>JACTAT010000014.1:5643047-5669879 GCA_014526335.1 Chrysaora quinquecirrha
TATATTTGATACTCACAGGATAAGCGAGCGAGCGAGTAAAGTCTTACTACAAGGCAAGACAACAGCTTGTCATGTAGGCTTACCTGACTAAGATCTGCCAATGGACTGCCACAATACGGCTGCTCCTGGTGTAGCAGGCACCTTATAAGCACGGTTGCTCCCTTTCCGGCCCTAGAAGTGAGGGGCAACATGTTAGTTCAAGAATAGGCTTAAAGCAAGTCATAAAACAAGAGGAAAGTGGCAGAAACCAACGTGCCGAGAAATGCGCGCCCAAAAATGTCTACATGTGCGTAAAGAATGATGCTTGTTCACCTCGTCACCAGTCCACCCTATTCAGTAAACAGACAGGTTTGCGGCATCGTAGAAGCGAGGCTACGTAGATAGACGCTTCTCTACGTAGCACTACTTAGTTAGGCCGTTTGTTGATTGGTGATACTTATATGAACAGTACTTAGCTTAGGCCCGGTTGGTTATATATAATGCTAAAAGTGGGCTACATATGATACTCACAGTGGTAAAGGTGGAAGGCAGTTCTACAGCTGGGTGTGGGGTGTGGTCACAAGTGTTTACAGTTAGTTGCTACCTAAGTAGAGGCCTTCTTTACGTAGGTAGCATGAAATGGTTAGCTACTTCGTCAGTTCGTTGCTTAGTTAACATGCTTAACTTACTTGCGTAAGTCAGTTAGTTCATTAGTTAGCTAGTTAGTTGGATAGTAAGTAAGCTAGTTAGTTCGTTAGTTAGTTAGTTGGCATATTAGTTACACTTACAAACGGTAGCAGGCTAGTTATTAAGTATTTATTTAGTTAGTTCGAGGCTAAGCGAGGGAGTAGTGAGTAAAGTCTTACTACAAGGCAAGACAACAGCTTGTCATGTAGGCTTACCTGACTAAGATCTGCCAATGGACTGCCATGTTCGCTCTCAACACTGGCCATGTTCGTCTCTGGAAGTATGAAAAATTATTGTTTTGCACGACGTTCTTCGGCCATTTTTGAAAAAACATTGAATGATTATCATACAATGTCCGATTCAGATGATGATTAAATTCATGAATAAATTTTAACTCTCGTTTGTTGAAATAGTCAACGTTTTTTGCTCATTTCAGTCTCATCATGAATTGTTCGTTCAATGAACTTTGCATGTCTCGCAAGGTTGTTGCCCAGAAAACCAAGCTCAATTCAACGAGCCTAGCTCAAGGAAATTTGTAGTGAACTAGGAATTCTTATTGTGACTTTCTACATACTATTGTGTCTTTGTGCATATTATATGTCTCTCATAGCCTGGTCAAAATCGATTTTAGGGAAACTTAACATGTTATTTCATATGAGGGTGAAAGATTTAACTATATCTGATGGTAGCTTCAACGCTTACTGAGCTCGGTATTGTGTAGTCTGAATGTAGATAAAAATCCCTTTCCTAACATCACAAATATTCGGGTTATAATATTTGTTATCTATGAGATTATCATAGATGAAATTCAACGTTTGGGGAAAAATTTTCGATGGTTTCATTGCCATCTTAGGCCATCTTTCGTACGCAAAAGGAATTACGTATGTGTAATCGAAGTATTCAATGGCGATTTCGTTGGATACAAAAGCCCAACACCTTACAAAATAGGTCTTAATCCCCACTTGTTTCAAGGTTCTTTGCGAAATACGAAATGAATGGAGGAAATTTCTGACGTACATCTCGTCTAGGTCTTGTTTACATTTGTACGTCATTTTATCCCTCTCCGAATACGGTTTTATTTATGACAAAAAGTATTTATTTCGTTGCTACATAATGTGTTATTTTGAAAAGTAAATATTTTTATCCGTTGCTTGGATAATTAAATGTATAAAATAAGGGTTGCAAAAAATAAGAATTAATCAGCATCTTCGGACATCGTGAGAAGAGATCAACAAAGAGAAGGCAACAACGACTGGATAAGTAAAGGAGACATCTTTCGGTAGGTCCCAGTTGACTTGTTTCGTATTGTTTTAATTAGCCCGCGTTCTAAATTTCGTTGAATGGTTCCTTTCTTATTACACTTAAAGTATCAAGAAACCATATTCTAATCTGCCAAATTATTATATATGTCACTGTTTTGATTGAGAACTATTAATTTATAAGGAAATTTTTTTGATAGTTTCATATGCAATTCTTTAGTAGTCTTATTAGAAAAGGACTTAGAGGCTCAGGTTTACTTTTTATGCGCACGGCATTAGAAAAGGTATTCTATGATGACCGATTCGCGCTAAATATGACATAATAAATATTTCTTTACAATCTACGGATCTTCGTTCAAAAGAGAAAATGACTTAGGTCTACTGTAAGGTTTTGCTGTTGAACTAGGTTCATGCTCAGCTGAACTAAGTCCGACGATGTTGAACCTAGTTCATGCCAAGTTCTAGGGTTAGGGTTTTAGTTCTTTAAAGTAGCTTATTATCTGTTATGATATTTTCATTCAGTAACAGTTATTTCTTTTTGCGCGATGATTTTCTCCAACCAAATTAAGCGGAAATTTGAATTTTATTCACATCAATCCATATACAAGTGTTATAACGTCATGCCTAAAATACATTCTATCTTCTTTTAGCAAAATGTCTTCGAAACGACTGGAATTGCTGCAAATCAACCTCAACGGTATCACATACGTTTCTTTGGAAGAACTTAGACAGCGATACTTCGCTCAGATGAACAAATCTACTTACAAAACAAAAGTGAAAAGAGGAGGCATTCATCCACTCAAAATCGACTGCAAATCTCCTGAAATTGCTGAGTTAAAAGAAAGAATCGGTACCATTCTGGGTGGATATTACTTCATCCCCTATGAAACCGCGGACAACTTTTAAAGAATAATACTATGGATGCCTGCAGTGGTGCAGATAAACGTCAAACAGAAATCATCGACCAAGGTATGGCCCATGGTGTCAATGCAGAAGCAGACAAATTAAACGAAAATGAAGAAGCGGACGAGCAGACTATTATCGATGAAGTTCTGGTCTCTCAGGACGATATCAATGAATCAATGAATTCCAACAACTTACACGAAGAAGCCAACAGTGATGTTCTGCAAACAGTTGATGATATCTTTGGAGGAAATAGTGTACCTCCTGAAGATCGAGCAAGTCTGGTGGACAACATTTCAATGGATCAAGGTAAAAAAGCTTCCAAAAGGCCATCAAAACGCTCGACATTGAGCAGAGAAGAAATGTCACATACTCTTCGAAAAGATATTAATATGTTCGAACATTATTGGACAAGAGAATTCAATCCTGAACGCAGCAGCATACAGTTATCGACATCAACGACAAGCAAGGTTTTAGAAAGACTATGTGTCTATTTTTACTTTGTACAGAAAAAGAGTGGGTTGGATGCATCCTTTGAGAAATGCAGCAATATTGGACTTGTTGAGGAATTTATTGAATATTGTAAAACTGAGAGGAAGGTTTGCAAAGGAACTCAAGCAATGTATATTCAAGCAATCCTTTATGGCTGTAAATTTTTTGTCAGTGGAAGGCAGACCCTCAAAGACTATAGCGACATACCTGCGGTCAACAGACTTAGAAATCTACAAAGTCAAGCACTTACCTCGTATGAACGGGAAAGACGAATGAAAGGTCCAGATGAAAGTCAACGACAAAAGGACTTCTACTGGTCAGAGGTGCTCATTGTCTTAAAGAAAATGAAAGAAGAACTAAACACTTTTAATGGTAGCAGAATTGAAAAGGCAAGACTTCATGGCAATTTCTTAATCTTGCTGCTTTTCACCAGCTGCAACCCGGAAGAAATCTTGATTATGTTTTCCTTTGTTTATCAGATGAAAGGAAATCAAAACAAACGAACACAAATGAGGCAAATATGAACACTGTGCATTTGCATGCAGATGGGGCAGTGAAACTAACTTACAGGAAGTACAAAACAAGCAATACGTATGGAGCACAAACAGTGGACATATCGAGTACGGACTACCTGGTACATTATTTAATTGAATACATAGATAAACACCGCCCACGACTATTATGTGGAAATGAACACAATTATGTCTTTGTTAAGATGGATGGAACGCCATTTACGGAGTCCAGCCAATTTTCGAAATATCTCACTCGAGCATTTGAATCCTTCTCAAATTTACGACTGACGACCGCTAACCTTCGTAAAGCATGCGTCAACTTTGTTCTGAATAGTAGTGGAGACTCCGAGAAAATGGGGAAGTGCCTTGCAAGGCTTATGCGACACTCACCCCGCATGCAGCAATTGAGGTACTACACCCAAGAATCAGCAAAAAAGGTAGAAGCAGCTGTAAAGCACCTATCCGACACAACAGGCGATTTCCTTGGAATCACGATTACTAGAAGAGATGATGATGGCGAGGAAGTGCCTTCTCTTGGCCAAATTGTTGCATTAATCACACGGAAAGTACACTTGCCAAGCCTGAAATATGGCTTGGTAAGGTTATACAAATAAATAAAGAAACCAAATCAGTAGTCCTGGCGGAATTTGAGAACACTGAAAAGAACAACTACAAACTGAAGATTGGTTCATCATGGGAAGAAAACTGGGACACTCTTATTCATCCTATAGACATTAAATACAACGAATCTACTGGCTTATATTTGCTGAGGAGCTCAAAAAAAGACATGCACAAATACGTTATGGATAACCGAAAGGAAGATATGGCAGAGATCCAAGGTGAAGAGCCTTGAACCATTCATTGTTGATCAAAAGTATTTCATTAAGACTTTTCATTTGCAGACTTTTGAACATATGTCGCATAAGTGTATCATATTATAGAATAACTATTTTCTTATAACTACAAACTTAAATTTACTTCATTTAATTGATGTTTCAGCTTAGCTTGTTATGACTCATGCTTATGTATATTGCTTATGTATAAAAGTTGGTTACTTTATATGATTGAATCTTCTATTACTGGCCGACTTACACTTTGTTACTAATTTGGTAGTTAGTTTGTGAATATGGTTCTTTATCTCCATAAGAAGTCCCAAAAATTTTCAAGACTAGGCAGGGTAGGGTAGGCCTAACAATTTCTTCAGGTGTTAAGAATTCGTTAGGAGGCTAGGCCCTTTTCATTTTTGGTTGACATGGCGGCTGAAATTTGATTACATTTTAAGGTACCTGCTAGATAGATTCGAAAATAAGTACTTACGAGTGCTGTCCAGCTTTTCTGCCAATTACTTTCACTGTTTCGATATCTTTAATCATTGAAAGATCGATCAAAACAAAATGACAAATTTAAGCAAAACCCGCGCGCCTAGGCCATGCGCAGAAGAAACACTCCTGCTTTCACACTGATCATTATGATGACGGTGTTTCTTTTGTATCTTTTGTTTCCGGGTTGAACATGACGTAATGTATGTATTGTTTGGCCTATTGTTCTGTCAAACTTTTAACGCCTCTAACTCCAAAGCACTTTAATACATCGATGCGAAAATATGTCTGCGTTGTTAAGCAAAAATTCTCTATCGAATGATATATTTTTGGTTAACATTTGTGCACTTTTTTTTGTCACGTGATCTCGGAGAACAATGTATTTATGACACTCAAATATAAAGGACGGCAAGGCCTGCCGTAAAATTGACTTCTCAGTACTAACCTCTTATAAATGTAAAAAATCAGGAAAAATCGAAAAAAAAATGTAGAAACCCGCAAAAACTTTTTAAATGAAGGAAAATCTTGTCTTTTATTTATAATACACAGAATATTTCTTGTAAATTCTGACATAAGTCCTGCAGAGCTGAAACAGTTTGGGATTTCGTGACAACAATGGGGATTCCAACGTAGCTGCCCCGTTGAAATTACAGTGTATCCGCAGGATTGAGAAGGAGCTTTTAAGACAGATAGATACTTTCTGATCCAGTACTGAAAGTTTCTTAAAATTTTCAGATTTTGGGTACGTCGGCTTAATTTGGTTGGAGAGAATCATGGTGTAAAAAGAAATAACTGTTACACGTATTTTTTTTATAAGGAACTCTTTATAAGAAATCCAGACTCTCGAATAGCCAAAAACTTAAGAAACTCCAGTACTGGAAATTTTTTACATAGGAAACTTTCCACCTCAGACAGCGATAAATTTTCTTTTATTTCCCGTGTTTCGTCTGTAATAAACATTTCTGTGACAAGCAGATAAACAAGAAACCCAAATGCATTCAAATCGATAAATGGGTTTGGTACATCATTCAGATAGAATAACTATGTTGCCAATAAGGATAGGTACTCAAGAAACTCGTAAGAAACTTTCAGTACTCAAAATCTAAAAATTTTAAGAAACTTTCAGTACTGGATCAATTTTTTAGTTTCTGATAAAAAAAAATACGTGTACCGATTGAAAATATCATAAACGGTAATTCTTTCAAAAATTATAATAACCCTACCCTAACCCTAACCCTAACCCCTAACCCTAACCCTAACCCTAACCCTAACCCTAACCCTAACCAGGTTCCTGGTTCCAAGTTCCAGGGTTTTCCAGGGTTCCAGGTTCTTATCCCAGGGTTTTAGGGTTCCACTTACCTGAACTCAAACTCGGTTCCTTGTTCCTGGGTGGGAACCTAGGTTCCGGGTTTCCTGGGTTCCAGCTTCTAGGCTCCTGGTTAGATATTTCAAGCTCGAGGGTTCCTAACCAGGTTCCAGATCCAAGGGTCGGACTTCTAGCTAATGCTATATAGAGTCGGAATTATCACTAAAACAAGGAATTTTTTGCCCTGCACTATTGACCCTGGACTACGGAACCTTGTGCTTGGAACCTGCAACCTGAAACTCGGAACGTTGATCTTAGGTTTGGTAAGGGTAGGGGTTTTGTCGGACATTGGGAGTAAGGGTAAGGGTGAGGGTAGGGGTAAGGGTGGGAGTAAGGTTGAGGGTATATTAGCAGGTTTTGGAAAACTCCTAATTTTGGGTTATTTTGTCCATTTTCATGGGCTATAGACTTACTGTTTTCGTGATTTTGATTTTTCTTCCTAATTCGACTCTATCTGATCAAAAATACTTCAATATACCCCTACAGGCTATTTAGGAGCTTTTGGTAGGTTTCCGTATTTATTTTTGAAGAAAAAGCTGGTTTTAAAACCCCTGATTTTCACTGATTTTGGCCATTTTCCTGGTCTATAGACTTACTATTTTGCTGATTTTTTGGGGAAAATTTTTCTTCCTAATTCGACTTTATCTGATCAGAAAATACTTTATATACCCCTAAGAGCTATTTAGGAGCTTTTTGGTAGGTTTGCGCATTTATTTATGAAGAAAAAAGCGGGTTTTTAAAACCCCTGATTTTGGCTTATTTTTGGCCATTTTCCTGGTCTATAGACTTACTATTTTGCTGATTTTTCGGGGATAAATTTTTCTTCCTAATTCGACTTTATCTGATCAGAAAATACTTTATATACCCCTAAGAGCTATTTAGGAGCTTTTTGGTAGGTTTGCGCATTTATTTATGAAGAAAAAGCGGGTTTTTAAAACCCCAGATTTTGGCTGATTTTTAGCCATTTTCCTGGGCTATAGACTTACTATTTCGCTGATTTTTCGGGGATAAATTTTTCTTCCTTATTCGACTCTATCTGATCAGAAAATACTTTATATACCCCTAAGAGCTATTTACAAGCTTTTGGTAGGTTTGCGTATTTATTTATGAAGAAAAAAGCGGGTTTTTAAAACCCCCGATTTTGGCTGATTTTTGGCCATTTTCCTGGTCTATAGACTTACTATTTCGCTGATTTTTCGGGGATAAATTTTTCTTCCTAATTCGACTCTATCTGATCAGAAAATACTTTATATACCCCTAAGGGCTATTTAGGAGCTTTTTGGTAGGTTTGCGCATTTATTTATGAAGAAAAAGCCGGATTTCAAAACCCCTGATTTTGGCTAATTTTTGGCCATTTTCCTGGGCTATAGACTTACTATTTTGCTGATTTTTGGGGGAAAATTTTTCTTCCTAATTCGACTCTATCTGATCAGAAAATACTTTATATACCCCTAAGGACTATTTAGGAGCTTTTGGTAGGTTTGCGCATTTATTTATGAAGAAAAAGCGGGTTTTCAAAACCCTGATTTTGGCTTATTTTTGGCCATTTTCCTAGTCTATAGACTTACTATTTTGCTGATTTCAGCAAGTTTGAAAAATTTCTTATTTCTTACGAAATTGTTGATATATATTGCCGTTATTGCAAACTTCTAATAATGCTTCGGTGGGCTTCTCACAGAAGTGGAGATAAACGCAGATAAAATGAAGCGTTTTCTGTTCGGGGCAGCCATGATGAAACACGTGACATGTGGTTAAGTCCATGATGAAGCACTGATCAGTGGATGAAACACGTGTAATAAAAAATGCTCACTAACCTCTCAAATCGGTCTGACGCTCTCCATATTCAATTTATACATCCAAATATCTTGATTTCAGTAGCATCCGAACAAATAGAACGCAACGTATCGTATGTATACTAAACACAAGAAGAGCGGATTTCCATGCAGACACACACACAACTGATGCTCTCTTCCTGTCTGTGTTGCTATTCATTTCCGCTTGTGGGTTGTTTTTGCAAGTTTCGGGTTCATTATGTATTCTCAGCTATTACAATATTCTAACAGCATATTTAATTAGATGCGATTAATATATTGGATAAAATAATTTCCTTTTTATTTTTCACAAGCAACTTATTGTATCAGCAATCAAAGCTGAATTAAACATGGAAATAACGCAGAGAGGACCATTTTACATGAATTTTATCAATACATATGAGCTATACACGGCGCACGAGCAACATATACTAAATCTTTTTCCAGATTTGAGGAATAAACATTCATTAACTCTCAATTGCTATTAATACAGTATTATGTTTAAAAACAATGATGTCGAGAATAAGAGAAAAAATAAAATGAAAAATAAGAAGTGGGGTAGATGGAATGCTTTTAAATATTTCGTCTGTAATGCTTTCTGATTGCAAAATGGACAACTTTGTGATCATGGGAGTTTGAATAAAAGCGAGTTTTCAAAACCCCAGATTTCGGCTGATTTTTGGCCATTTGGCAAGGTAGCAAGGATATAGACTTGCTGTTTTGGCGATTTTTCGGGAGAAAATTTTTCTTCCTTATTCTACCCTAAATATCTGTTCATAACATATTCAGGAGGTAGTATTTGGCAGGTTTTCGTCTTTTTTTCAAGTAAAAAGGGGGGCTTTCAAAATCCCTGATTTTGCCTGACTTTTGGCAATTTAGTAAGGCTATATATAGACGTACTAGGTGATTTTTCGGGGGAAAATTTTTCTTCTTAAATCTACCCTATCTGATCAAAGAATACTTTGTATACCCCCTCCCCTCAAGGCTATTCAGAGGGTATTTGAAAGTTTTGATATTATTTTTTGAAGTGAAAACCGAGCTTTTAAAATCCCTGATTTTTGCTGATTGCAAGTCTATAGACTTACTATTTTAGCGACTTATCTGGGGGAAATTTTTCTTCCTATTTCTACCTTATCCGGATCAAGAAATATTTGTACCATGGAAAGGCTATTATTCAGAGGGTATTTAGTAGAATTTCGTATTTATTTTTTAAGACAAAAGAGACTTTTTAAAACCTCGGATTTTAGCTGAGTCTGTAGCCTTGACAAATGGCCGAAATTGGGCAAAATTCAGGGGTTTTGAAAATTCCGTTTTTTCTTCAAAAATGAATAGCAAAACCTACGAAAAACCCACTGAATAGCCTCTAGTGTGTAAATATAGTGATTTTCTATCAGAACTGGTCGTGGAAGAAAAATGTTCCTCAAAAAATAAAATGCCAAATGGCCAAAAATTGGCCGAAATTCGAGGTTTTGAAAGCTCCTTTTTCTCCAAAATAAGCAGGCTCTGCTATGAAAGAAAGACAGCTCTTTCAAACATCGCAGGTTCCGCTATACTGCAAATAAGCAAAGAAACTCCTTAAAGACGGTAGAGACATGATAACGATAACATTGAAAGGAGGTCCTGTGAGGTCCGTGTTCGAGCCCTAGCTATCGTAGCGCCATGGCAAGTGTAGACCTCTCTCTACCTCCTTGCTATTAGATAACGTACTATCGTTGAGATCGTAACAGCTGGTGCTAAACCAATTGACCTTGAACTTTACGTTCGCTTACTCTTAGGTTCCTAATTGCCGTCCCCCCCCCCGCTAATTAAATTTTTGAAAAATTTCCGACCCCCCCGCCCTTATTAGGACCCCCCCGCTTATTAAGATTTGCAATGATGTTGGTGTCGATATTGTCTTACATAATTTATGGTGACTTTCTTGGTCTGACATTTCACTTGTAAATTCTCGTTTGTTAGAGCTATGAATTGCCTAAGCTGATAAGTAATTCGTGTAGATACAGAAATACAAATTTGAAAAAATCTGCAACTTGTAGTAGAACAATTAGACATAACACCATCATTCTTGTGTTAATCCTTACATTATATAAAGTTATGTGTTAGGTTTAATTTTTCAAGCGAATCAACTCATTCTGTGGCGTTGTCTGGCTCTTAGTATCCTAGTTGTTGCAACCCTACAAACAATTCCGACCCCCGTTAATTCCGACCCCCCCGCCAATTAGATTCTGAAAGAAATTCCAACCCCCCCGTTTATTCCGACCCCCCCAGCAATTAGGCACCTAAGAGTATAGCATCTTTGCATTGGATTCGACGATTATCGGCATTGGCACTGGTCAAAATATCATTTTGTATTTTCATATATTTATAAGAAAATGTAGAGATGTTTTTTGGAAAAACATGTTTTTATCACGTAAATAATCTTTAAAATCTTAGAAGAAAGACACTTGAAAATCCGGAAAATCCCCGTAAATCCTTACTCTGCGGGGTAGCACAAACATCAAACGCCGAAGGCGCTATCGATTGATTTCACAATTGAAAGTGAAACAATGGAAATTAAAAACGTTTCTTTAAAATGGCGCGAAATTAGCATATTTAGATTGAAACAACTGATCAAACGGTTCTCAAGTAAATATCTAACATCACACATTTTAGCAGTTAGCGATTTAGCCATCTATCAAACGTATTGCTGGTTGAATTTTTATAAGAAAAGTGTTTTGCGACCAAAAAGGTTTTTGTGGTTAAATTTGATGACCTTTCGCAGATCGTCCCTTCTTCTGCACATCTGACAGACAAGCAAAGCAAGGCTCAAAGTGTGGCAGGTGAAATTCTCTTCAATCAAGAACACACCTATTTTTATCGATCGAAGTCTGCGAATTACAGTAACTAAATCATTCTTTGGTTTTGAAGGCAGCTTTTTGAAAGCTAATTTCACTTGTTCCTCGACATATTTTGTCTTACAACACATCTGTACTTCTCAGCTAGCTACTTTAGGCCAATTTTGTAAAACATGTCTGATCGTCCTGAAACAGCAGAGTACAAGAAGAGACAGATTTCGGGTGGTGGTAAGAAAACTTCTGCAATCATTATTCACTGTTTTTTATGATTTCCTTATTCTGTTACTTGTTAGTACTTCCTACAAACCATTATGAATCTACACCGCTGTTTAACTGTTATTATTAGCGCGAAGGTGTGTGATCTTTTGATCTTAATTCGGGTTATTAAGATTGCTTACAATAATCATGTACATTACAGGTAGGCCTCGCCCCGCTCGAAGACCAAGATGGCCATGCTATCTAAATACTTCATGGATTTTGGGCGTATTGTTTCTGAGAAGCTTTGATTAGTGAAATGTTAAATAGGTTTCCTGAGAAATTAATTGAAGAAACAGAACCAAATTGGTGTAAATTTTGCTGGTTCAATTTTTTGCCCATTGGGCAAGCTGGTTCAAATATAGATGTGTTGCTGGTCACTAGCTCAAATAGGCTCCTGTCTGTTCCCATGCAGGTATTATGAGCTATCAGATGCAGATCAACAAGGCTAGATAATATGGGCTATCAAATCACCACAGCTTGGATGCTAGGTTACCAATTGTCTTCTGTTTATTGCAGATGAGTTGATTTCAAAGCACTCACATTGAACTGTCTGCTTTATGAATGCAGTTTCTTCTAATCATAGATAATAACCACCTAAGGTCTTTTGCAGAGGATTAAGCTTAAGCCTTTCATATTTCCAACAATTCAATTGATGTATTTTGTCTACACAGCCCTAGGAATTCATACTGCTGAACCCATGTTGGAAATGCTTGATTTGTGTTGCATGTAAATCCATTGTGTGGCTTAGGGTAAAACAATGGACCTATTATTTTAAAACAACAGATAACCCTTAAAGCTGCTGTGCAAGGGACTGTTCACTGTGCAAAACTTTCCCATCTTGTTTAAACCCATTGAAAGGTGTTGCTGCAGCAGGTTAATTTCTTACCTTAGGGGAGACATTGGAGTTCTGCAAAATATTTTACTGCTTCACCCTTCACACTTTCAGAGCTGATAGTAAACAATGGGAAAATGGATGGCCAAGATACTTCATTCCCCCTTGGTTTGTCAATGCAAGAGTTAGATTGGGAAGGAGACCCTTTAAAGGAATTTCTCAAATTATTTATTCCATTTTTCATGATTATGATTAACATCAAATTGTTAATATTTTAGATTGGTACAAAATGGATGAAAATAAAAAAGCAGAGGAACCCGCAGCCCAATCAACAAAATTTGAATTGGATCTATCAAGTCTGAGAACGACGACACCTTTGCCTGGTTTAAGAGACTCCGATGTGGATTCAGCTGCATTGCCGTCTGCACGTCATGCAATGAAAGATGAATACTCAGATTATGTTAAATTAGCTAAACAAGGTGGCCATCAAGGTACTTCATTATTATCTTTTCACTACAACTTGTTTCTTTCTAAGAGCATACTGTACCTTTCTCTTTATTTCAGCTACATGTCTTAAGATTTAAATAATTGATGTTGGTTACAACTTTGTTAATATTTAATATTCTCATGAAATATACATGACAAATTAGGAGGCTTAAAGTTAAGTTTTGTATTCAGCTGTGGCATACCTAGGTCATTTAGACTGCAATAAAAGACCTTTAAGAGAGGCCTTGGTACATGGAATATTGTTCTAGAAGATGGTGGATAACTTGTTCTTGTAGACTAATTACTTGAGTTTCAGTTACAGCTCATTAAACCGCCACTTAACGCCAAACTCAGATCAGTCAAACTGGGACTCACAATATAAGGGCCTACAAAATTTGACATTTGTCTAGCTTAATGTCTTTAAGTTTCACAAAAAAATGCTGCGATTCGAGCCGCATCTTGGTATAATTTCCGCCTCAGTTTACTGTTTCCATCTGTTTCTGACGTTCATGCTCTGAGAAGTACAAAAAGTTTTTAAGTATGTCCTAAGATGTTCCTACTGTTAATTGCAACTTTGAAGTTTTGTACTACTCAAAAACTATCATGGTTTTGAGAATGTAGAATCTGGTGTTAACACTGAACTATTAGAAATAAGACAGGCTCCACGGCTCAATTGTTTGATTAATTCATCGCCTCTGAAATTTAGTGCTGTAAAATCAAATTTTCATGACATATAACATGAGATATAAAGGCACGATCTGGAGGAGGTCATTTATCAACTTCTTTTTTGGCATTTTGACCAGTGGAAGTCTAGGGTGGAATCCATGTAGCCTACGCCGGAGAAATCCGGGGTGCCAAATTGTCGGCGTACTGGCGTCAATCGATTTTCATTGGCGTAATCGCCAAGGTTAAGATTGCATGGATTCCACCCTGGGAAGTCTGGTGACGACATTAATAAAACATATTAAACAGCAGAATCATTCACGGTTGTCAGGTGATCATTGCCTTGCAATACGCTTGTCTGTTAATCTTTTGATTTTGTTTGTTTGAGAAATCACGCTCAGTTCTTAGAAGCTCTTATGATCATTTGATAATGTTGCGTTATAATGTTGCGCCTCCGTTATAATTCTAACAAATCTACTCAGACAGTCCATTAATTTATTTTTAAACTTACAAAATGTCTTCATGCCTATTTGCATCCATTTTTAACCCAGGTTTGCTGAAAATTGACGGAAATTCAAATGCCGCACAAATTGGTGATAAAAAAATGAAAGTCAGTGAAAGTGATTCTGAATATGTTAAAATTGCTAAAACTGGAGGACACAGTGGTATGCTAGCATCTTATCGCTTTCTATTCTTTAACTTTTTCTGGTTTCGTTTGATGTTTGTTCGTGTAGCTATGGCTTTGTAACTCTCACGAAGTGCATTGCCTTGATTAGCGAGATTTCAATTTAGGTGATACTACCATCATTACTTCGTTTTCGTTATACACTACAGTAGTTCTTTATTCGTCTTGCAGAGATAAAAGCATTTTACACTATAATCCCGTTATAACATAATTGAAGGGACTGGAATATTAAGTACAATATCAGCACAATACATTATCATCATCATCGGGTCGATCGGACTGTGACTAAATAGTCCAGCTTTTCGGTTCATACAGGAACACACTCTCTGCTGTACTTTTGAAGAATTGGATTTTAATACGTTATAAACAGGGCACTTTCTTTTTGAATTATCCTGTTCCTATAGAGACGATTTGAATGTTGCGCTTAATGAGGGTCGTTTTGGGGGTGACCTTGAGAAAATCCCCTTGTTCCTCCGAGTTTTTTACGATTATTTTCAGATTGATAATCACACGGATTGATAATGAGGCTTTTGCCTCATCCCTGTTTTCCGATTTTCCCTTGTTCCCTGTTAATTTTAACGACGTTCCCATCTTCCCTTGATACATCTCGTATGCTCCCATGTTCCCTAGAACCCCTGAACGACCCTATTTTATTTGAGAAGAGAAAAGGCTATAAGGAAGTACGTTGTATTAGCATATACTGTATAGGAAATAGTGGTTTTTACATAAAGTAGTACGTGGCTTCGTCGCACCTTTTCCAGGCTTTACGTTAATGTCGCCATTTATCTCCTTATCCTGCTACATTACAGTTATAACATCATCTTATGAGTTGTTATAAAGTTAATTTTTGATATGTATCTTTTAATGTCTATTTTAACTGTTTAGATCTTCTTAAGATGGATGGTGCCAACGAAGAAGCGCCTAAGCAGAAATCTGTTTTCAAAGAAAGTGACTCTGATTATGTGAAAATGGCCAAAGCTGGCGGACATTCAGGTTTGCGAATTCTTTAATAATTGTTAGCTTGACTTTTGTTCATCTGAATTATAAAAGGCTTATTCCTTTTGGTTTGGTTTGATTTTAGATTTGATCAAAACTGAAGGGGTTCAAGTAGCTGAATCACCCAGAAGAAATTATATCAAAGATACCGATTCTGATTATGTCAAACTTGCAAAGACTGGTGGGCACCAAGGTAAAATAAAACATATTATACGAGTATTATGAAATTTGTTTGAAGTGATTTGAACAATCTTTGCTTGGCAAGTGTGTCATTTTCATACCTTTCGATTCAACCGACGCAATGAATAAGAGAAGAACAACACTTCTCGCTGCCTGATGGTTGGAGGCACCGATCTCTCCTGAAACGTTTCCCTAATAACGTCTTAAAGGCTTGTCATAATAATTGGTTGTTATCATATCTATTACTTTATAAGAAACAGCCTTACTGAGTTTGAATATGAATATATGTCTTAACTTAGCAATTCAAAAATATTATCAATAAAAGTTATTTAACTTCATAGCTGCTTTTTGTGTTTCTATCTTAGTTCGTAGCAGTCAGAAAAAATTACGGTCACACGGTCATTGACCATCCATAGAACAAAATTTTTTAAAAGGATTCAGTACCAAGAGAAAAGACAAATTTGAACGACGTTTCGGGCATTACCCTTTATCAAGTGACGGTTTAATTTTAAAATACAAATATAAGTAGTTTGAAAAAATGAAAACGAGGCAAAACAAAAATGTACAGGAAAAACCAAATTCAGCAGATATATTATTATGTGGATCTACAAAAACGAAAACTGTTTATTAAGTCCCCGAGGAGTGAGTGTTCCTAATTTAAAAATAATTTTCTTCTCTAAGGTTTTCCTTTCTCGAGAATCTGATGGTGCATGGGTAAGGGCTTGAACTTTCATGTGATTGATGGAATGGTGTAAGGAGTTGAAGTGTTTGGAGATGTTGATGTCGGCGTCGTCTTGGTGATTCTGTTGAAGATATATTTTGTTTCTGACGTTTCGGAGATGTTCACCAAAGCGGTTGTTAAGCTGGCGGGATGTTTCACCAATATAGAGGATGTTGCATTTTAAACAGCGAATACAGTAGATAAGACAGGAAGAGGAGCAGTTAAAATGTTGTCGAACAGTGAAATTTGAGGAACCAGAAGAAGACTTGATGGAGGTGTTGTTGTCGATGTGGGAGCAGGTATTACAATTGCCATGGTTACAGGGAGTAGAGCCGGGTTGTTGGGCGGATGGAAGATTGGATTTCACCAGGAGGTCTCGAAGATTGGTATCCCGACGGTAGGCCAGAAGAGGTTTTTCCTTGAATATATTAGATGTTTCGGGAGATTGAGCAAGGATGTGGAAATTCTGCATGATGATGTTACGAACTTGACGGTATAGTGGATGGTAGGTTAAGGTAAATGGAGTACGGTTAGTGCTTCAAACTGCTTATATTTATATTTTAAAATTAAACCGTCACTTGATAAAGGGTCATGCCCGAAACGTCGTTAAAATTTGTCTTTTCTCTTGGTACTGAATCCTTTTAGAAAATTTTGTTCTATGTAACTTATTCGATAGTACCTCACGCCATATTTCAGTTTATTCTATTTTATTTTGGTTTTAGGTCTTAAGTTGCCAGGTCGCATACTATGTCTGATTTGATTGCCATTTTTTCATTGTAGATCTTCTTTCAAGTGAAAGTACCTCACCAAGGCCTCCGTCTGCTAATTCTAGAAGAAATATGGTTTCTGAGAGTGACACTGCATATGTGAAACTTGCAAAAATGGGTGGAGATGCTAGTAAGATATTTAGCATATATTTGTCATTATTGGCAGACGCGTGGACTGCCTGACCAGATATTTAGCGTTCTCTTTATTATTATCAAACTTCGGAATCCCTTGTTGTATAGAGAGACTACCTTACTTTTCTGAACTCTGATGACAAAAAGAAATCTGAAAAACTATTGCCTTCCAAAATAGAGCTCGATTGATGTTGCATCAAGCAATTTTTTACTTCGCTTGACTTGGAGCTTCGGAGAAAATGCTGCACCACCTTCATCTCATTAAGACTAATTAATCCTTTTACTCTTTCCGACTCTGATCTGCAAAGAAATTTAGAGTCGTTTGTGGGGTTACATGTTCCCTGCTCCCTGGAGAAAATCCCCTTGTTCCCTGGAGTTTTGTAGGAAGACTTTGATAGTCAAGCGAATTGTAAGGGTGGATTTTACCTGATCCCCGTTTCCCGATGCTCCCTTTTAATTTTCGCAGGTTCCCTGGAACCCATGAGCGACCCTCAAAATTGGTCTTCAAACTCCGACTTCGTTATTTTTGCCTCTCTTATTTTCTTTCTTCATTTTATGTTCAACATGGTTAGTTTTTCAGTTTGGATTTGGATTTTTTGAATTAATCGTTTTCCTTTATGTTTTAGATCTTTTGAAGATGGAAAATAGTAAACCAGCACCGAAAAAGGTCCCGTATAAAAGCAGCAGCTCTGATTGGTTCCAGCACGATGAAAAAAGATCCCCGGATGTTATAACAACCGGTAACTATAAAGTACACTTCATTCTTACTTAGTTTGTAAAAGCAACATTTGCTGCGGATGGAATCAACGATAACACTGTTTGATTTGTTTGTGTTTGTTTGTTTAGGTAAAGGAAAAGGACTGAGAAAGGAGAACAATAACAACAACAGTTCTAGGTATTGTACCATGATTATTTCATATACCACTTCATTAATCATTCGTTTCGAGAAATAGTGGAAGCTTCTATAAGGATACTTAAAAGCTTGTTCCCATGTCAATGAAATTGTTTCTGTCTGTTTCTGAAGAAGTATCAGAGAAAAACTAGCTATTAAGCTACCTAACTAGTTAAGTATATCCAACAATGTTTCAGCCATTTCTCGCTATTTCGAAATTCTGTACACCTCACAGACTAATAGTTGATTAAATACATGTTTTATTTATTGTTTTTGTTTTTGTTCTTTCTAGATCCGTCCTACCTTCAAGTGATGAACAAGCCGGAAAAACTGGCAAAAAATTCTTTCATGCAAGCGGAAGCAGAGATGCCCCGTTCGCACTGCATTATTAATCAAGGTGTGTAATAATAATAATCTTTCATATTTTGAAGGATAAATTTGTTTTGTTAGTGAATTACTGCTGTTATCATTCAAGGTTCTGTGTCCATTTTTGTAAAGATGCCAGGCCCAAAGTCACAGAACCATTCAGGAACATCCGGGCTCTTTTTTGCAAGGTCCCCTGTTATTCCAATACAGTTTTACTTGGATCACAACATTCGTGCTTTCCAATGATTCAATTTGAAACTTCAAGTAGGTAAGATTAAATTATCAACAGAAAACTACATTGTGGTTTACCTTACAATAGGTGGGCCATTGCCATGTTTACCCCTTTATATCATGTTTTGCGTCATTTTAATCATATCTTTAAATTTTCTTCTTTCCAGATGCGTCAAGACGTTCTTCAGTGTGATTCCTAGATTTTTCAGACGAGAGTTCCAGTTGATGTCTGTTTGCATCTAAAAACGTATTTTTAGCTTGACAACATTCTCGTAAACATGTAGAGAAACCAAAATATTTAATGTTTTAAGTAAGTTAGAAGAACAATTTTTAAGACAAAAATGTCTGTGGAGCATGTTTTTATTTTGTTAAAAGTCATTTGCAAGTTTTCTGTAAATAGTAGTTACTTTATTCTATTTGTTCAGACTTGTTATATTTAGCATGTATTCATTTACTCTTAGTTTCCTGTATTTTCATTTATCCTTATGTTGATTTCGTTTTTATTATACTATTGTAATTTGTTCTCTTTATTTACTTTGAATATAGTATGAAAATGACAAACGTTTTATTTTTTTCTGTTCCGATCTAGTTCCGATCCATTACATTGGAGATATGATAGTGGCTTAGTCAGCTAATTCCGTTCCGCTGTTCCTTAGATTCTTTGATATTTTAACTGTGAAGAATGGCTAGGATATCTGATGCGCTTGCATTCCAAACACCAATAACAGAAGCCCCTAAAGAGTATGCCAGGAAAATGAAGGGCCGTAAGAAAGACCAAAGTCAACCTTAATGCGATACATACTCCAAGATTCACACACCTTCGGAGATGAAACTAGATATTCCAAAAGGAATATGGCCCACCAAACCGGATTAAGTTAACTTGGGGGAGGTAAAGAATGAGCGAAAATCTCAAAGAGAAGCAATAAAAAATCTCAACAAGGTTGCTGACATGTTGAGGACATTCTAAAACAAGATGATGTAGATTGAGGCTTAAACAATATCGAATCAACTTGAAGGACAAATCCGATGTTCTGAAAGTTTTCTAAAGAAATCTTAGAGCTGATTTCTGAATAAGTGACAGAGAAGCATGCATATAAGAAGAAAAGCGACATCGTGGAAAGGGTTTCTTGTTATGTTTTTGGCTCAAGTCTGCCCGCCAACGCGTCGCGCATGCGCATGAGTGTTTCCCATCATTGGCGTGATTGATTGAAAGAATTCTCTAAGTAAAGAGAGGCTATCTTACACAATTGTTCAGTGTGTGAGTCGGAAGCTGGCGGGATATCCAAGCGTAAGCACATGGTCTGGGGGCCGGATAGTCCCTCCCCCTTGGCTGGCGGAAGATTCGCGGGAGAATAGCGATTTCCTGTAACGGGAACCACCGTAAGATGCGACGCCTCAGCCACATTGTCTCGGCATTGTGGATGCAAGTGGGGAGCATTCATCTCCAGCACTGAACAATGTCTTTGCTTTTCAAATTACGTCATAATATGCATAAGTCGGCCACACTCTAGTGCTGACTCTTCCTCGGTCAAAAAAACAAAGATGGAGATTCTTCCTGGCGTTTTTGTCCTCTTTTTGAGTACAACAATAAATATAATTTGCGCCCACCAGCCTTATGAAATCATTGCTAAAGATTTGGAGAATTATCCTCTACCAAAGCTGAACTACAATTATGATGAGCTTGAGCCATTTATTGATGCAAAAACCATGACTGTGCACCACACAGGCCATCATGCGGCCTACACAAAAAAGATGAACGCAGCCTTGAAGGAATGGAGGGATTCTGTAAGTAAAATAATTGAAAGTGTTTTGCTATTTGCTCTTGATTTTAGTGCATCTATCATATCTTTAAAATTTCATATTTAAAATATTTCATTCTTTCATATATAGGATGAGAATAAAGTGCTTTCTTCCAAGTCAATTTTGAAAATCATCAAATCAATCGAAGATGTACCACAGAAATGGAGAAATGCAGTGAGAAACAATGGTGGAGGGTATGTATAATGAAATGCTTTGCAAGTGTTCAAAGTGGCTCAGTCTGCAGAGTGTAGCACATAGGCATATGAGATAAACAATAGAACAATAGCATCCACACAAAGGTGCAAATCCACAGCATTGTTTGGGGGTTGTCTTGAAGTGGGACCAACTGTAGAGAGACAGAGGCACAAGCATCTAGTGGGAATATTGAGCAGCTAGTTGCTCTGGTGACCAATTCAGGACTCTTTTATTCGATTTGCGCAGCCCAAGAAAATGGAAGAAACGGTGGACAAGTTTCACCAAAATTTAACGGAATCTCTTAGAAGTTATCATCTGACATCCGTATTCATCCAGTAATGTAAAAAACAAGTCCAGGAACGACTAGCACTACTTGTCTGTGGTTTAGAGTTTGCAGTATCCACTGCTGACGGCCGTATTGACTACCAAGACATTGTACTGCAATGAAGAAATACAGTTGCAATCTACCGAAAGTTGCCACACCTAGGGGCTCTGCGAAAAATCTTAAAATACCATCTCTAAGCCGGCTGCATTTATGGATTTTCACACCAGTTATTCAAAATTTTCCCAAGGGTCAAAATTTTCCCAAGGGTCACAAGGTATCAGAGGTATCCGTAAAAGGCAACCAAAGAATGTAATCTTAAAACGCTCGTAAGGATAGCATGGATGTTTCTGGGATCAAATTTTCAACTATTATCTCATGTCTTGGACTGAATGCTTAGAATTGTTGGAGGGTGTACGACACCCCCACACACCCCATAATGTGTGCCTCTGCATACAAATGCATGAAATCATGTCATGTTTGATTACAATGTGTCAGTGCTCTTTTTGATTTTTATTTCATTACTTTTTCAGATATGTGAATCATGCCATTTTCTTCTCAATAATCAGCCCAAATAAAGATGATCAAGATCGATCTCCAAAAGGGTTAGTACTTGAGAAAATATATTCATCATTTGGTAATTATTCAACTTTCAAAGAAATTTTTACAAACGCTGCTTCAAAGCTTTTTGGCTCTGGATATGTTTGGCTTTGCAGAGAACCAAGAAATGATGTTTTAACAATATTTCCAACAGACAATCAACAATGTCCGTTAACATTTGGATTGCAGCCCATTTTAGTTATTGATGTCTGGGAGCATGCTTATTATTTAAAACATCAAAACAAACGAGTTAATTACATCAATGATTGGTGGCATGTCGTTGATTGGAAACATGTTGAAGAACTTTATCATTTTTGGGAATCAAAGAATATCCACACTGAACTCTGAACAGGTGTATTTTCAACTCATATTGCATTACAAAGATTCTGAGAAAAAACAGAAATTCTGAGAATAATAAGGAAATAATGATAAGTTCATTTGTAGTGAAGTCAGTTTGGTGATCACTTGTAACAGGTTTGAAAGAAGCATCATTTTCACAATACATCGCAAAATTGAAGTCAACTCTCTCTTCCTATTTCTATGGTTTCTTCTTTGCCTCTTAGAACACGTGAAAAAGTTAAAAAATGCAAATTATGCTAATAAGGAATAAAAAGAAAGTTTTGTTTAGAACTCGTCATGTTTGATTCCACTGAATTCACTGTGATCAATAAACCCATCTTTATCACGATCTTCTTCTTGAAATATTTCTTTTAAAACTTGAGTAATTCCTGCTTCTCCTTTGTTGTCATCAAGTCTGCTGTTTCTTACGTATCGTTGGACCTTTTGAGTAAAAATAATGTTTAACGTTTAACTCCATGAATGTTATAAGTGTACAAGACGATAAACAATCACGCAGAGAATCGCAGAATGATTTCAGTAGAAAGTTAGAGATAGATAGATGGAGAAGATGAAAATGAAGCTAGTGGAAGACTAAGCACTTTGGAACGAGAAGACAGACTTTGCTAATTACTAACGGAGGGGACACTTTAAATAGAGAAGGTGACAAGAGTAACTTGTCTTGGATTGTTAATATGCAATGGTAGATCGATGGTTCTCTGAAGCAAATGGCTGACCCTTGGACTGAGAAGCCAAGTCTACGTGGTATGTGTGAGAGCAATGATGTCGTATGACTCAAAAGCATGAGTGATCACATCTGCCGAAGAGGATCTACTTGGAAGAAAGTATCGGTCGATTTTCAGGAAAATGTGAGGAAGGATGTGGACTGATTTGAAAGGCAGCTTCGCACAGATGTTAGATAGAGAGACGCCATGAGAAGGCAAGGTTACGCTGTGCGGAAGAATGACATCGAGGGGATTAGAAGATTTCTTTATTTTGTAGTACAAGGAAGAAGGGGAAGATCAAATAGGAACTGGGAGAATGCAACATGCAAAAGTGGAAGAATGTACAAAGACAGACCTGTACCTAGGTAATGCAAAGGACAGCAAGAAATGAAGAGTTAAGGAGCAGGAAAGGAAGACAGTAAACAACTGGTTGTTAGTTGGAAAAAGTTGATATAAATAAATGATTATGATGATGATGATGATGATGATGAAGATAAAGATGCAGAATTACATATTAATGAATATAAAGATGCAGAATTACAATGAAACCAAATATGTTTTGTAGAAACACTGATTTTGATCTTTACCTCATCTTTCGATAACAGTCCATCATCATTAATATCGATAACTCTGAAAACATTTGATTTTCTTGCTGGATATGGCATTCTCTCAAAATCTTTCAATTCAACATCAAAATAAAGCGTGATTCTTCCGGGGACTTTTGCGCCGAATGTCGTTGATCCATACGCATATTTAGAAGGAATTGTTAGTCTTCTTTTTTCACCAATGCACATATCCATGAGACCATATTCGAATCCTGTGATCACTTGACCATTGCCAATCACAAATTCAAATGGTGCTTTCTTGTGCCTGAAAACGAAGGCATATATTCATGTTTTATTCAACGAGTCAAACAACTGGCGCAGAAATGATCATTGAGAGTTGGTTGCCAAGAAACAGTTTTATTGGTCAAGAATGCACACGTGATCAATAGCGAGACTTGTGGAAATGAGTAGAGTCGACAACGTTAAACCAAAGTAATTGGTTTAAGAACAGATTTTTCATAATAACCATTTCTGCAGGAAAAGCGCAAAATTTGACTTATACGAGCACTTGCTACTATCATCTTGTATTGTATGAGTTAAGCAACTCAGAGACAGCTATGAGGTCTTAAATCTTATGTATTTACGCAGCCTTGCGGACTGGCCTTAAGTATTGAACTCTTGTATACCTTTCCTCCTAGTTAATAGCTAACATGATGATATGAAAATAAACAAAAAATCTTACGTAGTTTCAAAAACTTTTCCATCGCCCATACTAGCATTGAAATGAACTTGCAATTTATCCCCTCTTTGTGTTGTTCTTTCGCAATAAGATGGTCTTGATACCATTCCGATTCCAACTCCTTGAAATTCTTCTTTAGAACTTTTCTTCTCTGGATCAACTACATAATCCATTGCGAAGGCGTTTGTTGCCAAAAATATCGTAAAAAACAGGCAGAATTTATCCATCTTTATTGCTCTTGCAGAAACGCTCGTTTTCAAGAACTATCTCTTTTCGTTACCAGCGCTGCCTTCAGCTGAAGTGGAAAGGGAATAAGCAAGCGATTTCGCGCGTTTTATCGTGCAAACTTCGTGGCAAAATCAAAACAGCCACGTTTCAGACAGTTTGGAGAATATAAAGTTTAATCAGTTATTTTTCTAGTAATTCATAATCGATTCGCTTATTTTCTCCCAACTATCCTTTTTCATTTTATCACTACGCAACAATCCTGAACACGTGCGCGCTACTACTGGAACATTCGCGCTGGGTGTTGGAGATTCTTTCAGCCTTAAATTCTGTTGCTATGGAGCATTCTATTAGCGAGGCTAGGAAACGTGTCTAGATACATGGAAAAGAGGCTAGTTCAATTGAACTGTCGGCGCCAAAGGAATTCTGGGACGGCGTGTGGTCTATCGCCAGTGATGTTTACTCCATAATTACTTTAATTGACCAATTAGGGAGTAATTAACAGGATAATTATTACTAAATGAATAATGAAGGTGTTAGGAATGCGTGGAAAGAAATGAAATGAAAGTATTGCCCTATTTTCTAGTTCTTTTTTGTAACTATTCATTTGGGACGAGTGGTCTAACACGAAAATGTTAGTCGTGGATGTGTTACCCCGCATTTCTATATCAACATTCAACTGACATCATTTCAGCATTTTGTATCGCCATCCAGATTGAAACTCTGATGTTCTTGTGAGATAAATGGTAAGGAATTCATTTCTGTTTTAATTTTTCTTAAAGGCAAACTGTCGTAGCGTTGATATCGTTGATAAGGTAGAACTAACAATAAAAAGAAAGAATACTTCTTTGTATTCAATAAACAAAGCAATGATCCAAAAGCATCAAGCGTGCGGTTCCCATCGAGTGGCAAATCACTCCAAAAAATCTCGTCCACTTTTTTAAAAATCCTATTGTTCTTTTGTGAAAATCCTAAAAATCTCGTCCAGTTCTAAGGAAAGTGATTTGCCCCTCGGTTCGCATCGACGATCTTTCACAGTCTTTGCAAAAACTGAAATGCTGTCAGTGACTTAAAGAAAAATCGGAAAAAATTTACAGCGACTGTTGTCAAAGACTGACTCGGCAACTGTTGTCGAGGATCGCTAGCAAGGGTCGACGGTCGACGGCTTATTGACGCCCAACCAAGGGTCATTTCACTCTTCGAAAAACGATACGAAATTGCCGTTAAAAAAAAGGATTTTCAAGGGATTTTCTCGGAATCAATAGGATTTTAAGCAAAGATGTATGTCCCTAATCGACGACAGTGTGGCTTCCTTTGCGTACTGTTCTCGATTTGTTCCAAGAAGCTACAATTACATAACTTCTTTGAAGAGCTGAGTGATGACCAAAATTCGCGCCCCTCAGGTTTTCCGTATCACGCAGTGTGAATGATACATGTCTCGTTTTAAGAGTGCAGTGTGAAGGGTCTCTCCCCATGCTTTCATTTTACTGTAGACATCACTAAATAGTGAAGACAACCTTTATCTTTAATTATGATTTTGTCTTTCAGCAATTTATCTAATTTGGTAAACAATTTTGCTGATTTTGCTTTGCATTCAACTTTGCAGTTAAAGTAGCGAGAGGATAAGCACAACATTGAAAGAGAAGAACAGAGAACATCGTCACTTTCCAGGTATGAAACTGGGTTTATCATATCACGCTTTTAATACTATTGTATTCCAACCCTTAACCCGTTTTGGGTTCTCGATTTGATTGATAGGTAGATAGAAAACTCAAACACGAATAAGAATAACGGGAAGACGAGTTCACATGCATATTTGTGGCTGTTCTCTTGTGTTGCTAGAGATAAAGATTCCATCCGAGATAAAATAGAGTAGACTAACTGTGAGTACTAAGCAGTGGTTGATTCATAAACAGAGTTTACAGTTTTACCCTCGAATGGAGGATTAACAACATCAACATATAGGTAGGTAACGTTCGCCTGACATTAAGGGCCCATAGAAAGCTTGTGTGTACCCCTATTATCATGCCAGGTAGGTAACGTTCGCCTGACATTAAAGACCCATAGAAAGCTTATGTATACCCCTATTATCATGCCACGCCCTGTCACAAAGGCCTACGCCTACTGCTTGGACATGTGGGAGGAGGAGATAGAAGTATCAAAATTTTAACAAGGGTGCATTGAAAATGAGTTGCTGTAATCCATTGGGAAATATAAAAACAAAGAATGTCTGTCACTTACTTTAGCTGAAATCGTGTGTATCATATGGAATGATATACAACCCACACAAAACAATTCACTATTTTGAAATCTTGTACACCTTTGCTGGAAATCGTATTGTTTTCGTTGAAATCCTGTGTAAATCTTTTTGTTTTAAAAGAAATCTCGTAGGCCTTCTCGAGTCCCTTGCTGGGGGTGAAGGTTAGAGTTAGGGTTAGGGTTATCATAACCTTGAAAGAATGGTTAGCCGGCCTAGCCGGTGGCATAGCTAAGGGGTGCACAGGGGCAGTCGCCCCACCCATTCCAATAATTCTGAGATGGGCTTTATGTTGGTGTTCAGTAAAAACCGAAAATAGTAGGCTGGCTTTTCTTTTTGATTGGCTTATCTCCTTGGTCATTTTGATTTCGGACGTTTCCGGAAATTTTTCTGCTTCTCATCGTGATTTTGAAATTCGCATTTGAAGAAACGAGTATTTTCGTCAAAGAAAATTCATGAAAATTCGAATTTCGTGACTGTTGGAATCCTTTATCCTTTGAGTTGTTTGTCGGTAGATGTCGCCAACTTTCAGCTGATTCTTGTTGCCTACAAGGATTATTAAATCACTTCCTTGGTAAGGAAATAACCACGCAGGGTTTGTTCATCGAATCTTGAAAAGTAGTCACACCTTCCATAAAACGAAGCTCGGGTTAATAAAAAGATCAATTTTTCAATTCTGATCTCAAAGCGCTCTGTGCTGCATCGTATGGCATCGTGTCA
>JACTAT010000014.1:6874392-7424392 GCA_014526335.1 Chrysaora quinquecirrha
TAGAAATGAGCTTTCGCCATTTTCTTGTAAATGAACTGCAATAAAAGTACAATAGACAATCAGCAATCAGCATTAAGACTCCGAGATACGCTAACCCCTAACAACTTGCTGTAGCACTCTATCTATTGCCGATCGATAGTACAAAACTACAGAACACCACAAATATATTTAGAGCATATGGAGGAACAGCATTCGCTACTCAAACCAGCTCAGCGTGTGTTCTCATTCCTACGGAAAATAATTTCATCAAATTTCCCCTAACCGACTAATCCTCATAATAAGGTTTTAGCCATATGATCCAATTAATAAACATTGAAATTGGCAAAGATATTTTTTAAGAAGTCGATAATTGCAACGTTATTAGCCCCCTGCTTGAGCGAGATTTTCGTATCATCCTGTCCAGTGTTCAAGGATCGCAGGGGGTGGAAAGTATCCTCCCACATGTAATATCTAACTGTATACCTTATATAGTACGTCTATGTAGCAAAACAACATTAGTATCAAGAGGGTGTGTTTATCAAGCCTCTCAGAACCTCAGAACGAAATAGAAAATTATATGCAAAAAAGCTTCACAGTGTTCCGTTGGTTTCTTGTAAAGAGCAACTTGTTAGGCCCCAAGTTTTCAGGCGACTGTGTTCCCTTCTTGGACTTTCATAGCAAACCTTGGCTGCCCCTTACTCTAGTCTACGTCTGCTAAAGGTCTTCAATGCTAAGACGCAACCTTTTGAATCAGTTGACATTGCTCTATGCTTAAAGGACCTGGCCAAACAATCAAACATTGTTTGTTAACCGTTTAAACACGTCGCAAAACATTGTTCGTCAAACATTTTTCACTAGCGTCAAGCAAAAAATGCTTTTGATATTTTCAAGTGCACCGTGCAACAAATTTTGATTATATCTTCTGCTTATCAAGCAATGTTTTGTGCAGTTGCCAAACATTCAAACATTTCTTAACATGCGAATTCAAAATGTTTGGTAAACAATGTTTGATCGCTTGGCAAGGGCCCGGACCTCTGACCTACATTCATAAGGGCCAAAAGCATCCACGCTAGCTATAGTATTGGTGAACAATGGCTGTGACCAGCGCTAAGGAGGGATTAACAGTCGTAAGGGAAGTGTATGATTGGGCAGAAGCCAGCAGTAATCTCGCAAGGAGTCTGACGGGCGAAGTGGAAGCTTTGAAGGAGTCTGCTTGTTCGAAAGTTTCGACACTCTTAACACTTTATTCGGGAGTGTTTTGATTATATGTTTCTCGAGTGTCCGGCCTTTTGTCTCGCCCGTGCCCAACCTCCCTCCGTCACGAGCTTTTCAAAATGTTTCTATTCAATTTAGCAACAAAGAAATACATTTGTTACGAGAAATTTGATTAAATATACAAATGACCTGACTTTTATCTTGTTAATCTCTGTCTAATTACATAGACATATCTGATAAATCCTATTTCCATAACTAGAAATTGTTTACATATAGTTACTTTGTTTTCACTGTTTTCATGTTTGTCAAGTATGCTTGTTTTGAATTTTTCACAATGTATAGGAAAGGAACGTGTAGACTCGAGCCAAGATTTATCAGAAGTGTGGACTTAAGGACAGTGCTATCATTCATGATTTGTCTGCAGTTTTCAAATCTTCCTTTCTCAACCATCGTAACTAAACTAAACTGAGTTTAACCCTCGAACCTCCAGAAGTACGGTTCAATACCGATTACGCGATTCACGTAAAAAGTTTAATGAAGCCCAGACTGGCTACACTAGCCCCCACTTTCGGTTTGCTGTTGTTTCTGTTGTTTAGGCCAGGTTCAGTGAACTGTTATTACCGACCAATCAGTGCTAAGGAGCAATACAGAGACGTATGTCGCCAATCTAAGTCAAACCCCAGCATACAAAGTTGTTAATAAAACAAGGAGAGTACCAGGCCTCTTCCTACTCTTTGTCCCTCGTCTATCTCAGAAGTGCAGAGAGCATTATGAAACTACGAAGGCGACCAATGCGAGGGAGAAGAGAGTAAAATCGAAAAATTCGACAGAAAACATTGTAACTTGGATATTTAGCCTTTTACTCTTCTGTGGCTATTGCCAATTTGCGTAAGACTAAAAGCAACCCTAATAACGTTTTCTAAAACTAGTAGCACGATTACAAATAGTTTAGCTCTAGAAGCTATATCTTTTGAAAAACCAGGACAGGAAAGTCATCGTAAACAGAGCCTATGTTTTTCGTTTATTGATCTCTGACAAGAGTCTTTTTTTAGAGATCAGTGTGTTCAGTGGATTGAAGTAGCTTTAGGATCTCGTGTGAATTCCTAGTAACGAGGCAGTCTAAACAGAGCTGACAAATTGAAACTAGAATACCATGAAGAGCTGCAGGTGTAGGAAACAAACCAGCCTCTTTGAAAAAACTCGGATTTTCCTATCACGTTATAGATCCGTGTCTCCAACCTAGTGGTATTCAAGCATTGTTTTAAATGACCTATTCCGTTCAACCTTGCCTGATCACAATATGCATTCCGCTTTAGAATTCCCAGGCCTTCCTATATTCTCTCCATCAAATGAGACATCACGCTGAAGTGACGCCAGGCTACGTTGGATACTAGCGAACGCTAGTTTCTAATGATCACAATAAGACCTTTGTAATTAAGCACTCTATATGCAAACGCATTGAATATAACGGTGGAATTATGCAAAGTCAGCTGGGTTTTTCCTCTATTGCTGCATGGAAATTTGAATAAGAAGGAAATGGCACTGTTTAGATAGTCAAAAAGTCGTGGGAGATGACCCTCGTGTGCATGACCTAAGGTTCTTTTGAAATCGAGATTTTCAACAGTCTTAATAATAGAGAACACTATGAAAGCTCGCGCGGCTTAAATGTGGTTTGGATTTGCTAGATCTTATACGTAGTAGTTTTTAGTATGTATTGTTTATTTTTATTTCGCTATTATATCCCATTGAGTTGCGGTTTGATCTACTGTGTGACGCCTGTGATAACGGTTCTCGCTTTCAAGCTACTTAAACCAGCTTTGGTCTCCACTCTTACGATATAGAAGGCTAATAAGCAAGAAGCATAGAAGAGGCTATAGAGGCGACAGCGAAGATTGTAATGTATTCAGAATCTGCAATTACTATGAACTGCCTAGCGTTGATGCACAGCTAGACAGACAGTGACGAGGGGCAATTCACTTCTATGAATCTCTTATAACCTCATCTGGAATCTTTGTCACTTTAGTAGGAATCGTGTAAGAATCCTTTTGTTTGATCAAGAACCCGTACGCTTCTTCGGTGAGTGAAATGCCCCTCGGGCAGCGATTTGGGCAGTGTCAGCTAGACTTACATGAGTCCATTCATGAGTCCCAGTTATCGCTTATCAAAATGAGACCACCGTCAAAACGAGACCGCTCAAACTAACGTACGCGTTCAGCATTTCAACTGAAACGCGATAACTACGATTCAGGGAAGAAGTTTAAATGTCAGCTTCTAAACCACGATTTGAGCACCGTTACATGTACAAATGATTACTAATAAAACCTAATTTAAACCCCAATAGTACAAAACAAACAGTTCTATAACAGAGATGAAGGTGATCCGCTTTGCAGGTGCAATTTAGCAATGTTTGTTGGAGACTGGCAACTAACTATCGTCATGATTTAAAACACCAGAGCAAAACGATCTTAACTGAACGCATGTTCAGCCTCGTGCTCAGCCAACAGCTTAGCTACCAAAATCTTTTGCCTCTTTTGTCCAAGCAATTATCTCTGATAACGTATCGGAACGGAACAAGAAACTCTAAGTTAAAAAGACAGTTACAATCCAATCACTCGATCGATAACTATATGTATTCTACATCTGCATTGATTTTTTCTCATGTTTACGCAATCTATGATTTTTGTGATTCTGCAACAAGAGCGACTAACTCGAATTAACTATGATACATGTACAAGAGGGGTACAAGATAGTGAAAGTGGAAGGTACAAGTCCAGGATTGAAAGCATTTGTACTTCCAAGTGGCACTATTCTAGTTTGTCGAAACGCTCGAGAAAAGAGTAAATATAGCTTAACATTTGAAGCAATAGGTGGCTTTCGACTTAGGCCACAATGAGAAGCTCGCATGTCGTGAGTTATGAGAAGAAATTCACGGTAGAGGCACAGTTCAGCGCTCCCGGGGGCACAAACGTATGGTGAACGTGACGGTGAAATGGTGTACAGTATTAAGCGCCAGTTGCTATCATCTTAAGAGCAGATACAGTAAACTGAAGTTGAAGGTAAAATGTTGTTTTCGCGTCAGTCGCTAGGATCTCAGTAGTAGGTTAACTAATTGAGAAGTCGGTCCTAGCTGTGACGCTACTGTGGCCTGACTCGAAACCTGACCACACTGAGCTTCTGACACCACGAGTCAGCTGGATTAAACCACGACGCCACAGCACCTTCAGCTAACGAGACCCTGACAATACCTGTGACACTACCGTTGCTGCCGCTCAATGCTGCCCTTACTGAGGCCTTGACCCAGTGCTGTAGGAACGGAAAACATTTTAGGGGCACCATTATTCTTCAGGCAATTGGAACTATAGGCAACCTAGAGATAATACATCAAAACAATGGATTTTGTTAATATTTGGAGCACCTTTTCGACCTGTCTCCCAGTTTCTATGGACTTGCTTGCTGGATAAGACTAGACGCAGCACATTCGACGTTACAGCACCTCGAGAGCACATACAAAAATCAGGATACGTAACTGCTGTTGTACAGCAAACAGAGCCATTGGTTGTTCAAACTAACACCAATTCGTTTAACAAATATTCCGTTCAATAAATCATTATAAGGAAATCATTGAAGTTATTTGTGAACTTTCCCAGTATTCATCAAGGAGACATCGAATGTCCCCAGGAACAAACTTAGAATATTTTCTAATGGTTTAAACAATCAACAGGCGAAAGTTTGTCTGTGGTGAATCATGGCAACGTTTGCAAAGGTACTCTAAAAAGTACACTTTAATTTGAAGAGGGGAAAGAATCAAATGCAAAGAAAAGGCTTTTCGAAGACAATCGGCTTCTAGCTACATTGAGCCACTTGTCTTTCTCTTTATCAAACTGTCTTCAACGTTTTTTTCCATCCCATTCCTTTTTGTCTATCGAAAAGCGTCGAGAATCAAACGTTTAGGTGTCTGTAGGCACAGTTGCGTTTGAGCATGGAGAAAAGCTTCAACAGTCAACAGAAAGACCAAACTAGACGAGGGGCAATTCACTCCTTGAAAGTCTCGTACACCTTTGCTGGAAGTCCTATTGTTTTCTCGGAAGTCCCTTGAAAGTCCTTTTGTTTTAATGGAAGTCTCGTACGCCTTTTTGCAGAGTGAAATGCCCCTCGAAACTAGATCTGAAGGGTGAAGCTCGAAAATTTCGTAGGGAATAATCATGAGTCCTTCTTAGACAGTATCCTCGACAATTTCGAAATGCTTAACAAGCTTAACAATGCTTAACACGTGTGATGTGTAAATGTAGACTAAAATCAAGACTTAATCTTACTTTAAAAACTCACCAAAAGTCACCTCTGTCTGTTCAACTGCAAATTACCTCTTTTGAAATAGAAGCCATTTCTACAAAAGGAAAACAACACGATTCATACTATGCACGATCCTCAAACTCTTCTTTCTAGATTTCTTTTAACTATTTCCAGAGTGGCTCTTTCATTTCGTTTTAAATATTCGATTGTATGTATAACTGTAGCTCTTCACAAAATGCAACTTTAAGGAATAATAATTTAACATCATACACGAAAACCATTACGCTTTATATTTTCTTACATTTTCTTACTATTTAGTATCGTCATCCCAAAAAGCATATGGGCCTGTGATCAAATAGTCTTCAATGCTAATAATTATACATTTCTATCGTGTTATATGCACTTCCTGACCACTTTATAACAATAGGACAGGTGGCAAATCAAATATCTTCACTCCACGCGTAAGTTGTCAAAGCAACACCCTCCATACAGCTGGCAACAGTGTAAATATCCAAGTCTATACCCTGAATATCATAACACTGACAATTGAAGTTTTCACAGTTGAAATTATCTCCTGTTATGTAGATCCTTTGCTATGAAGATTGATTATATGTTTTTTCATAAAAAGTGGATTAGTGTATGTGAAAGAAGAAGTCAGCTCCTTAAAACTTTCAGATAATCCAGTAGAGTACTGAGTTTTTCAATTGCTATTGCTAATAGACATGGACGAGGGGCAATGCACTCTTTAGGAAATCTTTAGCAATTATGACCTAATTTGGAGAACAACAGCTTTTAAGAAAGCAAGAAAATTAAGAACATGTTAAGAACATTTTAAGCCTTCAAATCGAAAAATTAAGAACATTGCATGGCTTTCTTCAATTTCAGTGTTCTTATAAAAAAAAACGTGTATGCCCCTCCGAAATTTAGTTTAGACATATCAATAGTTTTATCGAAGAAGAGTAACCAATTTTCTACCTACATTACATTTCATTTCAACATATTAATGTTTTCCAAAGTATAAACTCTTCCTCAAGACATGAATTCTCCATTTCATTGGAGTAAATAAACGTTTCTTTAATAAGCAACCGGTTAGCAACTCGTAATAAGCAACCACGGCTTGGATCATGTTGCAATGTAAGGCAACTTGAGGGCTCAGTGAAGAAGCTGTAAGCAACTGTACAACCGAACAAGTAATTTCATTGAAATTTCGTACACATTTGCTGACAATCTTTAACGAAAATCATTTTTGGAAACCCTTTTGTTATAATGTAAATTTCGATTACCTTTTTGAAGATTGAATGCTCGTCCAGTTTATAGTGAAGGTGCAGGTGAAGGTGAAAAGGAATGGTGTATTTAGCGCCAGTCACTAGGATCTTAATCGCAATGCACAGATTTGAGTCTCGGTATTCAAGGCCAATATGGAACTTCTTGAAGCCCAATAAGCATCCACAATTAACTATTTTCTTGGGTTTGAAAAAGTCAGTATTGAATTTTCTAAACGTTTGAGAAGCCGAGTAGCTACTATTTTTTTTATAAACCATTGTCTTACAAAAAACTTGCTCTCAAAATCTGAAAATTTTAAGAAACTTTCAGTATTGGGTGAATCTTTAGTTTCTTATGAAAAATACGTTTACAGAAATACACATGAAATATACCTTAAGAATGTCATTAAAAATACACTCACGCTTATGAACACCATCGATTCTTCTATGCTGCATTAGAACCTCAACTGCGATGTGAACTCCCTCTTGCAGTACAACAGAACCTCTGTTACAGTTATCAGCAACTATATCTCATGATCTGCACCAATTTGCAAGCCCTAGAAATGAACAAAAGAAAATTTGACCTACGTGAGCTTAGAACCTCCACGAAATACCAAATCGGTTAGCACTTGTAAGATAAACTCTAAATTAATCTCATCAAGCCAGGGACCACAATTACAAGGCAATAAAGCTGGTATAATAGATGGATTCCAAGCTATTGTGATGAGGCAGTCGAAGAGACGACTTGGGCTAAAGTGCAATCCACTTAGCTTATTATTAAAATTAAACATAGATCACGGCAATGCGTAATTGTATTGCGCTTTATATACAACCTCAGCTACATACCAAAATTTTTAAACAGATTTGTACAATCAAGAAAACATACGTAAGCAAAACAATCAACCCTTTGCAACGAAAACCTAATCATATAGTTACAGTGTTGTAGATTCCTTTATTCCTTGTTATTTCTTTACCGCAAAATCTTTACGGATCCGCCGGAAAATAGCCGATACCTTTACTAACAAAGTCAAGTGTCAATTCACTTAAGGATCAATCTTTATCTCGTTTCTAAATTATTGGACATTCAAAGGTCCTCACGTAAAAATGTGGGATGTACATATTAACAAATGGAAGAAAAAAATGCCACGTGTGTTTCGCTTAATGTGTGATACGAGGTGTTGGGGCCACTCGATAGGGCCATAGGGGGAAAGAAGCAAGAAAGTGGGCAGCGGGGGCAGAAGTGACAAAGTAAGAACAAAACAACAGGAAAATCAACGAATATCACTTGGGTGCAAGGGTGCAATGAGGCCAAGGGTGCAATGGCCTCCGCTGCCCCATGATTGAGGCACCCCTAGTTTGGTCTTCCGGGTAGTTAGGCATGGTTGGGCAAAAATCTGAATGTTTTGCAGACAATCAAGGTTCAGATCTGCGTAGATTTTGTTGCAACATGTTGGATACTGCTGGACATTGTACTGTATACAGTTACTGTGATTTCGTCAAAGAATACTTGTCGAAGGCATTTCAGTTTACCTGCAATAGAGCGAAATGGGTTTGTGTATTCAGCAAAATACTCTTCGAGAATCTTCCATCCCCTGTTAAAACGGGATTAGAAGCTTCACACCCCACAGACGAAGGTAACTTAGAAATAGGCAATAAGAAACTAAAGGGATCATTTGTAACACAATGGGGAAAAAGCAGAGGTGAACACGAAATTATCGACCTTTGACTTCTCAACCTGAAGCGTGATCCACGAAAACCGTTAAAAGTCAAAAGACATAGTTCAAAGAGGATTTGAAATGAATGCTCAAATTATGAATCACTTAGCTCCTATTAAGAGCAATGTACTTCAATCAATTCTGACAATATCATACAATGTAGAACTTTAAATGGATATAACTTAAATTAGGGATAAAAATTAATTCCAATTAAGCTATCTCAAAGAGGCGTTTAATTGTCAAAGTAATAAAGTTTTGTGCTATTTCTGACAGCAGGCATCAAAATCATCACGGAGACAGATTGAAGCTAGACTCACCCTAAGTCTAAATCGTTCTTTATCCGGACACATGTTCATAACCGAAATGTGACAGGGTTGCGGAGGAACCTTTCTCACTGACTCCTTCGCAGCGCCATCATATTTCTAGCATGACTTAGTATGACTTTGTGTTCGGATAAGGAAATATTTAGACTTTGGCTAAGTCTAGTTTGGACCGACCGTGGAGAGCAGAGCTGTCTCTAAGCAAACTGAGTGAGAAAACTGGCAAGGACGTACAGAGAGAAAAGCGAAAAACATACCTTCCCTCCGGATCTCCTTCCCAGTTTCCTCACTCTTTCCTGCTCAAAGGCTACCGCTCTGCTCCCCACCGTATTCGAAGCCATGTTCTGATTATGAAAACTAGCCTGGACTCAGCCCTCTATAACAATAACCTCCTGGCCCATACTGTACCAGTGTGAATGCCTACAGCTTTGATTTGGCATTGACCTTGGTTTTCTCAATACAGACCAAGCCCATCTCAAAATCACAGCAAAGTTGCCTAAGCCTGAGTCCTAGTTTTATTCATTCACACTAGAGTCTAACCCAGGCACTGGTCACATCTGAATTTAAGTAAAGCTGTACTGAATCTTAATGTTAATATGCTTTTGTAGGGTAAACTGGACTTAAGTCACAACACGTTGATTTGCAAATTTCAACCCCATATATTCTAGACATGAAGTTTGCTTTTTGGGGGTTCATAGGAAAGGGGGAATCGCTTTCATGCTCTTCTCATTAAACAAGCATGTTTCTTTCAAAACAGGATGTAAATTTTCAACCTTCCACCTTTTAATCTTTCCTAAAGACTTTGCTGTCCCTATTATTGTTCTGCTCTCTTGCCTCCAGCCCTCAGTAGGTTCATTTCTCTTACTTCTTTTTTCGTCTCTTTATTCATTACTGGAAGAGGATAATTGCGTGGGGAAGGTGGGGCAATCAACATTTTTTATCATATTGAGAGGGTAGCGTAGTGTAGTGGTTAGCACTTGCACTGTTTGTGCTTAAGGTCTGTGGTTCAAATCCAGATAAGGGAGCACAAAGTACAAGGTGTAAAAACCTTGCTCTCTGTGACTCCGATGGTAACATAAAATGGCGGGCCTGTCTCAATGGGACATTAAAGAACCACTGAGGACGTAAACAACCCTTTGGCAATGACCAGCCTCGGTGCCAGTGAAGAGGTCGGCGTGGCATTGATATTCAAAAATGACTGCTGAATGAATGAGACCTCAAAATAAGCCACACCAGCCAGCAGTAGAAATGGAATGTTGCCCGGTACTGGAAAACAACATAGAAACATAAAAACAGTACTACATGATCTTTCAATCTTCACATCATTTTTAAAAGGGAAAATCGAATATTCACCACTTTCACACCATTTCTTAGCAGTCTGGATAATCAAGTTCACGAATATCAGCACTTAAAACCCTTTCCAATGGCTTCCATCTAGATAAGATATCCCCAAAGCCTCCTTTCTCCTTATGTCCCCCAGGGTTGGTTGGTTGGTCAGGGCTATGAGTAAGCTTGACATCAGACCTCATCCTTACACAGATTATAAGTCAAGAATACTTTTTAAATTCTAATAAAGCTTTTAATCTATAACGTTCATGTTAAACATACCATATACTGTTGATCGCGATGTAAGGGTAAGGGCTCGGTTTCCTGCAAATGGCGCATGATGGCCTAGCCATACCGATAGCCTAGTATCTATCGAGCTCAATACCAGGATAGTAGAGTTTGCCCAACAACTTCTGTGTGAAACCATGACGTGAAACCTTAGCTAGCCGAGCTGCGATTTCTGTTGTTGATCCAAGTTTATAAATGTGTAAGATCTGAAGCATATTTGAAGCCATCCTGGTGGCATAATAAAATCGCCTGTTTCGCTCTTCGTCTTCCATGATCGATTATCCCGCGAAATTTCAAAGGGTTATTTATGGCGTACTAGAACGTGGTAGATTTATGCACGCTTATGACGTACTACAGGTTCAGGTTCAGATTCAGGTGATCTGTGAAGCTGTTGCCTTTGTATCAGTAGCCTCTTTGTGTTATTTTATTTTTTTAGTTTTTTCCATTATTATTTGTCTCATTTTGTTCAATTTTGGATTTTCTCTTTTCCACATGTTCAATAACATTTCCTTTTTTCCTCCATTTTTACGTTTTCGAATAGGAATTTTCTCACTATGTGCTCCATATTTTCTGTCTTACAGTATACAAATATTTTTGACATCGTTAAACCAGGGCATTTAATAAGTGCCCACTATGTGCTCTTTATTTTCTGTCTTATACAAATATTTTTGGCATCTTTCATTTCTTAAACCAGGGCATTCCAATAAAAAGTGTTCTAAATCCTCATTTACGTTCATGTCGCAAATATCAAAATGAACTTTTCCGTTGGCATGTCTGTTCCTTACCGCGTCTGTTACTGCGCAGTTACTGCATACTGCGTAGTTACGCAGTAGACTCACTACATAAGTCCCACTACTTCGTTCAATGTTGTTGTTGCTGTTTTCTATGATCGCTCAGTGTGGAGTGACAAATCGAAATATGGGGAGCGTAAACTAGAGACTCGTGTCGTGAGTCTAGATACGCAGTACTGTATTCTGTTCGGGGCTCCAATCACAGCAATTCATTCAATCCTGGCAATTTGATTGCATTCAAAGGCATGAGTAGTACATGCTTCCGAGGGCGAAAACTCGTGTCGTGAGTCAGTTACGCAGTACTGTATTCTGTTCGAGGCTCCAATCACAGCAATTCATTCAATCCTGGCAATTTGATTGCATTCAAAGGCATGAGTAGTACATGCTTCCGAGGGCGAAAACCACAAGCGACACCACTTGACCTCATCCAAATTCGATTATAACAAATCAGGCAACATCAAAACTGTGTATGCCACCCAAATCACTCCCTATTTCATGCCTAAAGGCTATCCGAGGATATCAACACAATAATTTTAATACCTGTTGAGACAAGACCTAACTGAGTAGGTTAACAGGACAACTATTGAATGTGACTAAAAGACCAGTATCTCACTCCTTATAGACACATTTTGGTACTATTGGGAACCAAAAAGATAAAAATGGACTAGACAAGCCAACTACTACAAAAAATGTGCCGACCGTGGACTTATTACACGAGTGCCAGTTATAGCAGCTTCAATCTTTAGTTGTTGTTGTTGTCAGAAAGCTGCTCAAACTGGTATCCACTTTGTGCATATTACGCCAAATACTGCAAAAACATTGCTAAGGGCTGGAGATGAATGCTCCCCACTTGCATCCACATTGCCGAGACAATGTGGCTGAGGCGCCCCTGAGGCGCCGCATCTTACGGTGGTTCCCGTTACAGGAAATCGCTATTCTCCCGTGAATCTTCGGCCAGCCAAGGGGGTGGGACTATCCGGCCGCCAGACCATGTGCTTGGTTCCTCATGTATGATAAAACCGAATAATGCTTCATATCGAGGCCCTTGGCTGATTATTATTCAAAATAGTTGTATTACCCAACTTACCCCGGCTACCCAACTTACCCCGGTAGACCCTAATGTTAAGACATCGTCTTTATACTAACAGAATTTCTTCAAGTAATTCAAGCGATTGAGGGAAAAACTTTGTTGCGCATGCGTTACATTTTTGACTCGCGGATGTGAAAAAAATAAATAACTTACTCTACGAAAAATTCAATTCCTTGCGGAGTGGGACTTATGTAGTGAATCTAGCTCTACGGTGGTGCTAGAAGGCAAAACTAACAACTAATTTCAAATTACTGTCTTGTGAGCAACTATTTTTAACCAGAATTTTTCCTCGCTTTTAACTACACTAAGAGTACTACGCAACGCGTTTCTCACTCCAACAATTTTTCTGCACAATCCATTCGTTGTTTCTTGTTTTCGTTCCTTATGAAGAATAAATTGCCCTTTCCATTTGATCATGGGGTTAGCAAGCACCAGAATTTGGTTCATTGAATCCATATAATTGGAATCGAATTAAATATTTGGCTGTACGTTCAATAAGGATTTCCAGTGGATTTCCATGAAATCAATAGGACTTCCAGCAAAGGTTACGGGATTTTAAAGGCGTGAATTGCCCTTCGATTGTTGCATCATTTTAATTGATACCAAAACCCGGATTCCTCTGCAAACTTGGTTCAAAAGTGGGAAGTTTTTAGCGCGACGGCAGCAACCCCTATTACCTACTTTTTAATGGCACGCCGTTAGGTAACCAATTTTGTAGAGAGATCGATGATTATCCAAATGACAAAATAAGACCAAGCAAGACCATTATAAGTCTTCTTCAAGTGGGATACATGTATAGTATTCGATTCTAAAATATTATCCGCGTTAGGTAACCAATTTTGTAGAGAGTTGACGCACATTGACTATCCAAATGACCAAAATAAGACCAGCAAGACCATTATAAGTCTTCTCCAAGTGGGATACATGTCTATTATTAAACATGAAGTGAAAAGCCCAAAAGCATTTTCGACTTGAAGCAGAAAAAGTTTTGAGACGCGGCCCAGGGCCTATTTCAGCGTGGTTTTTCCCACACTTTTTGATCTTAGAAATCCAAAGCATGGTCTTGGAAATCTAAAAGTTGGGGCGTATATTACTTTTAAAAGCAAATAAATATTTTTAGATACCAATTATCCGTGTTCTTTTATAGAATTACGTACAAGTACAACAGATGGATCCACAGGCTCACCCCCCGCTGCCCATAGCTATTTTTTTCTCAAGATCTTTAGGGGTATGATTTTTTTTTTGCTCTGAGCAAAAATACATAAATAGATTTCCTTGTTCATTCTGCAAATGTTATTGTCTTTCTTTCGCTGAAAATATAAAAGATCTTGTGATGGATAGCGAAACAAACATTTTCCTTACGTTACATGCTGTATTTTCCGTACAAACTACATACCCATAACGTTAAGGTTCGAGTCATTTCTGATAACGTAGTTTTCGAAAACTAATACGACAAACCGCCAATCCAAGGCAAACTGGAGTTCGTATTTTGGAAAATTTTCTGGGGAGCATGCCTCAAGACCCATACATGCACCTCCCGTGGGCTGTGCGCCTTTGTCGCAAACCCCTACGTGTGGTTTTGAAAAATTTCCTTAAAACAGGCCCTGACGTGGCCAAATGATAAGTAACTTGGCTTGAAAAGCAAATTTCAAATGTTTGACAAAAAACGTTTGGTCGTTTGGCCAGGGCCCAAGAATTCACCAAAAAGAAAAGTGTGTAAAAGGTTTTAACAAGCTTAAGAAACAATCAATGACAGCAATTGAAAGATGTAGAGACACTTACCTGCGAGAAACATTAGCATTCTGTACTAGATTTGCGTGTGGATGTATAAAAAGTAATCTGCTAAAGTTTTGTTTTCACTCGTACTCTTGTTCGCGATTTGAAGGTATCAAATATCTTATATGAATGAATTGTTAACCTGATAAACAGCATAAGGCCAAAAAGCCAAAAAACATGAATTTAGTGTGGCGAAAACAACTTGACAAGCAAAGACCACCATCAAAGTTGATATTCGCACCTTTAGACAGTTACAAGTACTTTTTAAAAGGTTATTAACATAAAAACAAATCAGAACTGTTAACTGGATCCAATGAATGAATATGAAATAAATGGCTAGGAGGATCTCAGTTTGTTCATATGTCGTATTTGTTTTGAAACACCTGTGAAATGAAACCAAAAAGTGACACAAATCTAAGCAACCTCGAATACATGCAGAAAAAATTTAAATATAATTTAAAACAAGAAGGTTTAATATGGTTTAATCACAGCCAAACAAGAAACGCGCATGCGCGAAAGAATCTCCCACAATTGCTAGATTTTTGAAAAGCAATTCTTCCAGGACTTTGAAGGTTCTTTACACTATCGATTCGGTGTCATGAGTTGGAAGTGAAAGCATAGGGGTATCCATTGCGTAAGCAGGTCTGGGGGCCGGATATTCCCTCCCCCCGGAGGCTGGCGGAAGGCTCATGGGAGAATAGCGATTTCCTGTAACGGGAACCACCGTAAGATGCGACGCCTCAGCCACATTGTCTCGGCATTGTGGATGCAAGTGGGGAGCATTCATCTCAGCACCGGATCAGATGTTTTTGCTTTTGCTTTGCAGTTACAAATAGACCAAGCTGGCTGGGCTGACTGACTTAACAAATCGGTAGATGATGGGATGTAACAAATCCATCCTATTTGTAGGTCAGGTCACAACAGAATATCATTTAAAATCTACTTTAGCTAAAACTTTTGACTGGAATTCCGATTTTGGGCGCGTGAACGTGATATTGAAAATATTTCGACGTGATGGCGTGAAACGGCGAAAATGTTGACGTGATCGCGTGATTGATAGACTTGCTTAGGGTTCCACACTGAAGTTACAAACGTTCTTGAGGAAGCATGACCCGCTTCATTTTCTTGATAAATAATAAAATGCTTGGAGATTCCAGGGCTGTTCAGAGGGAATCGAGCCCTCCCGATGGTTTTGCCCACTAGTCAAATTCCTTAAAAGATGCCTTGTTGCCTTGGTGGATATTCAGTACGGTATCTTATCATTCATTGCGGGCGGACAAATGTTCATTCTCGATGCATCGATGATGAACAGTACTAGGATTTGAACAACACAGCAAGGCACCCAAGGGAACAGGGGTTGGGTTTGGAACAACAAAAAAACTCCCCCTCTCTTAGTGATTGGAAACGAGGCCCGTTGCATTCTGGAACATTCTTCGGATCGTGACGTCACACTGATCTTTTGGTTGATGGCGTTGTAATGGCCGCCACATTTATGTTCAACGGTGAGAATAGCGACGTCGAAATGAAGATTGACAACAGCGATTCGATGCAAGGAACCGAAAAAATGGTTATTGAGCGACCAGAAATGGATGTAGCTTGTGTTGACAAAGAGTGAGTGATTTTCTTGTCGTTTATATGGCCAGAAATTTACTGTTGATGAGAAGGCTACAAAACGGCCTAGGCTAGGCACAAGTCATATTCTTCCCAACATTAAAGCTAACTGGTGTAAATGGCTAGATATTTGACCTAGCTCTTTAGAGACCTTGTATTTTTATGTCTAAAGCAAGCAACGTTTGCAGTTTGTGAGATCTAGGCCTTTAAACTATAAATCAAGTTATAAAAATCAACGTGTTTTTATAGAGCAAAATGACCAACAGCATTGAAATTGCAAAATATCAAGGCTTTTCAATGCTAAAATCGTATAAAGTATCCAAAATTTAGAGTCCCGTCGCCTTGAGTGGAACGATTCGCATTTTTCTGATTTCTGACTGAGCAAAGTTAAATTTAAATTTCAAGGAGTTTGGGTTTAATAATTTAAGAAAAACCCGCGAAAATATTTTGCTGACGCCATTTCTTGTTTCTTCACCAATTTTTGATGTTTAGATTATTGCCGATAATTTGTTATAATATTTTGAAAGTTAGCAGTTTGAAATGAAATGCAAGTACCTTCGAAATATCTTGTCTTCATTTTTTTTACTCTAACTTTCATGGTCATTTTTTCTGTCTCTGGGTTAATTTCAACAAATCAAAACTCCTCAACATGTTCCTTCTCCATTCAAAAGTAAACTTTTGAAGAAAGTTTACAGATTTCGTGCGCAGTTTTCATTCGGAGGTTATCTACCAGGCGCTATGTGACCGGCCTATTTTCGTGTTGAGTGGAGCGACTGCCTTCCGCACTAGTTCCAATAGAGAAAGCAACCGATGCTGCGATGCTACGAACGATTTTACTTACTTCTGCAGGCGATTCAGGTAAATTTCTATCGTTCCACTCATGGCGAACGGCCTAAATTTTTATCGATAAAGTAGTGCATAGTTATCACATTCTTGTGGAGAGACGAAAGAACTGATTGAAGTGGAATTACATGCGAATACAGATAATGCCATAAGGAACATATCCATGATAAGTTTTTTTCTTATTATTGCGTGAAAGGACGGTAAAATATTATTTATCCTGAAAACGTTCCACTCAAGGCGACGGGACTCTAGTCTAAGTACAAATTTTTGCTGTGCTAGCACTTGTATCCTTTAAGCATTCAAACTTCCTGTTTCTATAAAGGCTTTGACCACAAAAATGAAGTAGGTGAAACTTTTACACCCACTGGGTCTGAGCCTTTGAAAAATCGTGAACTTTGAATGCTTGTAAAATCAATAATACCAGTGACGAGAAAGTAAAACTTTGTACCTAGACTAAATTTTTGGTGCTCTATTCGATTTTTGCATCAAAAATGTGATATCTTTTGATTTGGAAAAATTAAAATTCTATTGAATTGATCTATTACAGGAAACTTGCCGCACAGAAGAAAGAAGAAGGGAATGTTGAATATTCAAAGAAAAATTATGACAAAGCCCTGAAGTTGTACTCTGAAGCAATTGGTAAGAATTTGAAATTAGTGAGAGAAAGAATTGGCAAAGTTTCAAGGCAGGGGGGGCAAAATTCTCCTAAGTTTTTGAGCCAACAGAAGATAAATCCAGAAGGTAAAATGACGTAGAATTTCTAAAGTTATCCTAATGCTCTAAATTTGATGCTACAGTTGTTTGCTAACTTTCAGTTAATACTTAAGCGAAATACACATCAAAAAGACACATTTGCATGCCAGATCATTTGGTTTGAGTTGAGTTTTGCATGTTACGATGTAATTTCAACAACATTCTCATTTCCTGTTTTATTCAACAGCAGCTCCACTCAGCTATCTTAGATCTAGAAACTGCTGCACCCAATGAAATATATTTGTGGCATTAACAGTATTGTCTTGTGTGATTTCGCAGCAGTTTCATTATACTTATGATTTTTCCCACAGAGCTGCAGCCGACAAACCATGCTTATTATGGTAACAGATGCGCTTGTTACATGATGACTAAAGATTATCACAATGCCTTGAAAGATGCAAGAAATTCAACAACATACAATGCACGGTTTTCCAAAGGCTTTCACAGAGAAGCAAAGTGTCATATGGCTCTTGGTTCTGCTAGTACAGCAAGGAAATGCCTAGAGAAAGCACTTGATATTGATCCTCATAACAAGCAAATTCAACTAGATGTGAGTATCAAGCTAAGTTTCCAGTTAGTTTATCTATAGTTTATATTGTTTTCCAGTACCTAGCAGCATTCAATTTCTACTGCTGGCTTGTGTGCCTACTTTGAGGTCTCATTCACTTAGCAGTCATTTTTGAAATATTAACACCAGGTCAACCTCTTCCAAGCACTGAGAGGGTGGTCATTGCCAGAACACTTTTTACGTCCTCAGTGCTTCTCTAACATCCTGATTAATTTTGAGACACACCTGCACTTTAATGTGATTATCCAAATCACAAAGAGCAAGGATTTTGCACATAATTTGTGCTCCCTAGCCTAGATTTGAACCACAGAGCTTCAGTACAAATTGGGCAAGTGCTAACTACTAGACTATGCTTCCCTTCCCTCTACCACTTGGTGGTGCAACCAAATGGTCAAGTTTCTGGGTGTTGTGCACGAAAACATGCACAGACTTTATTCCCACCATAATCAAACTTAACTAGAAGCCCTCAGGTGATTCAACCTGTCCATTCTTCCAAGGTCGTTAAAAGAGTACTCAGATTTTGGAGTAATAATTAACAGTGTCCTAAATGTTCAATTTGTTTTTTCTTAAATATTCTCAGTTACGCACAACAAAATCAATGATGGAGTTTGAAAATCAAGCAGAGGATGGTGAAAAGAAACAAGATCATAGAAAGGTAAAAACTTGCAAGGGCAAGGTCCATAGCCTAGAGCTACTCAGTTGACTTTACACTTTATCCCTGGTCTCGATTCATTCGCATATACACTCTAGCGAATCCATAATCACTACTGTGGTGGATAATCACTACTGTGGTGGTACTATTTGCATACTGTGGTGGTAGTTTCTGCGTACTGTGGTGGATAATCACTACTTGTGGTTGGTTACTATGCTTGCGGTGGTGGCAGTTTTGGAGTACTGTGGTGGATAATCACTACTGTGGTGGTACTATTTGCGTACTGTGGTGGTAGTTTTTGCCTACTGTGGTGGATAATCACTACTTGTGGTGGGTTATAATGCTTTATGTGGTGAATACGAAATCATAGCAAAACTCTATAGATCAGGTAAGAAAAAACCACAAAATCCACGACAGTACGCCAAAACTGCCACCACCGCAAGCATAGTAAACCACCACAAGTAGTGATTATCCACCACAGTACGCCAAAACTGCCACCACCGCAAGCATAGTAACCCACCAGAAGTAGTGATTATCCACCACAGTACGCAGAAACTACCACCACAGTACGCAAATAGTACCACCACAGTAGTGATCATCCACCACAGTAGCGATTATAGATTCGCTAGCGTGATATAGCAGGGTGCAGCTGCACACAGCGCTCAGAACTACCAACCTGGTACTCATTTATACACCTATGTAGAGAGAGGCACAATTGTGTTAACAACAACTTGCCCAAGATTGTTATCTCTGCAACACAAGTGGAAAGGTACTGGCTTGAACCCACAGCGTTTTGGTTGTGAGTCCTGTACGCTTACCACTGCGCCACAGAGACCACCAAGGATTGCTTACCTACAATACAAAAAAGCTTGGTCATTTATGAATCCTCCTGCTGGTATGATGCCTTTTAAGTAGTCTGTGTCCAGAGGTGTTTCCGCTGTTCCTTGCAACTCCTAAGTAAGAGTATAAACTTCAGAAATAGGCTGAATCAGCTGACTTAAAAGTTGTTTACCTAAATGATCCATGGTATACCTACATTTATTGTTATCTTGATTTTAATCCTGTTTTTCTCTTGATACATCACTTATCTATCACTTAGATTGAATATTGCATGAGAAGGCTATCGGAATATGCACCAGATTGCACTAAATTCAAGGCATTACAAGCTGAAGCAATGGCATTACAAGGAAAAGTCGACGAGGCTCAAATTCTTGCAAAGTATGTTTGTGCATTGTATTACCTAGACTGATTACCTAAGTCGTTGTTATCGCTATTGAAATAAATGCTGAGACGCTCAAACTACAGGCAACCAGTTTGAGCAGTTTCGGTTTGGTATAAGTCTCGCTACTATTCATTTTTCCATATACGACGAAATGAAAGTAATTGTTTTTTTGCTTGATATTATTATCAGTAAAAGGGAGAAGAATTTGCATTATAGCAAGTAGACAAGCATTTTTAAACTCACAATAATTTGCAAGGTGTGATAGGTGCCAGGATTGACCTTGGCACACCAAGGAACAATGGCAAACTGACACTAAACTAAACATGTATAAAAATTTAGTTCAAATGTCGAATGGCGGAATATTTCGACTCAACCAATTTGGCTTCACTGAAGGTGAAGGTAAAGGTGAAATGGTGTTTTAGCGCCAGTCGCTAGGATCTCAGTAGTAGGTTAACTAATCGAGACCTCGACCCTGGCCGTGACGCTACCGTGGCTGGGCTCGAACCCTGACCACACTGAGCTTCTGACACTACGAGTCAGCTGGACTATACCACTATACCACGACGCACTTCTGATTCACTTCTCTGATTGTTCATTTTGATCCGCATCTAGGTTAAAATATAATTCCGCATTAGTTGATTGTTTCGGTCTATTTCTGACGTTTATACTCTAAGGAGCTTGAGACAAAAAAGCAGTCCAAAGATATCTCAATTTGTTTCGCTATTTCGAAACTATGAGTTCATGATTTTTCAAGTCCATACCCTCTATTAATCACACTGGAACGTTCTGAATACCTTTTAAGTTTTCCAGACCAATGTAATTCCTGAATAAAGAAGCGAATTTCCGTCAAATTTTGATGAAAGGGACCAGTTAATAAGCATATAACAGTTTATTCAATTGACTATGTAGCAAAGAGACATGGCTATTAATTAGTTCCTCATATTCATCCTCTTCCAGAGATAGATAGCAAGTTTTTAATGAACCAACCCACTCACTCGATCTAAGGTTCAAATAGGTCTGCTCTTCTAATCAGAGTAATTGGCTTTTAGTGAAATATTGCGAAGTGATATACAAAATGCAGAAGCTCTATACGTGAGAGGACTGTGTCTCTATTATCAAGTAAGTCCTAATTTGATGTTTATGAAAGTGAAGGTGAAATTGTGTATTTTGCGCCAATCGAATAGGATGTAGATACGCTGACGAGACCTTGACTCTGGCTGTGACAGTGAGCTGCTGAAAACATGATGTTATTATTGGTTTTTGCAGGACTACACAGAAAAAGCTTTCAAGACATTCCAGCAACTCTTCAAAATGGATCCTGATTTTAGAAAGGCCAAAGACGTTTACAAGGTGAGAACGAAAGCAAATATTGTTAAACGCAAAAAGGCGAATACAACAATTTTGCCTCGGCCTTTTTTGCACTACCACTTTTCGTTACCGGAATAAGGGAACAACGATTCTGAAAATCGAGCAACCCGGAAGAGACTTGAGTCGCTTTAATTTAAACCGCAAGGAACTTGGAGTATATTAGGGGTATATATAATTTGGGTAAACAAAATTTTGGTCCCTCAAGAGTAAGAAGAAAAGACACGATTTCGGCCTCGGCCAATTATTTCGAATAAATTTTTTAGTAAAATTTGAGTAGAAAGGCAAACTTAAGGCATGTCTGGTCGCTTATGATTATATTTTTGATACAAGAACAAACATGTGGTAGCGTCGCCTGAGAAAGGGTTAAATAATCCTCTTTCTCCTTAAATCAATAATTTGACTTTAAGTTGACCCTAATCTTTTTGCTTCCGAAATCATCGAGACCTTTTGGCAAAGAAGCCCAGTTTGTAAAGCATTGGCGAACAACGCAAAAGAACACAATCTCCTTGTCTGATCATAACCCTACCCAGAAAAGTTTGATTTTTAATAGCTTGTACTGGATTTTCTCAGTACCTTTATCTTTGTGAGCCTTGAATATTATAGCCTATTCAATAACCATCAAATTTTATCTTCTATCACAGAAAGCAAAGCTTCTTGAAAGCACCAAACTAAAAGGAAATGAAGCATTCAAGATTGGGAAATATAAAGAGGCCCTGGACTTATACACTGAAGCATTAAAGGTCGATCCTTTTAACAAAATAACAAATGCGAAAATTCACAGTAACAGAGCTAATGTTAATCAAAAGGTAAGACCACTGATCTTAATTTACTGAGGATCATAAAAACATTAGTCACATAGACTGTACTTGACTGTACCAAACGTTAAACAAAGAAGCAAGAATGGTGTTTTCCTACTTGGACTGTTTCAACTTGAATTCGGTTTTTATTTCCTTGATAAGCTCTGTTAAGGTTTATTTTGAGGAGGTTTATCAGCGAGGGGACTTAAAAGAAACCTGATCGTATTCTGGTTTGTGCCATCAAAGGATGTTACAGACATCAAAGAGGAACTATGTTTAGATTTATGGTTAGAAGACGAATGAGGTATGAAATGTAACTACATTTCATTCCGTACGCTTTAGTACAATAGATCAAAGAAAGTGCGCGTGAAATGATGTATATTGCGCCAGTCTCTAGGATCTCAGAAGAAAATTCAATAACCAGACATCGAATCTGTCTGTGAAGCTTCCTTGGCTGGAGTTTGAACACAGATCTCACTGAGCTTCTAACATTTAGAGCTTGATCTAGCTGGATTATAACGCCGTAGCACGTCCATAGCCCTTCCAAAGTCAGTTGCCATAGCTGAAGTGGTGCAAAAGAGAGACAAGGGGGCATTTTTCAAAACGAGAATCATTTCACTCCTCGAAATTGCGTAAAAGCTTCTTGTTGGAGCAAAGAATTTTTAAGAGATTTTGATTGTAGCAATAGAAATCCCAGCGTAGGGTGAACGACATTCCAAGGAGTGCATTGCCCCTTGTTTCAAATTTTTTCTTCAAAAGGGGGCTCAAGCTTGGCGGACTCCTTGAACTGACTGTTTTTGAAATCTTAGCTTTCTTTCATTTAACGTGGCAACTCCGATATTCTTTCACTTGAATCTTGATTTTTTTATAGTTAAATAACCTGGAAGACGCCGTTGAAGACTGTAACAAGGCCATCGACTTCGACCCTACTTTTCTAAAGCCGTATTTACGAAGGGCTAAATGGTGAGTTGTCTGAATTGTAATATAAAATTTTGTTCTCTTTTTCTGATACTGACGATCGATTGTAAGATTCCAGGTCCTTCGGTTTTTAAATCTGCGATCTAACAATATTTTACCCCCCAAAAGTGATCTAAAACTGTCAATCTACAGTATGAAAACCTTATGCTTTTTTGGATTCTTGCAGCTCTTATTAAGCCTCCGGCCAAACGATTCAACATTGATGTTCAAACATCTGAAATTTGTATGCGGTTATTGAACGATTGCGAGGTCAATGCTGGAAAATATTCGGACCGAAGCATGACGTACGGACCGAACGTAGTGAGGTCCGTACAAGAAGCTGAGGTCCAAATATTTTCCTGCATTGACCGAGCAATCGTTCAATAAAGGCTTTATTATATGGTGTTGAAAACATTATAGAATATTTTCGAACTTTTTTGGAGAATGTTTACTCAAAAACATATTTTGTCAGTATTTCATTTTCCCATCTCAATCTCTCTCACTTCATCAATGAGAAATTACGTGGCTATATCACGTGGTTATATCAACGCCGGTCAATACGGCTTGTACAGACCGGTGAAGAACCAATCAGATTGCGCCGTTGCCGGTCCGAACAGCCGTATTTTCGAACACCATATAATAATTAACTAGAGACTCAAGAAATATCAGTTAGGGTAGCGCAAAAGAACGAAACATCCTTGGACGTACGTAAATGGTTTTTTCGTCTGACACTCCTCAGTCCTCAGATAAAAAGCGTTAGAAACAGACCGAAAAAAATTTTGAAGCTCTGAACCTGGAGGAGTGTGCAGATGCTTCCGCTCACTTCGCTATCTTGAAGTTTTGCACAACTGTAAGAGCCTTACATTGCGCACCCACATATAAGAACCAACTCAACAGACTCAAAATATCTTAAAATGTCCAAATCTGGTTCATAGTGACTTGGAGATTACTTTCTGGATGTTCTCTTATCATGTTTGTCCACTTTTTTGGGTTTTGGTATTCCACGTCACTTTCATATTGGAGAAAATTTGAAAACCGCCGAGACACTGGCTCTTAATTTTAGTTCTGTTATTGTGGTTTTGCACTGTATCTGTTATATACATGTTGCGGAAGTTGAAAACTAACCTATTTCTTAGTCGAGTTGCACAATGCTACTTCTACTACTGCAAATTCCACTGCCTTTGACCTTGGTAACAGCGTGTTAGACATGTTTATGAAAGGTGGTGGAGGGTTTTACCCGAACCGAATTTATGGGAATAAATAGTAAGACTAACAGCAAGATAGTTATTGTTTGTAGAGCGAGAGGGGCAATGTGGGATGACGCAAGCGCCAGGAAGAGCTACTGGCCAAGTGATACTCTGTGGACGAGTAACTAAAAATTTATATTAATATTTACTGTAAAAGTAAACGTAGGATGTACACAAGACTTATTTACTTGAGATTTTAGACTAAAGGGGTATCTTTTCCCCTCTTTAGATCGACATTCAAATGAAACGGAAGAAAAAGGAAGGAGGAAGAAAGACTGTTTAAGGAAGTAAGTAAAAGTTGACTTAAAATTTATTGGAAACTTCCTTCTGCTGTTCTCACCAGCAATGCTTTTGAACATTTTGACCTGTGGGACCAATATTATTGTCCGTTGTATAGCTGTATATCTTAATTGTCCGTTGTATAGCTAGATATTGACGCTGTATGGTAGCTAGTTTCACTGTGGAACACCCTACCCTTTAATGAACTCCTCTACACAATGGAAATCTCTGACCAACGGACAAACTGACCACCAGACCACAGTGTAGACCACTGGACGAAGAAACTATTTGTCCGTTGTTCAGATGTGTCCGTTGTATGGAGGTTTCACTGTATGTTGATCCAAACAAAGGCATCCTACAAATATACCCAAGCTCTGTGTTAGCAATTTTCTCTAAGACCTCTATGATTTTTCAACTGAGGTATCAAACAAGTAACGCTTTTTCTCTGTATTTCGTAGGTGAACGAAGCATACAGTGTGTTATCAGATAAACAAAAACGAATGCGTTACGACAATGGACAAGACTTAGATGATAATGGCATGGATTTTGGAGGTATTTTATCTTTGTTTGTTTGCTTTTTAGTTAAATGGCTTGCTGGTTGTAGACTTGCCCCAATCTGTTTCTATAAAAAGTTCTCTCGCACTCTCCTGTGTTTCCACGGAATGGTGGACCTTTGGTGAAGGATATTGAGAAATAGACTTGGGGCAAGTCTATGTTGGTTGTAAATTGGCTTCTTATTAGCAGGTATTTAACAACACTTGAAAAACTTATGAGCCTCAGAAAACAGGTTTCAGGAACTGCACGAGGGCCTACACCAAATACGCAAGTAGCTAACGTTGAAACTTAGGGACCACACGGATGCTTCAATTTTAGTTGCTTGTAAAAACATGCTGATTTTAAACTTCAAATGGTCGACAATGTCGTCGAATTTGATTAAGACAGAAGCTTCCTCGGTTGTTCCTAAGCAGGTCGTAAAATGTGCTTGCAATGGTCCGGTTCCCGGAATATAGACGCGGACGTAGATTTGTCAGCTTTGCCCAGTCTTTCAGCCGCATCTATCCTCTAAGTGTCAATTGGCTATATTTGGCGTGCAACGGACTAGACTTGAGCATTGACCCACAGAATAGTTTTATCTGATGAGAGGTTGTGACCTCTAAAAGCAGTCTGGGACTAGACCTCTAGTAACATTACACCTAATGGATTCGCCACCTAGTCCTTTATTCCATTTATCTAGTTTTCAAATTTAATCAATCCAAGAACACGAAAACAAGATAAAACATAGAGCACTAGGGAGAGCTTGACTGGAGCTCGTGAGCTCTGAAAGCAGAAGCCTGGGACTAGACCTCTAGTTACGTTACACTTAATGGATTCTCCTCTGTAGGTCTTTATTCGATTAATCTAGTTTTCCAATTTAATCAATCCAAGTAGACGAAAACAAGATAAAACCCAGACTATTGGAATAGGATATTTATACAGTTAAGTTAGTGCCATGTGCTATCTTACATAAAATAGTGGGAGACTTTCACGTGTCAATCATGAGCACATTTTAGGGAGCAAAAACAATAGACAACGTCAATCATCGGCCTCGAAGGCTTTTGCTTCTGCCCTCCAAATGCCAATCAAATTGAAAAGATGCTCATTGCTTTTGTAATAGAAATACCTGGTCAATCAGGTTTCTCCTCCATGCTGATTAGATTCATATCTGGTGCTTGGTCTCCCGTCGTTGCAGTCAGATTTACCAGTTGTTGTATTAAGCTTGTTGATTTACGTTTGACGTCAATGGCTTGTTTTCTAAAACCATACAGACAGCTGGAGATTAGGTTGTATTCAATGTTGTTTTCGGTGGTCTTCTCAGTGAAGCAAACAGTTTGCCCAGTCGCATCTTAGCTGTAAAGAGATTTGTTTAATTAATGTTGTTTACAAACTTTCTTTCAAGGTTGAAAATACAGATCATTTAAGTTTCAGTTTCGTATCATTTTATATTACGCTTTGATTGCTCTAAACTGTAAATGAAAAATACCAGACATTGCGTATAGCACCTGGACTCGAACCTCTCATTCGTACTCGAACCTCGAACTCTCTTTAACACTTTTCAACCTTATCTTTTCCAAAAAAACGCACCTCATTTCAGTTTCGCCTTTGTTTTATTATATTATCAATTCAGTGCACTGAAATTGTCGGGAAAACATGCAAGGTGCGTGGAAAAGTGGCCAGGTTCGAACCTTTGATTCGTGCTCGAACCCTTGACCCATGCTCTTTGTAAAATTTCACGTTCGAAATACAGCAACTTTCAATCCCTTTCTAGATACATAGTTAACGCAAGGATTTGGTTTATGAAGGAAGGCAATACTTGGCTGATTTTTTAGGCCTGTAACTGTTTGTTTTTTTTTCTAGATTTTGACCCGAATCAGATATTCCAAGCTTTCTTTGGTGGCGGTGGTGGTGGAGGATTTACGCATCATTCATCATCAAGTAGCGGAGGTAAAAAAACGCTTGTCTTGTTTATGTTAGCGTTTAGCTTATGCTCCTCCGTTCCACTCATTGCAGCCCGGGCAGTACCTCCACTAAAGGCTATTGTATAGCTTTTCGGCTTCGTCCTTGGAAGCCTTGTAAGAGTCGCCAGTTGAGGGACAAGGCGTGTACCCGGTGTTTGGATTAATCACCCTAGCTGGAGTGTTTGATTTAGAGACTGGCAATAAAAAGATGCATTTGCCCGAAATACCGACCACCCAAACGAGACTTGGCTCTTAATTGAGAGGCTTGCTATTATCGAAATGAGATTAGGCTTAACGTTAAGAGGCCTCCACAATTGGGAGACCTCCTATCTTGTAAGGGAGAGTGACTACACCAATATAGTTGCTTTGCCCAAGATTTTTGATGATGTCCTGCTAATGTTTCTTACCCGAATCATGCCAATCACTAATGATATTTGTTAGACGAAAAGATACTTTTTGGGACAATTATTTGCTGCTGATTTCCGATAATCTGAAAAATCAAGCTAAATTTAAGAATACTCGAGATGTTTTCTTCATTGGTGAATTGTTTTTGCCAAACCTTGCTAACACCTTGCATTCATAACAAACAATCTGAGCCAGACATGATATGAGCGATTCAGTCTGTTTTTATTTGTTAATCTCCCTGAGACTCTTTTGGTATTTAATAGCATAAGTTTCGATTGTTCTTAAGGATTGAGAGGCCTGTCTTTATTTTCGCGCCGGCAATCACATGCCTGCGATCTTACAATGTGCACGTACCAAGAACGTACAGAATGAAATCTATACTTGAAATAGCATAAACTACCACCGTTTATACCATTCGTCCTGGGCTTGCGCTTTTTGTTAATATTTAATTTCATAGCTAACAATGAGTCCTGTAAGTGTGTATTTCAACCAATAAGCACGCTGTTAATCTTTGGCCTTGTTGTTTTGAAATCATAAAGCACGCGGTCGGGGCCTGGTTACGCGTGGCAGGTTACGTGATCACGAACACAATCCGTTCCGCTATGCTAATTTGAGCGGACTTTTAGAGGTCAGGTTATGGGACAGTTTTTCGGACAGAATCGGAAATGATACTGGTCGCTGATATTTTAGACAAAAGTAGAAAAACTATTACCGATGATTGATTTCTGCCATTAAAATATACCACGTTGGTAGCTCTGGGTGATAAATTGGGGATTCTAAGTTGGGGATGTTGGGCCTAAACTAAACTTAGAAATAGTTGCGATGAAGACGTAATCGTAATTACATTTTTACTGAAATCGCCTTACACCTTGCACGTTTTCACTGAATATTTTCTTTGAGATATTGTTGTCTCTGGTCTATGGCAAACTTCGGTTGCATCTCCTAGAACGAGGGGCAATTCAGTCCGATTCAGTCGTTGCAAATCTAATACACCTTTGATACACCTTGCTGGAAATCCTATTGTTTTCATGGAAATCCTCTGAAATCCTTTTGTTTAAACGGAAGTCTTGTACGCTGTTTCGATGATTTATGCCCCTCGTCCTGGAACCCAATATTAAAAAACCTGAAAGATTTTAAGACTAAGTATAAGGTCTATAAGTGCTGAGAAAATTTTGCTGTTCGTTGATAAAATACATGCATTTTACTCCTGCATTGTTTTGAAGCATTTTAGAATTTTCTGCAAGCCCACCCAGATAGGAAATTCAGGACAAAATTACACTAGACACGTTTCTTTATTTGAATACTTTTTTCTTTTTAGGTTTTCCTGGATTCACTTTTTCCTTTGGTTAAAAAGCTGACTGTCTATCAAAAGTTTGATATTACAGACTCAGTGAATACAAGTTGCAAAAACTGAAATTGTAAATCATTGTGAGTAAGCTAACATAGTTTTGTATGGTAAAATAAGGGGTTAAAATGTTTTGTGTCCGCTCGTAAGAAACTGTGACTGCAGCAAGAGATTGAAGTCAAGCTCCAAGCACAAACTCATTGAATACAGTAAAACATGCAGAAAAAGCCTTCATTTATTAAGAACCTATACAGCCTGAAAATATATTTTTATACCCAATAAATAAGAACCACTTTACCTTAAGCAACAACAACAACCATTTACATGAGAAGTTTAATTGGATGGCCTAATGCTCAGAGTAGTTCTCAGCGATTAAATGGGCCTAATGAGCGAAAACTTCGACTCGTGTGATATAAAGTCTAGGTTTATACAGTAAGAAGATTACTATAAACGAAGATTACTAGGATTCCTATCCATCGAATTTCACTTTGTTTCAATGTCAAAATGTAAAGTGGTAATACCGGTATATCACGTAGGCCTACCAAAAATATCAAAACATTTTAGTGAGAATTGTCAGAAATCTCCAGGGTCTTTTTTGGAAAAGTTATTTTGTTTGAAAAACGTTCAGTCGCTACTTCGCAAACATACATAGAGAAATCCTGCAAAGTTGAATCTATTTTTGTCGATAAATAAATAACTAACTATCTTCAAAAGCATTTGGCATACAGTGTCTGTAATCGTCTGTAGTCTGATCTTATCATCCTAATACAGTATTCGCTTAGTGTCTTTAAAATTCCATATAAATTAATGGCAATTGAAAGTATCTCATTAAACAGTTGATGTGCTAAATTTATAGCTATGAACATTTCCTTCATTAAAAGTAAACTTGTTAAGTTAATGGCTCATATGCTTAAATGGTGGCCTTTTAATAGTGTAAAATTGCCTTATATATGTTGGAATGAATACTTCTGATAGTCACAGCTAGCCTGCATATTTTAGCGTCATTCTTCGCGCCAGCAAAACTGATCTGCTGTTGCATCATCAGCAATGCGCTCAACTAGAGCCTCGATTTGATTCCTAGCTTTTCGCGCCAAACCTCGATCCCAAGCGAGCTTTGTGCCATCGATGATTTGCTCTCAGCTTTTTTCAAAGCCCTGTTTGTTGTCTTCTTTGAAGAGCTAGAGCTGTTGAAAACTTCAAAGGGTCGTGTCGTGAAGTTAGAGTTGCTTGTTATAAAACCTTGTGCTTTTCCGTTTTCATGTGAAATGCTTTGTTTTTTCTCCTCCTCTCCTTGATTAACTATAAGCTCGCTTGGCTGCACAAATCTCACGCGAATTAGTGACTTCTTAGTTACACCAGGTGATTTTGCTTACGTGACAAGGACATTTTCGTGCGTGACCTTGCTTTGGTTTGAAAAATTGGGATTTCGAGGGACGATTGGCTAGGGACAGGTGTTCATGTTTGTTTTTTACTGCTCTAAATTTTTAGCAGTGATTTTCTGATAGAGTACGAGCTATGACGCAAAGCGCCCACGCATAATTGTTTCTTCCCCGCAGTCTGTCAGTTTTCTACCGTGTCATCTGTTCTTTATTCTGAAAGTTCTTATTTGTTTCATTACTGGCATCTACTGATTACGACGCACCGATTTCTATAGCTTACTGTGTTTTTAAATGTAATTCAATATATTTTAGCATTCTTTTGAATAGCGAATGGTATTAGACTCCTTGAAAACAGTGGGCGGACGGAGCATTTATTCTTCCAGACAAAGGGCATCCTGTAAGGCCAAAGGAAGGCTAGTCTTATTACGTTTTAAAATAAGAAAGCCTGCCATTCATTTGGAGAATTACCTGCCAAAATGTTGGTTAAATTCATGAGTTTCCCCATGAGTTCTCAGCGTTGAGTCCTTGAGCGTTATTTAAGGTTGCTCTAGACTGCGTTGACTACACGACTTCGTTGGGACGATTAGGTTTTGAGAAACTGTAGCTTGTAGCTACACATAGAATCCAAAAAGACGAGGGGCAATTCACTCCTTGAAAGTCTCGTACACCTTTGCTGGAAGTCCTATTGTTTTCTCGGAAGTCCCTTGAAAGTCCTTTTGTTATAATGGAAGTCTCGTACGCTATTTTGCAGAGTGAAATGCCCCTCGCAAAAAGATACCAATTGACTTTACAAGTTCATGTTTAATGCAAGCTGTATCCTCATCATTTGCAATTCCGTTTCCTTGGGAAATGCACATTAAGGTCAAATACAGGTCGTTCGATTTTGCCTCTTGTTTCCCTGTGCTCACTTCCGCTATGTCGTCAATATCGGTAACTCAACCAACCAATCAAAAGGCTTAATCGGCAAGGTTGTCCTTTAACCCGCAAAAGCACCCAATCATGTGCGAGCTTGAGAGTCTGAAGCCAAACGTGAAAGATCGCATGCACATTTTGAATATGAACGTCTGCGTGCAAACTGGTGGGTCATAACAACAACAGATTTGATCTGCTATGAGCGCATGAGAAGCGAATGAAATTAAAAGCGGTTATTAAAATAGTGCCTCTTAAATGTTGTTAAGACATGAAGCTTTTGCCGTTTTCTGAGAAGATTCCTAAGCAGCCTGTTACTCATGATATGAATGGAGTAGAGCATCATCTTGATTATGGGCTGTTTCCAGAACGAAAAGCAATCCTTGTCAGGAGAAGCAAGTCTGTAAACGGCACAATTGAAAGCTCGATCAGAGAGGATAGAGAGCGAGAAACAAAGAGCTCTCCTACGAGCCCAAAAAGAGTACACTTCGCTGATGCAAACGGTCTCAGCCTTGTTGAAGTGAAAAAATTTGTTGCAAATGATTTGTCCGGTTGGTTTTGTCCTCGACAACAATTCAGATCGAGAAGTTCCTCGGCACCCCCGATATTGCAGTGCCTAAATATCGAAAGTAGTGACTTTGGCAAGTTGATATTGCCTTGTTTTTCGCTGAAACCCTGTTTTCAGTTACCGCCTGTTACTGAATTGGAGGAAAATGTGGCCAGAAAATACGTTTGCTTGGAAAATATCACCACAGAAGCCAGGTTGATAACTTTAATATGCAGAGTGAAAAACATTGCCTTTGAAAAGTCTGTTTCTGTGAGGTTTACGTTTGATAAATGGGCGTCTTTCACGGAAACAATTGCAGAACATGTGCAGCATTCGTTTGACGGACGAACTGATAAATTTGAGGTTAAAATTCATGCCCCGAAGCGAGTTCGGGAAATCCAATTTGCTATGAAATACCAGGCTAATGGTATGGAATACTGGGATAATAATAATACAAGAAACTATGTTGTTCATAGTTCTACTTGAAGAACCTGATAAATTTGGAACTCTATCTTGATGGGGGTGCTGACGCTGTTTCACAGTGTGTCCGTTCCAGGCACGGAAGGGACACGGATTGTTCTACTGTGATAAAAGCGTCATTGCTGATAACCGGGCACTGACCGGTAGGAAAACGTCCGAAAACTTCCTTAAAAGTTCAAAATACGTGTTGTTTCTCTAGGCTTTTTTCAGTAAGCTAGATCTTTGAAATCCCTAAGATCTGTTTGTCTAACTTTGGTAGCAACACCAGACTAGACAGAGCGGTAAACAAATAGTATCAACTTGGTTTGTTTGGGAGAGTTGTTTTGTTTACCTGAAGTTAATTTCCCTCCAAGATCAACAGGACCTTAGGACCCACAGAGGAATTTATCCTTTTTCCGTGAATGGGAATGGTTCCGAATTTACCCATTTCTATTATTGTTTACCTTTTAAAAATAAGGAGCTGGGAATACTGAACAGGAAATCACCTGTTTCCGGACTATCTGGACCTTAAGACTCAAAAAGGAATTTATCCCTTTTCCATGAATGGATTTTTTTTGAAAATTAAGGAACAGGAAATTTCCTGTTTCCGGACTATGGGGACCTTAGGAGTAGGGAATGGATTTTTGAATTAGGGACCGTACCAAGTCATCAAGAAAATTACCTACTGTACAATATAATGGTATGCCCTGGCATGCTGTATTTCTCTTTCTTGCAGACCCATGTTTGTCAGGTGATAAGGGGTTTCCTCTTCAAAATTGTAAGATTTTTCCGATTTTGTAGGAAGCAAATACCTTTATCTCCACTGCTTTTGTTGATCGAAATGAGTGTTAGTTTGATAAGCAGAGATCAGTATACTTGAGCTTGGGATATCCAGAGTAGATAAGCTAGTGCTAAGAAGTTTGATATGATTATTGCCAGCTATAAGACTGGCTTTATTCTATTTTTATCGTTGGATAGCGCAGTCGCAGTGGTAGGAATGCATGAATAAAGCTTAAGTTTCTGAGGGTATCATTCTGCAAGGGGGCATGTCATAGTCATCCAAAAGGGCGTATGATCTCTTGTTGCGAGGTGCATTTCACTCTTCTATAAGGCGTACGAGATTACTGTTGAAACAAAAGGATTTTAAAGGAATTTCTTTGAAAACAATAGGGTTTATGGCAAGGGTGAACGAGGTTCCAGTGAATCCCCTGTCACAAATTTGCATTAAATTTCTTGTATTCGGATAGGTGTATCTTCTGTAAAATTTTCTATTCCCCCTGAGAACTTGTGATTGCATGTAAAATTCCATTGCATTTTATGTGAGTTGCAGGGGGTGCTAATTCGTATTGCATGTAGTTTTGGGCAGATGGGGTTTTCCTGTGGGTGGTGTTAGTGGGGCTAGCATTTGGAACAAAATAATTGTCGTTATAATGATTTCTTTATTTGGGTATGTATTAAATTTATGTCTGTTTTGTGTATGTGAATTGTATTTTAAGTTTTTAGGAGTGTAACTCAAATGTGACTGCCTCGCTGATATTTCAAACTGAATTTTTTGACGAACGTACTAAATGGAATTAAAATTTAAGAATGAAAATTTAATAATTTTAAAAACTTTTCTTTAGAAAATTTATTTACTTTAGAAATTTTTGGATTTCTTGCTTTTTTAGCTTTATGTTGAAGCTTAAAAATTATGTTTTTTTTTTAAATTAAATTTTGAGATTCAAATTGTAATTGACTACAGTATTGTATTTATAGCTTTATTGAATTTGCCGACTGTGTATAGCTTATGAGCTTTTGAGATGAGAAGTCTTGCCATTGATAGTGTTTTTTTCTTCTGCGTACCCTGCTTCAATGTTCACCCATGGAAGAAAACGGTGTGCATTTGCAAGCCATACTGGTACCCAGAAAATTTTTGATGAGGGCGTATGGAAGTCCGCGGTATGTAAAAACCTCAGGGATTCCCGATTCCCTGTCGGGGAAAACTACGCCAAGCCTATTGTCATGAGAATTTGTGCCCCCCCTTTCATTTCTGGGACGACAGCATGCGTTCTCTAAAAGTACAGAATTTCATATATGGCTTAGCCTTTTGTTGGCCTTTCTTCGTCCTCTTCACATTAATGGCGCAAAATTCTAAAGAGAAAAGAGCGAAAAAGAGAAGATGGATAGAAGCCTAGTTTTCTCATCATCAAGATTTTGAAATAACCCGCCAAAAAGAGTTTGTCTTCGTCCTCTTGCCACTCCCTCTGGCTGAACATTCCTCATTCCCCATTCCCCTTCTCTGCCCCAAGGAAAGCTGCGATAAAAGCCTTTTGATTTCGTGATTTCTAATTAACTGATAATCACACACTGGAGAATTAGACCACCTGGGGGCCACCAGTTAAAAAGGTTAGGGTCAAGAGGAAAAATTAGGGAAGGAGGTTTTCGTTCGAGATTCAAAGGAACATTCTCCAAAATACTTGTTCAGTCTTGTTTTGACCTATGCCACTTCTGGATTGACTTTTGCCTTGTATTGAAAATAAGCCAGGCCAAAGTGCAAAAGCCAAAATAAACATCGTTGGCAAAAAAAATTCTAATCACTTATGGGCAATTTATCAAGGGTATTTCGTTGCGTGTAAACTAAACCAGGCTAAACAGTAGGGAGGTGTCACCTTTGAGCGCAGAAATTCTAAATCGCATTTTCTTGTAGACAAGTGCCCAGGTATCTCAAAATACCATGGTAAACAGGGAGCTGTTGGGGTTTAAGGGGGAAAACGGGGGGTCAAAGTTGAACTCAGAAGAATTTTACCTCTGCGGAGGAGCTTCATAGGAAATCTCTGAAACAACGCCATTTCGATGCAGCAGAGCAGCAAAGTATTCTACTTTATTACTCAATATGACAATTTATACAACTAAGAGATATAATAGTGATAAATTGGTCACGTGACCAACATTTAAATAGAACAAAAGGATATTGTAAAGCTGATACTTATTGCAATTAATTGGTTTCTTTAGATGGCATTGATTAACCACTTACTTAAGACTCAAAATTCATCATCAATATCTTCCTCACTTTCTTCGCTATCTTCGAATTCGAACTCTTCGTTTTCGAGCAAAAGCAAATCCTGAATGTCAAGAGGGAAAGCTTTCTCTATCCATTTTATTTTCCAGTCATGTGTCCATCCATGTGAACTTAAGTCGGGTAAATGAATATCCTTTTCATGACAAAGCTTCCAGATTCTTGCAACAATATTTGATCTCAGAATGTGCAGTCTCAGCGCTGATTGGCATGGTGGCAACGTTGACAAATCTACAATCTTGTTCTGATTCACATATTTTGCTCGTTAACATTTCTTCTTTGACGACCGTACAGAAGGCAAACAAATACTATTAAATCTGAAAAGACGCTTTCTGGTAGATTCCAATTCGACCCAAGAGCCATAAATGTAAATTCAAATCACTCATATTTCTGAAGAATCTTCCAACATGTTGCCTTTCCTTTTCGAAAAAAAGCAGAAATGTAATCATTGCCAGTAAAGGCATGAAAACCTAACAAGGAACTTCTTTTCTTTGATGCAATTCAACTTTCCATAACATAACCACAAACCCTTGCGATTTGCGCCAGTACCTCTTGAGGGCTGGAAGTCTAAATAGAGTCTTTGAAGATTCTCTATCTTCGCCAGCAAAAGGATGAAGATGTCAACATCCCCGAAATGCGATCGAACAACCACAGCCTTCTCAGGATAAGCCAAAAGGGCATGGTTGCAGTGAAGAATAATTTTCGTATCGGCCTCTTCTTGGTTACTTTCAAGCTCCGCTATGTTTATTGCACTGGTCGGAGTTAGCTTAATACAGCAATTTATTGTAGAAAATAGATTTCCTGACACTGAAGAATGTTAAGTGCTTTTATTCGATCTCCTGTAAGAACTTTTTGTAGAAGCGAAATCATCTTTTGCTTGTTCTCTGGATTGCTTAGAAACTCGGAAAAGTTTCGGGGTATCTTGGATTTCGGTGACTGAATTATGATTCAATCAGACAAACCGCGCTTGTTCCTTTCACCTGACTTTAAGGACTTTTCATTATAGCTGTCAGCAATAATATCCAGGCGACGGTATCCAGTTGGCAGCGATTGTACAATCTTCCATGTGAGATCCTCATATGTATCTGGCACTTCTCTGATTGTACGGATACATGCCATGAGGTCAACTACGTATGTCGATACCTCATTTGCTCGCGGAAGACTGCTTCGTGGATGTTCAAGAGTCCTTCTACACTGTTTTAGGATTGCATTTTGAAGCTTGCTTTTTGATGTTGCTCTTCGTGTTCCATCTGGGTTAGCGAGGCTTAGAGGAACAGGAGAAAGTGGATAGCAAAGAGCCTTGCTGAAATCTATGGGTCGCTCATTTCTCGCAGACAAAGCTACTAATGTTCCAAGAATGTCTCGATTTACGGCCACGCTTTTCTCTTTGGTGTCCTTCTTGATGACTACTTTTCTGCTAAAGCTCCCAAATAATTTAAAATTGTTTCTTGAAATCGAATCATGAAACGCGTGATCTTTTCTTTCGATTCTATGCTTGACAAAATCTGCATCATCAGTGAAAGAAATTTGATAGCACTGACGCAATCGTGTTTTCGCGCTTTTGTTAAGAATTGGGTCACGTGACCAAACTATATTATCTCTTAGTTGTATAAATTGTCATATTGAGTTATAAAGTTGAATACTTTGCTGCTCTGCTGCATCGATACGGCGTTGTTAAAGAGATTTCCTATGAAGCTCCTCCGCAGAGGTAAAATTCTTCCGAGTTCAACTTTGACCCCCTGTTTTCCCCCTTAAACCCCAAAAGCTTCCTGTTTACCATGGTATTTTGAGATACCTGGGTACTTGTCTGCAAGAAAATGCGCATTAGAATTTCTGCACTCAAAGGTGACACCTCCCTACAGTTTAGCCTGGTCTAAACACGGCATGGATAATAAATAAGCATTGAGTGAAATTGAATAGTCGTTCTTGATGGTTTGAAAATAAGCACGCAGTGATAAAAGGCGTCCAAACAGCAATGCATTCTGAATTGTAATCCGATTGACAATATTTGATTACCACTCTTGTTTTGGAAATTCATCCGATTGTTGAAGACTATTCAGACGGGAAAATCAAGCCTAAAGGTTCGTGGCAAGTTAGAGTAGGCCTGTAAGGCATTTCTCGAATCTGGATACGAAATATATCAATTTCTAACGCTGTTTGAGTAGATTTTGATGACTTTACGTTGCACATTCATAGTATTCTCGTTATGTTTATCTGGGAATTATTAGAATTCAGCGAATAGGAAGGAAACTTAACAAAGGCAACAACAGCTGGAAAAAAATAATTACTGCAGTTGATTTTGATTTGAATTTGATATCAACCAGTTCTATCAAATCAAGACAGAATGGGAAACTGTATTAGCAGAAAGAGAGGGAAACATAAGGATTACGAGAAAGTTACAGCACCAAAGACTCCATCGAAAAAGGAAGATGGGAATTCGAATGCTGAGAAGGCAGAGGCTAGGCCGAAGTTGAAGAACGGGTCTGCGGAGACTTCGAACACAAAGGAGACCGGTGAAACGACAGGCCTTCTGGAACAGGAAAATAAACAAAAGGAGCTTTCAGAGGGAAATAATTTAAAGGAAGACTCGAAGGAAAAGGCGGGAAAAGGCGAGAAGGAAAAGGCGGGAAAAGTTAAGGATGAGGAGAAGAAAACTGGAGATGAAAAGAAAGATGAGATTTTCAAGGAAAACGAAAGTGAAAAGGCAAAGGAAAATTTGGAAGAAAAGAAGGGCAAACAGGAAATTTTACCAAAGGAAAACAAGAGTCATGGTCTGTCAACAAGTTGGGTTGTTTTTGAAGACACTACGTTACCAGGGCAAGAAGTAAAGGAACAGAAACAACGATTGATAATTCTGGAAGCTGTTCTAAAGATGAGGGTGACGAGGTTTTTCAAGAGCTCATTTTTGAAAATAAAGATTCTGAAGTGAAAAGTGACGAAGAGAGCGCAAAGCAAATACAGAGTGATACTGCTGGGACTGGAAATGATGATGTTGCTGTAAAAGGGGATGATACTAAGAAGGATGATTTTGTAGAAAAGGGTGGTGGTGAGGTAAAAGATGATGCCGCACCAATAGCAGAACCCCAGAAATCAGAGGTACCGGCAGAGCCTGTCTCTCAGAACGAGGCTGATACAAAAGACCAAATCGAAATAGAGGCTGGAAATAATACGCCCCGTCTTCAGTGAAGTTCAGAATACAGTAGAAATCAATGTGATAAGAGAAACAGGGTCAACAGATAAAACAGAGGACAAAAGGCAAATCAAAGACGAAGGTGTTCCAGATGAAACACAACCAAAACAACCCAGTCAGCCTGCTGAAGCAAATATTGAGCAGGGCGAAACAGAGGCTAAAAGCGTGGAAAAGAGGCTGGAAACATCGCTTCTAGGAATTGAAGAAATGGCGCGAAAATCAAACACTTTCATTGACATGAAGAAAACAGTGTTTCTCGAGACAAGGCGTGATAAAAAAGTGCTTCTACAAGAGATGAAAATCGCTGGAAGAAAGATAAATGGAGTTATAGCTGTAATCAAATCGGAGGCTGCAACGGAGGTCAAGATACGGCATACGTTTGACGCGTGGCAATCGTTTTCCGACACAGAAGCGAGAAAAATCGACGACAGCGACGATAATCTAGCCGATCTGTTTGCGTTTTCGTTGGAAGTACCGTCCGGGAAATCCGTGGTGTTTGCTATATCGTGCAAAACAAAAAATGGCGAGTTCTGGGACAATAATGACGGCACAAATTACGGAGTTGAAAACAAAAAGGAAGGCGAAGACGAAAGTTTGTCGACGCTCTTTATCACGGGGAAAGAAGAGGCCTTCTATGATCGACTTAGAAATACCCATCTTTGCTTGGAAAGTGCGTTCGTCTTTGATGGCAAAGGGAAAATCTCGATTGGCATTCAAAAGAATGATGAGAAAAACAGCAAAGTTGGAGCTAAGTATACCGTTGATTCGTGGAAAAGCAGCGCAAAAGTCGAAGCAAGCAAGCAAAGCCATTCAAGGGAGAATCTTTATGATATTTTCACTGCGTTGGTGGAAGTTCCCGAAGGGACAAATAAGCTGGAATTTGCTGCTTTTCTGGAACAAGACTCCGCAAAATTTTGGGACAACAATAACGGGTCAAATTATTCAATATGCTTAAACTAAGTAACATGAAGTAACTCAACTTAATTCTTCAGGACAATGCTTGTATTCTATTGTAATTTAATGGTATTTTCTGCTGTAATTTGAACAAGCTTTTGTATTGAGATGTCGGTGGTATGTATCGGACGGTCGGATGGTAGAAACCAGAGAGTGTCGGACATCTTTCCCGTGATAATAAGTGGGAACTAACGTTCACGCGAAACTGACGAACACAACTGTCCGGCAGTGACGGAACGACCGCCTTCAACACGCTTCTTTTATTGCATATATCTTTCATATAGCTTTTGAATTTTGAATAGCGCAAATATACATTTACGGACCGGCATTCAGCTCTTTTGTAAGGCAAACTGGAGTGTAAAAGTTTTTAGCCTTAGCCTAAAGAATATGGTGTATATTATTGGTGGAAAGGAAGGATATTTTTCACGTTGATCCATTTCCGTCGGTCCATGTGCGTTCTTATGGGACATTTTTCTCTTCTGAATTCTGAAAAAGTAGGCTCCGGAGGATGCTTCTGATCCCAGGCGCAAAAAAAACTTTGTTGAAAAACGAAAAACTTTGGAGAAGTTAATTTGGAAACGATTTCTCTGTTAAATCTTCCAGTGGAGTCAGGAGAGTTTGGGGCCTCCTAAGTCTCTTGCGTTACCTGAGGGTTGCCCAATAGAATGTTCGCTCTCTTGGAAGTCTCGAGAAAAAAGAAGAGGCTGGAAAGGGTCCCAAATGAACACGCACCTGTTTTTTTGCACGCTTTAGCCGTTTCGTTGTCCTCGAAATTTATAAACATGTAGCTGTCGATATAATTAACGCATTTTTTCATAGTTTTTTTGCAACACGCTTACTAAATACACCCAATGTTGATGGTGCCCAAACCCATACACATTTATTTTGTTCACTTTCTTATTATGAAGAAGGAAAAATTTCCGTACCTGATTTTGCCTGTTTTGTTGTTCTTGCACCCATGGCCTATATTCTTTTGGGTTTTCAGAGTCCCCTTCAAAATCTTCTAACAAACCGCTTATTTTGCTGAGTTGAGTCGGAAAACTAAAAGCGAATGAGAATTAAAATCTTTATAACAGTAGGATGAAAAATACAAGCAAAATTAAAGCGAGGTTATCTATGAAATGTGCAAAACCCCCACCTCAGCTTCAAAGGTTTTGACGACTGGAGGGTATAATCCAATTCAAACATTTGAAATCTAATTTAGAATAAAGTTGCGACCCTCAAATAGCAAATTAAGCGTTCATAACGAAAGTTGTATAATCTACTGTAATAATACTTACCGAAACTAACTGGTAAATAAGATAAGACCAAGTTTTGAAGAAGGAATAGCTGTCCAGCAACTTTGGTTTCCACTTGCTCACTTGCACATGGCCTAAGTAAAACGTCTGGAGTTCTCCTGTATGACTATATGTTAATGAATAAGTATACCTAACTTGAATTTTCTAAAAACAAAATTCACGATTCTTATACGCCACATGGGAATAAGTAACCCTTTTCTAAAGAAATAAGTGTACATTTCCAGCCAATCAGGTGCGGCGTTGTAAAATCAAAGACGTTTGATTGACACAACTGCGATAGGTTTTTCCTGAGCCAATCAAACTGTTGGAAAAATATTTCCCGCCAGAACGTCGCGCTACTTTTCTCTGACGTTGAAGATAAATAAGTGGGAATTTTATTTTGCACATTGTTGGTCACCTGGTTCGATTATAAAAATTTGATTGGTCGATTTTGTAAACAGTCCAGACAGTAGATATGACCTTTACTTTGACCCTTGAAGTTTGGCCAGTGGCATTTCACATTTGACCATCAATACGCTGAGTACAAAAAATAAAAAAAATTAAGCTCGTTCTAAAATTAATCAAAATAGCGCAAATTCTTAACTAAAATTTCATCTAACATTTACTGATAAATATTTACGGTACTGTATTTGTCCTAAGTTCTTTTCGTGCTAAACAGCAAGCTAACAGCAAAACTTTGGCATATCATAGACACTGGTTTAAGGCTTGACGAATGTCGAAATGTCTATGATGACATTACTTCAGTTATTTTGTAGTTTTTACCATTATTATTATCCCAAATTTCCAAATTTTCGGTTTCGTTTCGACAAGAAATAGCAAACTCCAAGGTCGTGCCAGTTGGCACATCATCGATTTCAAATTTCATCTGCACTTTGTTGCTGGCTTTTCCTTGTGCATCATTGCCCTCTTTCGTCTTCTTCATCAATTGCCCTGTCGTTTCGCTAAAATTCCCCCAATTATCTGTCGTATATCGTACTTTAAGTTCGGTATTTTCACTGAGAATTTCCACTGCGACAACTCCAATGACTTTTCTTCCCTGTATCGTAATTTTCTCGAGGCATAGATGTTGAGTTTTTAACCGTTCAATCAGATCGTCTCCTTCTGGTACGCTAAAGCAGGCCACCAAGTCATCCGTGGGAATTTTATCTTGCTCTGGCTCAGAATTTTGCGTCTTACTCTGCGTTTTACCCATCTCAAATCTCCTTGTATGTTCTAACACTGTTTTCCGACCTTAGAAGACTAATTCCCAAGGCTAAATATATATAATATTTTTAAATAAACAATTCTAGCATTGCGTGAAGCTATAGGCCAGGAAAGTCTGAGATGAGAAGATGAGAGACAGATACAGCACTGGCTAACCACGTGTGCAGAAGACTCCCTATCCTTGAAGGCAATTTGTCATCAAACTGTCACAATTAAACATTTCCGCCTATGCAATTAGCAAACAAATTCTATAATAAACATTCATTAATTCAATTTACATAAGGATATTGTACACAACTCATAATATTTTGGCAATAAATAGTAAATAACAAGAAAGGACGAAAAGGGTGTGTTTGGGCGTTTTTGCTCTCTTGGGAAATTAGAATTTTCCCAAAACTAGATTTTCATGACGTCATGGCTTAATAAGCATAAAAATGCTGCAATTTGATTGGCGCTGCAGAATTTTGGCGGTCCATTCTGAAATAACCGTAATTAAGTTGCTGTTGTTGCCAATATGTTGTTGTTGTTGTTTTTCAAGGTTGCTCCAGCTTTTGGCAACGAGGTTGACGATGGGAACACCGCAATGATACTTTTAACAAAAGGTTAACTCTGACTCTTATATAGGGGATATATTATATGTGCTTCAGAGTATCAAGGGACGAGGTCATAACCAAGACTTAACTTTTGAAACACAACCTCCTGACTAGACCTATTACATTCGTCGTAATCTACGCTCCTCCACACTCCAGAACCCGCTCCAACCGCTCTGAGGCATGCTCTGGAGACAGCAATTTTGTTGTTGTAGTTGTTGTAGCTGTTTCTGAAAGAGTGGGAGGAATGTAATAACTCTACCCCATTACCAGGGCAATAATTTTGATAAAGAATACATATTTAGCTATCTGCAAGACCAAATCACTCTCTCTTCCTGGAAAGATCAATAGCCTTTCAAGTTATCCCCCGCCCCTTTGTACCAGTGATAACCTTTCCAGCTACAGTATCCTATTGGACAAAACTTCTGTACACAAGTAATATAAAATCCATATTTCGTGTCAGTCTTTATTATCATTCTTTTTTAAAGTTCTCTTCTTTAACGTCTTTGAACAACGGAAACGCTAAATTCTGAATCACAACCAAAGTGTCTCCGTTTTCAGGCCCGAGCATTATCTCTGTATTCTTCGTTCGCACCCGCAGAAATTTAAGCTCGTCTCGCGGGTCCAAATTCTTGACAACATACCGAGCAGCTGTGACGAGCTTTTGTAGCCACTTTGTAGTCCAAGGCTTGTGTTAGGTCTACGGAGGAGCGCTTGATGATTCCCTTTGAGTCGACGATGAGAAATCCTTGAACTGAAGGGTCTGACTGAATTCGATGAATTACTTCTTCTGTTGGAGATAAGACCCTAAAACGAAAGTTCGTGTGTTAGTTAGGCTTTGGCCAAACTACCAAACATTGTTTGTTAAACATCTGAAATGGGTCTGAACGTTGCTTGCAAAACAAAATGTTGTCCCCTTTGGTGACGTCGCAAAACATTGCTCGCCAAACTTTATTTCCTTGTGACAAGCAGAAAATGTCTTCAAAGTTTTTCAAAACATCGTGCGACAATTCTTGACTACTTTTGCTTGTCAAGCAATGTTTAGCGACGTGATCAAACGGTCAAACATTGCTTGCAAATGTTTGACAAACAATGTTTGATCATTTGACCAGTGCCTTTCAGAGTGCGAGAGTGGCCACATAGTAACTAGCAGGAAGCAACAAGGCCACGCTGGCATTAGCTGCAAGCCTATCACGATACGATATTCGCCTCGTAAGATTTTTCTTTTCATACTGCATTCCTCAGCATGTTCTTTTCACACTGTATTCGTCAGGGTGTTCATTTCATATTGTATTCGTCAGCATGTTCATTTCATACTGCACTAGTCAGCATGTTCATTTCACACTGCATTCGTCAGCATGTTCATTTCATACTGCATTCGTTCATTCATACTGCCATCAACTTTACAAAAGCGAAGCTAAGCTAAGCTGGAAAGAAAATTTCTGTGCCTTGAATTTAGTCTGTTTTTGTGGCAGCGACTTGAAAAACCTCCGCATTTAAGCCTATTTAAAGTTGCTCGAATTTTCTGTACAAGCAATGTTTGACCGTTTGCAAACGTCTCTAAACAATTAGCCTGCACACAGCCTCAAAAACTTTCCTAAGGTCAAGTGTAGGAAAGTTTTGAGGCTGTGTGCAGGTTATAAATATTGCTTGTCCATCGAAATGATCCACCGTTTAGCCACAATGAAGATAATTGCTCGGCAAACATTTTTATTTCAAACAATGTTTTTTGAATTTTCAAAAACATTGCTAAGCAAAGTTTGCTTGTCAAGCATTGTTTTGTGATGTAGTCAAACTGTCAAACATTGCTTATAAATCTAATCTCAAATGTTTTGACATGATTTGCTTTTCAAACAATGTTTGACTGTTTGGCCACGTCACAAAACATTGCTTGACAAGCAGAACTTGCTGGGAAAGGCTTTTGAAAAACTTCAAAAACATTTCCTGCTTGCTGTTAGCAAAAAAATGTTTCATGAGCGATGTTTTGTGATGTGGCCAAACGATCAAACATTTTGTTGGACGAGCGAATTTCAGATGTTTGAGCAAAAATTTTTGTTCGCCTGTCTAGATCCTTAGTCTGCAAACGACATAAAACTATAGCCTTATATCATATTTAACATAGCATAGTTAATTATAGAAAAGAAACAGAACGTAACTCACACATCATGTCCTACTGGAATTCCAACAAAAGTATCCTTAGCTTGCGAATACAAATCATCCAGTGTGAGATCCTTCAATTCATTATCAGCAAACGAAGACATTCTACTAATCAAAACACAACTCTACAAGCAAATAACCAATAAACTTGGCTTAGTAACAACTTATTCGCGCTGGTTCTTTCGGTCTGTTGTTCTAATGAGTTACTAGTAACAAACAGAATTGTGAAGCGTAAATTGTTAAGTCTGCTAATAAGCCAAGGCTTAGCGATTTTGCTGTTTCTGCAATTTAAAATTTATCCGATTACAAAGTATGAAACAAATTAGTAAAGCTTTTAAGAGACAGCTGTTTTTGGCTCAATTTGGCAAGACTGACGCGGAGAAAATGAAATGTTTAGGGTATTTCACAGACTGGATGAGCTTAGACTCGAGGTTCAGCTGATAATACTAGACGAAACGCTGTCGCTTTGTCGCTATGTTATATTGCTTTCTATAGTGCCCCATTTTTACACCACAAACAATTTTCGGCAGGGCACGGATAAAAATTGATACGTGTACCAAAAAAGATGGCGCAGCTGGATAAATATACCTGTTATCCGTGCTGAACCAAAATTTTCATCCGCCTCGGAACCATTGAAGAGGTAGTCCGAGCACGGGTGAAATTGGCACGGGTACCAGAGCATAGGGTCGGAGATAATAGAACGGGTCGAATGAAGGGAAAGTTCGTTCTCTTGGTTAACAAGAGCCACCCGATTTTAACGCAAATTAAAGAGCGTACAAGCCCTCTTTTTCTCTTAGACCTGAAATGTTAAAAATTAACATTGAAGGATTGAAAGATAAGCTATATTTCAAATGTCTGATAGCAATAAATTTGAAATATTAATCAACCAAAACCACCAAACAAATGCGTCGATCGTAAAAGAGCGACAAATAAACCTCTACTTAACTCTATGGAGCAAAATAAGCCTTAGCGAATAACGAATTTTCCGAAAGGTTTCGTATATGCTGTTTTTCGAATGGAAACTACCGAAATCAAATCCCTGTGGCAATATGAACATCCGCTGTCTGCAACACTTTCACAACTAAGCAAGCACGGAATTAAAACTAGCTGAAAACGACAGAAATTTTAGAAGGCTTAACATATAACTACAGAAACCTCCTGGCAAGTTCGTGAGGGATCCCACACTAAGAACGCCAATCCACGTCCGTCTGCGACCACTTAAACCAACAGCGGCCATCTACACTCATCATCGACCACCTCAACGTATTTAACGATATATAACCGATATTGACGACAACGTTAACCCAATGACCACCATCTATTCAAATCTACGCCCAACAAGGTCCGTCTACACCGATCTGCGACCACCTAATCGCATTTAACGCTCATAAAGCTTATCTAAGACGATACACGCCCGATAATGACGACTGAGTTACTCAATAACGGCCACCTATATTCATTGCGACGACTTACACTTTAACTTTCATCTACTCCTCCCAAAGACTTATCCCTATCTTTATCCCTATATACCTATATACACTCAATAATACCAACGATGTAGACCCTATAACGTCCACCTGCGCCGCCCGTTTACACGAAGTGCATCCAGCAACGTACATCTAAATCAAACAACACTTATAAAATTCTACAGGGAGGACAATGGTTGCGACAATGGTTTACCAAGGTTAAGTACCATATTTCAACCTGATAAGCTCACCAATAATGTTTGTCATAAGCAAGCTCTACTTTGTTCCTCTCTCTCTACAATGCAGAAACTAAAGAAATAAGAGACAGTTATAATAAGACAGAAAATTTTCAGCTTCAAAGTAATAAATTAAACTTACAAAAAACTATTTGTTTACAAAACTAAAATAAAGAATATTAAAGATATAGATTTCGGTTTCACTATAAACATGACAATTTTCAATGCACTTCACAATCGGTTGTTCTTGATTAAATATTTACGGGAACTGAAAAATTGAATGAATTTGGGCTACTGCTTCAACAAAGCAATTATCGAAACTATAGTTTTATTGATGACCAAAGCTTGCATTCAATACCTGCATGTACGGTGCAAGACTGCAATTTTACAGCAAAAAAATTGTTCGCAATGATGCATCGTGTTTCACTTTGACTATCCAAGATTGCATTCAACACCTAATATCTCGTGGGCAGCGTTGTTCAAACAATTTTTCATTAGAATATTCCTTGATTCCTTGATTGCATTTAACATCTAACTGATGCAAGACTTGCACCATTGTTTCAAGAAGAGACGGCTTAAGATTGCATACAATATGTCATCAACAGCCTGGTGCAACACTGCAAAATTGCTTTTGCCAATAGCAACAAATTACTGCAATTTAACGATTTATTGCAAGCAACATCCACGTGGTGAAGAAAATTGCGAGAAACTGCGACATTTTGCTTCAACAAAATTGTTCTGTGAAAACACTAAACTATATCGCTGTTATTGAATGAGAATTGTACTCAACATCTATTGGCATGGTGCAAGATTTTAGGCAATTAAGTAGCATGTTCTGACAACAATAAGCCGAATATTGAATGCAATACACGAGCAATAATTGTACGATAAATACAGCGGAACAGAATAAGTGAAAGCAGATCGGAATATAATACAACACTCTACATATTGTATGCAACATAAATTGGATCAAGATGGTCAGCAAGGAAGCTGTCTCTCAAATGCATTCTCTGTTTTTCACCTCGGCTGTTTAGAGGTATTACTGCAGGGTCCACAACAACAACAACGCCAACAAGCAAATGGTGTTCTTCTAAAACTACATTCGTAACAAGAGGAACGACGTCCAGAGCCTCTTTTTCGTCTGCGTCTAATTCGACAACCACGACAAGGAGGTTCGTCCACGTGAAAACGGCACTGCAGAAATAATAATAGATAATAATAGGGACCTTGTTGTGTGACAACACTAAGGATAATTGAAGAATTAACTGCAGCAGCTGAACAAGGGATGACTTCAAATTGAGAAGCTCACAGCTTGCTTTTCAGGTCGATATTCTAGAACGAATACCTTGGAACTCATTTGCACACCTCGGAAGGATTGACAGTTGAGTTGAACATAAGTTTATTAAAAGTCATCCCAAAGAGACCCAAGGTCCTTCAACCAAACGCTATGACTACTCACTCGAGTCACCTTTCAGTCCCAAAGGTCTTATCAAGTTTCTCATCGCCACATAAAACTCGCCCAGGTTTGGGCCAATTTGATGAAAACCTGATGAACGCGAAAAATCTAGATTCGGCCCAGGATAACCTGGTCATGGTTTCGAGATGAGTTCGGCCCAGGTTTAGAAAACAAAGCCTTAGTTTCCCGCTTTCACAATAGCCTGGGCCAGGCGTACGTTAGGCCGATGTTATCGTAAAAGTGGGCCAATCCTAGGCTACTTTTTGTAGTGGGAACAGGGCTTCAGTCAGAGAACTTGTGGCACATAAACTAAATCACATACTTGTACAGCATTCACACTACAAGCCAAATCAATTCAAATTAAACCAGTTTAACAAATGATGGGTGGAAAATTTGACCTGGTTTAAATAAAGCTTGTTGTAATCGTGTCAGAGTGACAGTAGTGTTTAAGGCCTTGAGCTCTATGGTGAAATGCCTGCACTTTATGCTCAGAGAATAGACTGAGAGCAATCCTAGACAGGGCCACTGGGCTGTGAAAAGTTGGATCAATGATCTGAATGGGTATTAAGAAAATCCTTACCATTCGCTGATTCCTTTATGACATCGTACAACGCTGGTTTCTATGTCGATTGGGTGATATCTCAAACCTTTTATTAGTAATGCTTCATCCAGGGAGCCAACAATAAACAGAGCATCGTGTGGGGCTGGAAAGGAATTAATAACCTTAGGATTTTTTAGTTAAACAGAACTTCAAATTTGCGGTAAACAAAATAAACACCATAGGGCATACTTGAAACATTTTTCGTTTGCACTCCTCAGAGTATAAACGTTCGGCCCTGGCCAAACGATCAAACATTGCTGGTCAAACATTTCACATTTGCTTTACAACAAATGTTTGACCGTTTGGCCATGTCCAAAAAATCTGATGAACACTCAAAAAGACGTACTCTCAAAATACCCAGCCTTACGACAAATAGGGCCGTACAAAAAGTGTTACCAACTTACCACCGTCGGTTTGTGTTAACTGTGTCCGTTTAATGAATCCGAGATACCCGGTTCTTGCATAGGGCGTGGTTGTATCTCCGGTTGCCAAATAAACATTGAAATTTTCCATAGTTAGTCTGTCATCGTCATTGACGTTGAAATAACCGCTTCCATTGTGAGATGAGGACACAAAGATCTAAAAGAATGAAAAGGTTCCTTTTAAAGCTACCTCTTAGGTCAGGATTACGTCGACCTACGATACGATAAACCTAACTAGTTGTAAATGCTAACTTATGTTGACATGTCACAAGAACACATCCAACTTTCTGGGACTGTGTACTGACTAGTTCCCGCCAAAAAACTAATGCCAGAGCGCTTTGTCGACAGGTCAACCGAAAAATCGACAGCTAGCCCTGCTGTGCGCATTCTTTGTCTTCTGCAGAAAACACTAACAAAGACGGCTCCATAGATATTGACCGTTACTATCCCCATACATAGAGATACAACCTTCCGAAAATGCATTCTTCGGGATCAAAAAGTAAATGCGCCATACATAAAAGTTAGGACGCTGAACATCGAAATCAGACGACTATAATCATCAGACCGTAAAGAATTCAGCCACAAGATTTTCTGCTTTTCACAGCTCTGCAGGGCCGAAAACTTTTCTGGAAAGCATAAACCCTTTGGAGAGAAGTATCAATAAGGGTGTGTTATTTTAGGATATTTTCTGCGTCTCCCTTTTTCTGGTGGTTTTCAAGAGAACGAAAGCCGGTTATTTTAGGACAACTCTCTAGAAAACTGGAGACTTTGGAAGCTCCTAACTCTCCTGATTCAGAGCTTGAATATTTCGCAGACTTCGTAGAGAAAATATTTTCAAATCAACTTCTCTAAAGTCTTCCACTTTTCAAGAAAGTACTTTTTTCGCGTCCTGGCATTGAAAGCCATCGAAGTCTACCCTTTTCAGAATTCAAAAGAGAAAGAAGTCCCCAAAGAACGCACGCTAAAAATTGTAGTATCAATACATAGCTATAAATACCTCTCCTAAAGATGAGTCTCCGCATTGCCCTTTCGTCTCTGGATTTGCAATAACGACTTTGACACCAGGTAGTATCTAGAACAAACAAGGAACCAATAAAGGTACAGAGTATGAGGTGTTTAAACACAAAGAAATTAAGTTTGAAACACAATGAAAAGAATCCTTACCCTTCCTGATTCAACTAAGCATAAACTGTGTGGACTTCCTTTTTCTACTTGTACTATCCTAAAAGAAAAATTTTCATATATGAGAAAGAAATAAAAATCGAAGAAACCGGTGAAGGTGGTAAAATGGTGTCTTTAGCGCCAGTCGCTAGGATCTCAGTAATAGGTTAACTAATCGACACCTCGACCCTGCTGGGGCTGACACACGAGTCAGATGGATTAAGCAACAACCAGGGGCGGACTGGCAGGGATGCTAGGTTGCGATCGCAACCCGGGCCCTCTTGCTACCGGGCCCTTAATTGATAAATTACAGCAAATTAACTTTTCATAATTTATACGAATCATTATTGCTAGAGATTACAATTAATAGAAATCAAGATGAGATTTTGAACGCAAATATTTTGCATCAGCCATTGGGGGCCTATTGTAGGTTTGCGGCTTCACGGCTTCGATCCCTATCCAGCGTGCGGCTTACATTAAGTAAGGGGTCAGCTGTTTATGACACAGAGATTTTGTAACTCAGATCGGGAAATGTAATATCTTTAGAGATTTTTATAATTGCGATAACCAGCGAAAACATTATCGGGCATACTTAAAAGCTTTTTAGTCTGGCACTCCTCAAAGTATGAACGTCAGAAACAGGCCTAAAACACTTAGACAAAAGCGGGACTTCTACCTACAATCCTGGCCAAAACTATTGGAATTCCAAGTATATTTTGGAAGTCCCCCTCCCCCCTTGTCAATGTTGACTTCGAGAGCCACTGGCTACACTCACAACATTGACAAGGGGGGGAGGGGGTGGGAAACCTTTCATTACATAAATTTCTCTTCTAAAATCTGTATAATTATATATCATTATTTTATTCTTATAAATCTGTAAAATTCCAATTAGTTTTGGCCAGGATTGTAGATGCCGAACTCTTTCTGTCTACACAGAACCAGCTTTTTGGTTTTGATGTGGACAGATTCCAAACGCTAAGATGAAATGAGGATCTAGCCCTGCCAGTTATTCGAAAACAATCCTCGTTGTGATTTTCCACACACTCTAGGTTATCTAATAAATGTTGTCCTATGGCAGAATCATGTTTAAGGGTGGGTTGTCGCCTAGAGTTGAAAGAAATTTTTATGTATTGTATGTTTTTTACGTGGCAGTAGCAACGAGTCACAATAACAGGCAGTAAATTCAAGATTCCAGAAATCATGGGAGATAAGGTTGATCCTTTTGGATTGGCAGAAATTCATTTAAGTGCGACGAAAAGTGTAGTCTAGCGGTCTCAAAATGCTCAAAATGGTCATTAGAGCGATTCTAAGTTACATTTTTTCCTAATTTTCTGGCGGAGCACGCCCCTGAACCCCTAAATGGAGTTGCGCCTTCGGCGCACATTGCTACACAAACGTGTCTGATTTTCATTTGTGCCCCTCCACTGGTGCTAGCGACTCTACAGTTGATAAAAGCCCCAATGAATTCTGGTACTGTATTGCAAAAAAGTTGTGTTACATCGAAAGTAATGATTATGCTAACTTAGAAGGTCGAGTCAGCTGGCTACGATATATCGCTTTGGGATGGGTTGTTGCAAATGAATTTCTCACCATGACGATAATGCATCCTTATAGATTTTTTTGAGGGAAGAGCCAGCAGCAGTCAACGTATATGAAAAATAAGCTACTGTAGGTACGGGCCCTTTTACTGGAAGTAGCAACCCTGGATATTCGTTGCCAGTCCGCCTCTGGCAACAACGTCAGAGCACCCTCAATAAATTATGGGAAAATGCGAAATTTCAATTTAAGGTAGTATAAAGACCGCTGACAACAGTGGCTGTATTGGACTCACCTATCATGTCTAAGCGATCTTGTATCGATGTAAACACTTGTTGCTTCTGGATGAGAGGCTTCCTAAAATTAAAAATAAGGGAATTGAGTTAAGAGGTTTTTAGTCTCGGCTTAGAAAAGATACGAAGCTAACATCCTACCCAAAAGAGAGGTGAATTTGTTGCAGAAAAATTTATTACAATTAAGCTATGGATATGAAAAGACTGTCTGTCACTTTGTAGATCGATCTGCAGAAATCGAATTGCTGCTAACGAAATAGCAATAACATCTTTTACAATCCGTTCCCATGTAAACGCAAAGAAATCCTAACCATATCGTACCCGAAAGGTACGGATCTCTCCCTTTCTTGAAAACGGGATCTAGAGTTAAATCTGGAAAATCTACTCTTGTAATGTTCTTGTATTTGTCAAGGAGGGACGTACAAACAGAAAATATAACCCTGATATCAAGGACTGTAATGAAGTAATTATATCTTAACAGAGATATAAGCTAGTCTATATAAGGATATAAGGTAAATTGCGATAAACAGCGGAAACATTTTCGGGCATACTTAGAAGCTTTTTTCGTCTGACACTCCTCAGAGTATGAACGTCAGAAACAAACCGAAACAATGAACTAAGGCGGAATTTATACCCAGATGCCGCTCGAAATGCACTAATCAGAAAGAAAAGCTGAACTGGTATTGTGTTTAAAACTTGGTTCATTGTTTCTGACGTTCATACTCTGAAGAGTGTCAAACGAAAAAAGTTTGTTTCTTTTTCATTTTTTCGTTCATTTTCAATCGAAAATGTTTCCGCTGTTTATTGCAATTTTGAAGTTTTGGTACAACTCAAAAGATATAAGATTATCGATCCTGTTCCATTAACCAACCTGCATACAAACAGCAATATTCACACGGGAGCCAAATGATGTACTGACAGCATTTGAAGCTAGTCCCAAAGACGAAAAGAGAGCACTAAATGTCTGCGTCAGGGAGATGCGTGGACGCTCTTCAGCCACTGCGATGCACGTACGTAGAAACGATAGATTGATGCCCTTTGTCTACGATTAAAACGATGAAAATCAGATCTTCGAAGGAAAAACTTGACTACCTGTTAATCTTCTGCGTAGACAATTAGGTGAAGGTGAAATGGTATAGTAGCGCCAGTGACTAGAATCCCAGAAATAGATGACGTAACGAGACCAAGACCCTGGCTGTGACGTTACCATGGCTGGGGCTCGAATACCGACCTCATTGAGCTCGAACACTAATTCTGATACCACGATAATTTTAAGAAAATTTATAGTTTTTATCGTTCAAAGTTCTTATTTTCATTATTGGAGTCCGGCCTTATATCTTAACAAATCACATCCATAGGAAATACATAGACGAGACACATAGGAAAGGAATATTGGAAAGATAAAGAGCATTGGAATTACCTTTAAAGTAGTGACATGCGGTGCTAAATGTTTTGTGCATAATTCCATGACAGGATAAGAGCAGAAGGTGTCTCTGACTAAAAATTAAGAAGACAGAATTATGCTTAGAGATATTCATGCTTTTCAAATGCAGCAATAGCTTTGAGAAGTGAAGTTTAGGTGGGTGCAAACCGTGCCATCATTGTTGGCCAGCATGTCTGCTGACAATAAGCCAACATGTTGGTACGGTTTGCAATATCATCACAACATCTGAGATGTTTTGGGTTGCTGATGTCATTTACAAATTATCGTTTGCAAACAAGGCCTAAAGGGAAGCAGCTGTTTGTTTATTGCTCGCTCTTTTGGCTGACTAAAAGAAGAAAAAATTCGTGGTCCAACTCAAGCAACTGCCAGCTTAAATCTATTTCTCATTTCAAGGACTCCGAAATAACAACCAAAATTCAAAATGTGCCAACATGTTAAAATGTTGTGCCAACATGTAGACAAAACAAAGAAAACCGTACAACACATCAATTTTGCTCAAATCGATGAAAATGTTGGCCAACAATTTTTCGTCAACAACATGTTTATTAGGCCAACACCTCTAGCAAACCGTGCCAACAAGTTGCCCAGCAATTGTTGGTGGGCGATGTTGGCCAACGAGTTGGCACGGTTTGCGTCAAGCTTAAGAATTTGTATAGAAGTAAATGACTTGAACGTACCTCGATATTGACTTATTGCTTGCAGCCAAAGACTAGGGCATGTTTCAAGCTCAACCGGGGGAACAAGGATTGTGTGGTGGCCAGAGTATATACTAGAATGGAAAATAACACATTAATGACAATATTGATTTGACATTCGTAAGCCCTAAAGCTATGTCTAAACTAGGAGACGTCGCGCGCCACACTGTATTGGGCGTGTCTCCCAGGGTGGCTAAACATGCAAGTGACTAGCGAGCAATATGCCCCCGAGTCATTTGCATGTCACGGAGACAAAAAATGTTTCTGTTGTCTCCCATAAACATTTGCGTGTCTCTTGCTACAAATTTTGTCACACGCTACAAAGTTTCCGAGGTGGCTACGCTGGGAGACACCGACGGGGATATCAATGTCGCGCGCGACATGTCTCCTAGATTAGCCAGACTCCTAGTTTACTTTCAAGCCAGTATACTGTACTACGATTGACGCTAGTTGGTACTACAATGAACATATAAGGGGAGCCGAGGATAATAAAATGCATCAGGAAGTTAGGAAATTAATCAAGCCTTTGACAAATAACATACCTGCTGAGACACCATAAGATGAAGCCGAATCCACAATAAGGATCAAGACAGACGGCTATTTCTCTTGAAGGATATAATTCACATGCAAACTTCTGTGCTCTACACAAGGATGTGACAGCACCATGGGAAATCTAAAATATATACTTAAAATTTGTTACATAGACGAATGAAAACGCAGCTGGCACACATTATCGCTTAGACAACGTATTGACGAGGCAATAGTCGGACATGGACAACTTAAGCACAACAAGGAAGCTTTCACACTGACACGTTTAAACCAATATTCAAACCAGGTTTATCTCCACCGATCAGATCGATTCTATTATGGGACTGACCAATCAGGTGGCACCAATTTAAACTGGTTTAGCCTGCAGTGTGTATGCACTATTAGAGCATTAAGATACCACTGAGATAAAAAATAAAAAGAAGCGAGGTTCAAATTGATCCACAAACCTTTACGCCTGCTAACATTCCTGTTGTAGACACACTGAAGTCCAAATACGCAGTCATTTCAGAGCTACCAGGTCTATAAGATGGCGTCATTCGCTTTTTTGGTAGATCTTCAGTAGGAATCATCATAGGCCAATGTTTAGCCTCGATTACACTTTGAGCCTCTTTCGAACGCAATAGTTTTATCAGACCAACAGTTGTTAAAATGGCCACTGACTTGCTCACTTCAACGATCATCTTGACTGTTGGTAGCGTTGTTATGACGTTGTGGGTGTTTGGGGGACGAACTGGAACCGGTATAAGGCCTAAAGATAAATAGATAAGAATATAATGTATAGCTGATTTAATTAATTCAACCCCCGGAAAACCAAACAAGCAAAGTGATATAAAAACAGTGGTATGCTGAAACGTAATATATCATTCAATTTAGGGCAAAATCATGGTATACATACCAACATACAGACACCCAAATACAGCGCAGATCAGGTCAAGTCCTGTAAAAACATAATGCTGATTAAAGAGTCTTCACGTAAATATGCCTTCAAAAGAGCTAAAAATTTAAGATATTAGTAACATCTAGAAACTTAATAATCCAGAGTTTTTAATAAAAGTAAGCGACTGATAGTTTAGTAAACCTTCCAAATAGAAATTTAGGTCCTCGGCAAACGATCAAACATTGTCTGTCAAAAATTTGAAATTTTTTCTCAAGTAAAATGTTTGATCGTTTGGCCAGATCACAAAACATCGCTCATCAAGCATAGTTTTGTCTACGGCAAGCAGAAAATGTTTTTTAAAACATAACTGTTAGTCAAGCAATGCTTTCTGGCATGGCCAAACAGTCAAACATTGTTTTTAAAGCAAATCACATATGTTCGCCCAACAATTTTTGATCATTTGGACAGAGCTCTTACTCCCCGTTATCTGAAATGGGAGGACGAAATCCTAGATGAAGAGCTCTAGTACTAGTAACAAAGGATCTCAAGCAGGGAGTTTCGAATACGTCATTAAGCTGGATACACTCACCAGGGGGAAAGAGCAGGGAAACATGATCACCAGCTTTTAATTTTGCTTGTTCAATACAAAGATAGGCAAATCGTTCAGCTCTTTTGTGTACTTGAACGCATGTCAGCGTTCCAGCAACATGTGCCTGAAAAAAATACAAAATATTAATCAAATTATACGTCTAATTATATTTATGCAAAAAAGTTCGATTCAATTTTAGGCCCTGGCAAAAATTTCAAACATTGTTTGTCAAACATTTGAAGTTAACTCATCAAGTAATGTCCGAAAATTTAGACCTGTCAGAAACATTGCTTGAGAAGTAGAAATAAGCAAAATTCGTTGGGCAACGTTTTTAAAACAGTTCGAAAACATATATGCTTGTTGCAAGCCAAAGCCGTTCGAAGAGCAATATTTTGCGGCGTGGTTAAATGGTAAAACATTAAGTTTCAAAAGCTCAAAATGTTTGACAAACAAGGTTTGATCGTTTGGCCAAGACCTTATATTGATTCTAGAAGGTTGACATACCTTGGCATTAAGAAGACTAAAAGGTTATGATCAGGCGTTGTTTGTGCTCTCCATTTCAGAATCTCCGATAAGAATTGATACTGCAAACAAAACAGAAAATCTCATCATATAAACTATGAATATTTGGCTCAATGAAAACGTCGTTGGCTCTCTGACCATGAAGTGTATGTTCGAATCCCATCTATCGTGGTATGCCACAAGGGTAAAATCTATCCTAGTGTTTGTAATTCAAGGAAAATAAATAAACAAGTGTGCATGGTACTGAAGAAGGCTTAACATAGCCGAAACAAAAAGCCAAAATAGAGGACAGCCTAGGACTGCATAACTTGGAGAGTTACTCGGCGATTTCATTTAGCTTTTAGCTAAGTGGCAACATCAATGACTCTCTGATCGTGCAGCCAAGGCTCGAATCCCAGCTATTTTTATACGCCACTCTTGGAAAGTCTATCCTAGTGGGTGCCATTCACGATAAATATATATAAATATGTATGGTACTGAAGAATATTCAAAATAGCTGCAAAAAATCAAATAAGAGGACTTCCTTGGACTGCATAACTTGGAGAGTAATTCGGTGAGCTTTTATAAATACATATGATTCAAGATACAAACTCAGACCGTTTAAAATGTGATTTCTTGCAAGGCAAAAAAGAAGAACGAAAAAATTTATCATACTTTTGTAGCGAGATCAGAGTCTTCCTTTTCGCCGATTTCTCTTCCAATTGCATAAGCTATTCGTGTTCCTTTTACCAAGTTTCCTACCATTGCAGATGCGGGGCCAGGCTCTACAAAAACGAGAATGCCCCAAGTCAATTTACAAAAGTCGATATAGCTTATTTTTTACATTTGAATTCACATCTATAGCTTACTAAAATTCTAGCATTAGCCAAGTAGTGAGAATGTTAGGCCGAAAGATAGAAGAGATAAAAAGGCCACGAAAACTATAATTACATCTGGAACGTTATGGAAAGATAGGCACACATGGTTACTATCTTCACAATCTTTGGGTTTCTGTATTTAATGCACGGGGCTACTGAATAGTCCAGGGCTCATCGAAGAAGTGCCACCCCAGTTCTTCCTCTTCATGTGACCATACGTTGTGATTTTTTGCCGTTTGCGAGGAGTAACAGAGAGCTTGGGACTCTTCCTCAATCTTCGTGGCATTTGGCCTTGGTGGGAACTGAACACACATTTACAGATTGCAATTCAGATCTGCTCACACACAAGCCGTTTGAAGCACTCCTTTATGAAGCAAAGATTAACTTATTAACAAAACAAAAAATAAGTCGCCTTGGGGCTTGTTTATATGGACAAAATCGTCCCACCTTCCAGCCCGTGAGTTGAAAAGTGAGATGAAATTTTCAAGAGTTTATATGTAGAACTCCATCTCACCTTCCAGCTTTTTGTCTCACATTTCAGCTATTGTTGAATTTTCTCAGACAATAGAATTATGTCTGGCGCTTGCGCATATTGAGCGATTTCATCCCACCGTCCAGCTTTCATACCACCTTCCAGCGTTTATATGAGAATTTTATCTCACCCAGGTGAGATCCCACCTCTCAACGAGTGAGATCTCACTTGACTGGGATGAAACGTTTTCCATATAAACAGAAGATGAGAAATACAAAGTATCGGAAGGTGAGATCTCACCTCTCATCTACAGGGCTGGAATATCAGAAACTGCCTAGGAAAGTTCAAAGCTTTGCCAATTAACATAAACAACAAATGGTAGAAATACCTGAGAATTTTTGTCTTGGCTTTGGTAGATTAGTGACAGTCGTGTGTGGACACATCAGAACGTTGACAGGATGCAGCGAGCCTTCCAGATATCTATGTTTCGTTTCGTGAATGCTGACTAAACCATTGCTATACTGAAATTACAAAAATAAAGAGATTATTGTGAGATCTATAAATTAATACAAAGCCGTCTCGTTTGCGCAGGATCTTATATTGATATGCCTTGGCATTAAGAATACCAATTCACCACAAGAGCAAAAAACTATGAAACTTACTGTCACTAAAACCAATTATCAAAGTCAAGGTGAATGGGAAATGTAGTCGTTAGTGTCTCAGCAGCAGGTTAACTAATCGAGACTACGGTAGCTGAGGCTCGAACCCCGAACTTGCTGAGCTTCTGACACCACGAGTCAGCTGGATCACACCACGACGCAACAGCACCTTAATGCCAAAGGTGTTTCGTTTGGCTAGGACCTTATATTTCTAATAGAAGGTTGATATACCTTGGCCTTTAGAATGCCAAATCACCACAAGAGCAAAACATCACGAAACTTTAACTAAAAGCAATTATCAAGGTGAAGGTGAAGGTGAAATGGTGTTTTTAGTGCCATTCGCTAGAATATCAGTAATAGGTTGACTTATCGGGACCTCGACCCTGTCTGTGACACTACTGTAGCTGGAGCTCGAACCCCAGACTTGAGCTTCTGACACCCGAGCCAGCTAGACTAGTCCACGACGCAATGGGATCTTCAAAGTAAAAACTAGATGCAAGTAACACAAAGTAACCACTGGACGCAACACGAAGTAAAATACTTACTCGTGGCAGGCCATCCGGTGCTACCAGACACAAACAATATATTCCAACCTGAAATTGAATTGCAAATATAACAGTTAAGACTCTACTATAACGTAGCGATTTGTAAGTGATGAAAAATTGGCAAGACTGAACACACAAAATTTTGATCGAGGTTGGCTGTTCTAAGGTTGTTGCCTTCTTTCACCTTGAAATGTTTTTCTGTAATCTGTTCTTAATTCCTCGGTTACTTAGACAGTAATTTTTTCAGGGAATGTCTGCAGTGGTACTAAGGTTTGTGTAAAAGTGCAGCATGCTTGTCTATTTCTTTGTTCTTTCTTTTTAGATTCAATCCCGCAATATCACTTTCATATTAAGCTGATATTCTTAGGGCTTATGAAAAAGCCAGTCTCAGCTTGTTCTTATTTTGTTCTTAAAATCTGAGCGAAATCCAGGCTCGTGTTCTTATTAAATCATTCTTATATAAAAAGTTTAATACGCTAGCGATCAACAAAGAACAAATTGAAACACAGAACATAGTATTGGCAAAGGTAGAGATAGTTATTATTTGGAAAACTTACGTTATGAATGCTATCGACTGCTGGCAGGACATGACTCATCCATTGAAAGCTCTACAAGAAGGGAAAAATGGAAAATTTATGTACGTGTTCGTTAATGCATGGTTGATTTGGTACGGTACCGACCAGGCACCGAAACGTTCATAAAACACAAGCGCAAAATCAAACTGTGTTAGTCAAGCTCTGTTAATATACCTCCTCTTCTGTGCAAGTGGCTTTCTGTTCAGCTACGATGACGATTCTCTCTTCTCGGAGAATATTTATTGAAAACACCGCTATTCTGTGGATAAATGAACACAAGTGTTGGTTAGCGTTGAGAAATAGAACATAAATAACTCAGTGAAGTAGCTGGTAGCAATTTGTAACACAAGATGCGGCAATGCGGCACTAACAATCTGAGATGAAAATCGTTGAGATAACAAGCGGTAAGCATATAGGAGGAAGGTAAACGATACCGCTACTCTCGTTTAAGAAACTTAAGGCATGTTCACAACAGAGTACCAAGGTAGCTTATACCGCAATGGAGAGGTACTGGCAAGTTTTGAAGGATACCTCGCTGGTCGTACAAAGCGATACAAAGCCTTTCCAATAAAGCATGCTCGCCTCGAATAATTGCACCAAATTATATACAATCGTTCGAGAAGTGGCCTTAATAAACCTTTGATTGGAATAAATTCTGTTTTAGGAAGCCTTTGAAGACGTTGAATTCGTATTTGCTACAGCTAGAGTCTAAAAAATAGTTAACCCGGCACATTTAGAAGGCCTTCTAAAGCCACTTCGCCTCTGGGAGCAGAATACATGGAGCATATTGTGCAGGAATCATCGGATTTGGAGCAATTTCCTATTGAAAATCCTTACGCTTTTGGAACGTCTGTTTATTTGGGAATCAACTTTCGAGTCATGCGTTTCTAGAATTCAGCAGCCTCAAAATTAGCCATATTTACTGAAAACAATAAATACAGGGAATTAGAGGGAACCATGTCAAATGCAACCCCCGAGTAAAAAATATAAGTATGACCGTTATCAACGTACCTTCCTCTATGTACGAATTTGATAGGATCGACAGCCAAGACAGTAGATTTGATATCTTCTGCGTTGTGCTTTCTTCTCTTGATGTTCATTAGGCCTTCCATTGTACCAGAGACAAACACTAGCCCACCCTACAATAATATGCAAGTTCTTTAGAATAAGACTCAAATAAGACGGTAGCTGCGATAACTGGGACTCGTGTAATTAGTCTATGTAGGGTTACTTGATAAGACAACGTTGGATAATACCTTTAATGCAGCCATTTTCCAAAAAGACAGAGTAGGAAGTTAACATTTGGAGAGATATCCTTTAACGCCACTAACCATTGGCTCTCAAGCACCTTCAAGGGGTTATTGACAGTCGAAATTATTACCTTATTTGGTTATTTTATAGAATTAATACACTGGTTCAACTTACAGGTCCAAGGAAGCCAAGCAGTCCAGTTAAAACGTACGAATCAGAAGATTGCTCGCCATCACTAAGATTTATCTGGATAAATAAGAACGAATATGTAAGCTCTTAACAACTTGTGTGTTTCAAAATAATTTTACTTTTATTTTAGGCTAATAGAAATTTCGCAAAAAATAAGGAAATCAACACCAAGAACCTGAATTTTCAAAAATAAAAAGGCTCGGTTTCTATGGGTAAGATCAGGCCCTCCTTTCAAAGCAATGTTTCAGTTGACCTTAAATTTTGGGTGAGAGGGACTAAAATCCAAAGTTCATTGACCATGGAAGTTTTAGCAAGAATTTACGAGAGTAAACGTATCCTGTAAAATATAAGTTGATTTTTCAAAATAAAGACAATCACATCCCTGGAAAGTATTGCGAAGGATATTTGGTCATACTTAAAAGCTTTCTTCGACTGACGCTCCTCAGAGTATAAACGTCAGAAACAAGCCCTGTATACGTTAACTAGACTTTGTGGTACCGGGGGATTACTGGTGGTGTTGTACATATAAGTGCTTTCATCTAGGCTTTGTGGTACAAGGAAAGACGATCGATAATATTGAAAGCTATTAGCCTTAGATATCCGGAATCTTGTAAAAAAAGTACAAGCTCTTCAAAATTTGTGCAGCCCCAACAAATTGTTCAGAGAGAACCCTTGATTTATTAGCCCTCTATGCGCCGCAAAGGTCCATGGCCCGCGAAGTTTGCATATAAATGCTTTCTTAGACACAAAAACCTAAAGAAAGAATTTTGAAATGAATAGACATACGTTAAAGACATGATTAGTTTTTCCTTGCAATCCCCAGTATCCATCACCAACTGTCCTGCTGGAAATACACAACTCTCCAACTTCATCCACTTTGCAAAGTTTATTACTTCCATCCGTTTTCATTACAGCAACTTTTGCTAAGATACATAAAGGTAAAGGTAAGGGTCATGGCTTTTCTATAGCGCCGTTATCTATAACTTGGCATATTTAGCAGCGCTTTAAAACTATTGACCCCCTTTGCTCAGGTCATTATTTCCTTTTTTCATTTTTTGCTATACTCCCTGGGGAGTATATATCTCGCGTGCAGCCATACAGTCCGCGCTACGAGGGTTTTTTAGGCCTTCATTACTAAGGTACCAATTTTACACCTTGGTGCGGTGTCACAGAGAGCAAGGTTTATATATACCTTGTAAATTTGTGCTCCCTAGCCTGTATTTGAACCACAGACCTTGAGCCCAAATGGCGCACGTGCTCACTAATAGTTCTAAAATTTAACTTGTTTTAAAATTCACTACCTTATTATTAAACAAAATTATTCTCTCTAGAAATGTACTTGAACATAATTTTTTCCCCACGTTGCATACCACAATCGATGGGATTCGAATTAGATGCTTCTACGAAAGACCCTGGTTTTTTGTCTTTGGTTTTTGTACTTGTCCTACGTTTTGGATTTTTGAAAGGAGTTCTGGGAATAATCTGTTGACTTAGTTGAATTCTCGTTCGCAACTAAGCCCTGGCCAAACGATCAAACAATATTGATCAAACATCTGAGATTTGCTAGTCAATAAAAAGGTTTGACCGTTTGGCCACGTCCAAAACATTGCTCCTCCAAAATTTTTTGTTTTCGTCAATCAAAAAATGTTTTTGAACTTTTTCAAAAACATCACGCCAAAACTTTTGTTACTTTTGCTCGTCAAGCAATGCTTTTGGACCTGGCCAAACGGTCAAAATTTTGTTGTAAAGCAAATTTAAAATGTTGGACCAACAATGTTTGATCATTTGGCCAGGCCTAAGAAATTAGTCGATTGGTCGAATTAAACGTAATTTATTCCTCGAATTCCCTTCGAAAATTCTTAAATTCATCGTTAATAAACAGTAACATAACATTTAACAAGTAACATGGCTCACCTCCAGGTACAACTAATCCACAGTCTTGTAATATTAGCGCAGTTAATGAGCCTTCTTTATCAACACGAACAACACCATGGCTTAATCCAGTGATTGATAAAATGCCTCGTCCACTTGATCCTGTATCAGATCGACCCGGCCTGAAAAGACAAGACAAGAAGTTTATTATATTGTACAGCATATTGATTAATTCTATCTATCGTTATTAACACATGCCCTCATGATCATAGTTTCTATACAATAGAAAGCTTAACTTAGAAACAAGCAGATTTCGGGAACAGAATCTTTAAGACTCATTTGAGCAACCGACGCATAGCTGAAGCCACGCAAACAAAAGCGATCAAGAGTTGATACATAAGGTGAAAAAAACTGTATAGCCTAAAACAGGGATAGACAACCTTTTAGAACAGTGGGCCACTTGTTCAGCCGGGCCAGCAAACAGTGGCTTATCAAGGGAGCAATGGGGTATGTCCTCCATATTTAATGAAGATAATCCTCATGACTTGCTTCAAATAAACACTATTTTTCATTCTCGAGTAAAGTCTACGTTTTTCAAGCAAAGAATGATTTAGTCATTCTGAGTTCTTTGGATAAGAATTTGCTTTATAACAGGCCTATTATTTCCAAGAAACAATAACTGTATAGCAAGGCAATGATATGGGATCTTTCTAGACCGCGTACAAAATTTGATGGACAGACAGACAGACAGACAGACAGACAGACAGACAGACAGACAGACAGACGTAGCAGGCAGACAGACAGACAGACAAACAAATAAACAAACAAACAAACAGACGGACAGACATACAACCAGACAGACAGACAGACAGACAGATAGACAGACAAACAACAATTGTAGTGAGGTAAAAAAGGCATACCTTCTAATTGCGATTGTCATTGTCTCTGGTGAATAAGCACACGGACACAAGACTTCTTGTCGCAAGCCTCTCGGCTCGAATGTGCTGAAAAAGGCATCGCAAGCTGACAGTGACCCTGTGAAAAAAAAGAATTTTGCAGAACATAAAAGGATTTTTCAAAGCATACAAATGAATTACCGCATGCCACTCCTTAATACGTCACCTACACTACAAGTCCAATTTTTCAAACGTAAACCGATTCGGACGTTTGCTGTTGTTTTCAAAGCAATTTGGTTTAAGCCTTGGTAAATAAAGGAGCATTCACTTAAACGTGTCGAATTCAGATTAGGCCTAGGCATTCAAAGAAACTTTTCATTTAATAAGGAAAAGTGACGACCAAAGAATAGCAAACTCGACCTTAACGATGTAAAACATACGATCAACACGGCGAAACTTACATGGATTCGCTCTATCAGCCAACAGTAACATTCGCAGTGAAGATAGATTGATATCTCTATGATCTCTTGTCGCATGTAAACTCCAATGCAATTCTCTGGATGTGACGAGGCATGCACTCGCTAGGTTCAAAAAATACAATAGGAAATAAGGCCGGTTTTTAACGAAAAACCTAAAGACAAACTTAAAGTTGGCATCATAATGTCTGTTAACGCCCTGAGCTACATGCTACAGTAGGTCTCACTTTTAACAGATACGGTTGCAGAGCATTTTACTGTGCGTGCCGCTGATTTCTATATACCATATGCAAAAACCGTCGCAAAAATGCTATTTTCTGGCATAGTGTTACTGCTCAGTTGCCTAGCCTAACTTGATTATTCTTTTCGCAATTCTAGGGAACACATTTTAATTCTACTTTATATTTCGTTGTTTTATTGAGTCACAGAAAACTACAAATTTGCGAGGAATAGCGAGAAATCTTTAGACACACTTAAGAGCTTTTTTCTTCTGACAACCCTCCAAAACAAATCAACATTTATTTTATTTTACTCCTTTTTTGTTACTTTTTTACCATCAACATAGCCCCAGCACCGAAGCGGTTGATTAAGTTGATCAATTTTGTAGATTAACTTTTCTTTTAGTGTCTTATCTGCCATTTTGTCTATTCAAATAGTTATTCGATAATCCTTGATTTTGTTTCTGTAGAAATGAATGCGTATAAGAACGTAGAAAGTGTATTTTATACCTTTGTATTTACTGGCCATTAACATCCACATTGCAGGGCTGTGTTGCATTACTGAAGGAGGCACAAAGATAACGTGCATGCCATAAAGTACACTCTGCAATAAAACATACAACTATTTGACCTTTTCGACGATAAGCATTGTAGCGTAGTGGTTAGAATTTGCACCATTTGGCCTCACGGTATGTATGTCAAATCAAAGTTAGGGAGTACAAATTTACAATGGGTAGAAACCTAGCTCTCTGTGGCACCTCACCAAGGTATAAAATTGGTACCTTGGTGAAGAAGGCCTTAAAATCCTCGTAGCACCGACTGTATGGCTGCACGCGAGTCGATAAATACTCCCCAGGGAGTATAGCAAAACAATGGGAAAAGAAAAAATGGCCTGAGCTAAGGGGGTATATGTAAAACACTGCTGGATATGTCAAGTGATAGATAACGGCATTATATAAAAGCCACGACCTTTAAACTTTACTTTCACAAAAAAGACAAAGTAGAGATCTACCCAAATCAGACAGACTGGCAATGTTAACAGATAAATTGAGAAGAATCTTAAATACAAGCAAAATATATCTTACTGCACAAACTGAATGCCAAAGACCAACGTTTCTTTTGTAATCGAGAACACTGACAATAGTATCACCTAAAACAAACAGATTAATTAGCAATATGACTGAACATAATAGGTTTTAGGAAGCCAACTTTAACACTGTTCACTGTAAAGAATCTCATACATACACTAGAGTCTAAAAATGTGTCCACTGTAAAATTACCTTCGTTATACCGGCATGCCTGGACGAGCATCTGTGTATGGGTAATCATAGTTTCTCTTGATACAACCACACCTAATGAACTGCCGTCCTTATCTTCACAATACTGCAACAGAGAGGGTTGGTATTAAACTGCATCACAAAAAATGTGATTCTTATTCAAACTCCCACATCATCAAGGCCCTGGCCAAACTATCAAACATTGCATGTCAAACATTTGAGATTTGGTTGTCAAGCAAAATGTTTCACCGTTTCGCCATGTCGCGAAAATTCCTTGTCAAACTTTTGATTGCATCAAGAAAAGCTTGTTTTTGAAGTCTGCAAACGTAACTCAAAAATCCAGCTCATATTTGTTTGTCAAGAAATGTTTTGTGATTTGGCTAAACGGTCAAACATTGCTTGTAAACAAATCTAAAATGTTTGACCGAAATTTGGCACCATTTACAGACTTGGACATCTCTTTTATAATACGAAACGTCAGAAAATGACCACACCTAATATAATCTATAACATCTTCAGGCAGTAATGAATCGGTAGACCATAGAGATATAGCTAAACCGAGTTACAATAGATCTGATGCAAGTAAGGGACAAGCTGTCTTAGTACCTGGTTTATACTATTACCAACAGAGAAAAATGATAGAAAAACAGTGCCTACTTAAACAGTATGTGATCTATGACACATACTCACCTCAATGTAAGCAGGAACTTTTTTATCCTTAGCCAGAAGGGGTACATGCCAGTCTCGCGACGGTCTTCCAAGGTTTTCTGTTACAAAGAACTGCAACCTCGGCCAACCTAAACAGAAGAAAAATGAACAGTTGTGTTTAATCTTTATGGCTATATAGCTGAATTGGTAAATTAGGACTCTTTGTGGGGGAGCAATACCCAAGAAGGGGGACATCCATATTTTAGAAGTTGGATAAATATGGGACAAAATGTTATAATCATGAGAACAAATAAGTTACAAAGCTGGGCAAATCCGTTTAACATAAGTCGTACTGATTTAGCATTTCTCGGACAATTTTCCAAAGTCCCTTGAAGGTTTGGGTTATTGAGAATTTACTATGCCTACCTTTGAACTGCACTGGATGGCCAAGATCATCTCGTGGAAGGTTTCGAAGACAACTTTCAGACGTCAAGGCCCATGAAATATTACAACTACCGAGCAGAAATCCAATTTGTTGCAGGCCAGCATCCTGAAGAAAGAAAGAGATGACCTGAAGAGTTGGAGCGAGATGACAACTGTGGGAGCGATAGTTAGGCCCAAACGAATTTACGAAAGTGTTAGTTAGGCCCAAAGATTCTGACACAATTGTGTTCAGAGAGGAAGTCTGTTTTCATGGAATTTACTCAAACTCGAAAAAAATAAAAAAGTTAAACGAAACGACTTTTTGGGGTTTTTTGTGAAGATCTAGGGAGCGAGCAAAATAAATACGAAAAGTTCTAAAATAAATAAATAGATAAATAACATACATCTTTTCTAGTAGGAGGGTCGATGGAAACAGGAACGACGCCAGCAATTAAACAACCATAAAAGGCAGAGATGAAGCCGACTGGATCATCATAGCTGTACATCAACGCTACCTAGAGTTATGGAAATGAATTTATTGTATAAATTGCTTAAAAAATCTGATAGAATAATATCAAGAGAAATTCGAATAAATATAAACGGCACTAAAGAAGGCTTATCGTTGAAAAATGAGTAAAATGCGAGGAGAGCCTTCAATTATAAACCCCAATTGAAAGAAATAAAATAACATATGCGACATATGCAAGCATGAAATCGAAAATGATATTCATTTTGTGTTGTCATGTTCAAGGTACATGACAAAGCGTGCATAACTCCTCCTGAAAGCGTAAGCTCTTTGTCCAAACCTCCAAAATATCCGATCAATCTAATTTTTAAGTAAAACAATAGATGGGATTCGAACCAGGACTGCATGACTAGAGAGCCAATGACGTTTTCACAGAGCTATAGAGATAAATGAAATCGCCTAGTAACTCTGTGAGTCATACAGCCCAAGGCTCTCCTCCGTTTTGACTTTTTGTGTTGCGGCTATGTTGAGCCTTCTTCAGCACCATACATATGTATACATATTTGTCATGAATGGCGAACACATAGGATAGATTTTTCCACAAGTGGCATACCAAAATAGATGGGATTCGAACCTGGACTACATGACCAGAGAGCCAACGACGCTTCCACTGAGCTACAGAGCTCAATGAAATCACCAAGTAACTCTCTAAGTCATACAACCCAAGGCTCTCCTCCCGTTTCACTTCTTTTTCAGCTTTGTTGAGCCTTCTTCAGCACCATAGGTATTCATATACATTTTTAATATAGCGTTTATAATGAAAACTTACCCTGTCTCCTTGTGAAATGGCTGTTCCGTCCCTAGCATTTCCAATTTTGTTCAGAAGAGCAAAAGAAACTTTTTGACTTCGGCTTAACAATTTCGCTATTGAAAAATGCAAGGGGAGCTATTAAAGTTCAAAATAAATAGCCAATAAGAAAAAGGGCTTAGTCATTGAATCGAAGGTAGAGAGGATTATCAGAATAGTGTATTTGTTTGGTGTATGACAATAATGTAATAGTGGAATAGTGTATGACACGTTATGCGAGGGCCTAGCAAAACGATCAAACATTGCTGTGAAACATTTGAGATTTGACCTAAACACAACAAATGTTTGACGATTTGGCCACATTGCTCGTCAAATTATTCAAACGGACGAACATTTCTTGTAAAGCAAACCCCAAATGTTTAACAAACAATGTTTGATCGTTTGACTAGGGCCTAAAAATGCTTAAATTATTCCTTTATTTTCGACTCTAGGTTTATCAAGCATTACTAACTTACCGTAAAGTAAGGTATATAGAATTTTGCCATTCGCATCGATTACTGAAACAGCAGGCGCCTTGTGAGACGAGCCATATTTTCTGATAGCCTCTGTGAAGGAGTGTGGTAGATTTTCAGGAACCTAAATGATGACGAGAAAAAAATGAACAAAAAGACAACAATAATTAATATGGGCCTAAGGACTATGAGATGTGGATGAAATGAAATTTAACGAGATAGTATGAAACATGATGAAATGAAATGGATTGAAAAGTAGTTATATACACTCATTCTTTCGAAGAAAACTCTTACACCATACTGGACTAGTCATGCTTACGAAATCAAAAAATTCTATTTGAATTGACTAGAAGGTCAATTAGATATAAGAAACTATATCCATTGCAATTACATAATAAGTATAGTTTTATGTTGACTTATTCCATGAGTGGTAGTTCTCGCTCCTCAGGCCAATCTGATTACGACAGGTCGCTCAGAACGAATAGGCCACTTATAGGCCACTCTGAGCATTAGGCCATTCAATTCAACTTTTCTAAGTGAATTGTTGTTGCTGTTGATAAAGACCGCCGTTGCTGTTTGCGACGAGTGGGACTTATGTAATGAGTATACTTTTTATGTACTTTTAAACTATTTAGGCCAGTTCTTAATATGTAATTCTTTACTAAAATATGAAATTGCAGACGCCCGTTCAGTGATTTTCAGTAAAGAAATGCTCTTTTCTTGCCAAGGCAGTGGGCTGTGCAAGAAATAATCCGACACATTTAAACAGCCTGAAATCAAGAAACTGGACTGGTTCAAAGATTCTTGAAAAAATGCATCTAAAATGCAACACAGTGCGATGGAATGAAATGTTGTTGAATTAAATAAATATAACTAAATCGAGTGAAATCAAATGTCATGAAATCAAATCAATCATAAATGCTTTTAACGTGATACAATGATTGAGAAAAATAGCCAATTACCATTGGTGCTTCCCCTGCTGCAGGCTTGCTATATGTTCCTTCTGGTCTAGGCGCATTTGGATCAGGCTTGGTTTCTATAAAGAAAAAGCAAAATTCTTTAAAACCCGTACTCGCAGTCTAGCTTAGGGACAGTAAAATAACTCTTCCATACGTCATAAGACTTGGTTGTTCATACACTACCAGATTAATAGTTGTTCAACTGTACAGAACTTCAGGATTGAGAAGAACAACGGAAAAATCTTTGGAAATACTACTAGAACCTACAATATTTCCATTTTCAAAAACAGTAAAGATTTATAAATACCTTCGATGTGGTCGTTTTCATCTACGAAATACTGCTCTAAAGGTTTTTTCTTTGGCCTCTGAAAAGTGAAAAAACAAGGCATTACATTTACAGCAGTAGATAAAGACGATTATGTTTTAACTCCCAAGAAGGCAAAGTACTATAAACGTGTTTTAAGATAATTAGCAATGGTTGTGGAGCCGAGCAACGATTTTATGATAAAGGCTGTGAAGAGGTTAAAATGTTCACAATATTTGAAGCCTCGAGAAAGGTTGGGAAGAGTAGAACATGTTCATATGAGTTGAGCTATCCCACGGAGGTTTTATAAAGGCCTGTGCATATGAGATGGGCTAGCCCACAGAGGTTGGATATGCCATCTAGTCGACATAGTCATTTGCACGTGATAATACGATTGCGTTCATATTACAGGTGGGGTATCCCATCCAGGGGGGATCTCACTACCGTGTACCGTGTCGGTGAGATCTCACCTTGATGAGATGAAAAATTCCCGAACCCTGAAACTAAGTATACCTTCAGTGTGTTCAGAAGTTGCTGAATTTTCGCAGAAACTCTTCCACCACCATTTAAAACTGCAAAAAATGAAATTCACTTAGATAAGAAAGACTGTTAGGCAAATAAGATGTCACTGTCAATGCACTGTCAATGCAAAAAGTCAATGATAAGGCATACTCGTCTGCTAATCATTAAAGTACAATTATAATTGCCAGGGAAAGACCAAATAGTTAATTGCCACGAAATACTGTATAAACCAAGTTTTTTGTGTCTGTAGCCCCTAAAATTTGTGTAAAGGCTCAACGTCAAACGGCAACCATGTTGATAAAAGTACGCCAATAAGAAATGTCTGCTCCCAGGATAGGGCGAGTTAGAATTCTAGCTAAGGACTCCAAGTTAGAAATCGAACTCTTTCTGCCTATACAGCAAGAAAGTAAGCCTTTTCCGAACATTGAACAAAAGCTATTGAATTTTGGCACTCAAATATTAAGCCACGCAAACTAGTTTAACTGCTAACTTATGTTGGCACGTCAACAACTAGTCAGAGCTTGAAGAATACAGCTGATTGAGGTTGCAAGGGTGCTCAGGTCGACTGCGACTTACGGGAATCAATTACTAACCAGTCACAGAAGCAAATTATGCCCAGCTTTCTCTTTCTGGAACTGTGCGCGACTTGTTGCCGTAAAAAGGAACTAGTTACAAGCGCATTTATAAAGTCGACAGGTCAGATGCGATAAATTAGTTCCAAAAATCCTAAATGAGCAGTCAGCAACTAGTTCGCAATGTCAAATAAGCCTGGATTTAGAGTCTACAGGAGTAGATAAGGGATATGAAGCAGAGGAATCTTCTTTCTAATATCTTTTCTAAACCTTAGCACACATTCTGATATCCTATATGATGCAGAATTAGGACTAGGCCCAACCTTCATCTCCTTTCACTCTAACTGATGACATATGAACGCTTCTTCTTGTATTTCTGCTGAAATTTGAAGATTCACCTTGTGGAATTGTGACGTCAGGAGGCGGAGCGCGGGTCTGAGCGTCGTTAGTCGGTCTTCTTTTACTTTCATTGATCACTTCCATCCGCCCCGCGCGTTCTTTGCGGTCCTGAACTCTTGCTACTTCTTCAGCGGATATCTGCATTTCAGTTCTGACTGATTTGTTATGCATTGGCGGAGTACGGTCTTTTGGGGCTAGGTCTTCTTCGGAACCAAGCGGTGTTCCGGTTGGAGTATCTGAAAAATGAGTATTCTGTTTTAGTCACATTAATTAGGCTTAAGGGCCTAAGTTTCTTGAGCATTGGTCGTTGAAAAGTGGAGTTCTACTGCAGTCGGATCGGACAAAAGCATGAAACACAAAACTAAGACCCCGTGTAGAGGAGAGAAAAAATACGGTTTCGAAAGCAGATTAATCTGGATCTGTTTCCGAACCATTCCCGTGCAAACCCGATGAAATCGTACCCATCATATCGTACCCTTTGGGTAAACTAATTACATTCGTCTTAGTCTACGCTCCTCCACACCCCACCACTCCGCTCCACTCTGAGGAAAGGAAACAGCAATTATATTGTTGTAGGTCTTAGAAGCTGTTTCCGAAAGAGAGGGAGGAATGTAATAAGTCTACCCTTTCGGTACGATATGGGTACGATTTCATTGGGTTTACAAGGGAATGGATCGGGAACGGATCCAAATTAATCTGCTTTTCTAGCGTATTCAAAAAGATACGATCCCGTTTCTAAAAAGTAAAGGATCCATGAGTACCCGTGTGAACGAAAAGAATATCGAAACATTTTTGTGAACGGATGCAAATGGGGTTTTAGAGAAAATGGTTGGAGAGAAGAAAAACATTTGATCAACCAACCTGTGAAATGCGTTGGGGGCAAGAAGCTCGAGTTAGGCCTAACATCGGCCGTCTCAGTTCGTCTTTTCGTTACAAATGATTGTCTTTTAGTAGGGGCAGGTAGAGCAACTGACTCATCTGTTTGCTTTCTTGCTAAGGCCATCTCAATCGCCTCCTTTCGTAGAGCTGAAAAGATAAAGATAGCATAATTATTCGATCAAGAACATGGCGCGCTAAAGGTTTCGATTTTAAAGGGCGCGATTTTTGTTTGGGCAAGTTCCACATTTGCAGGACAACATCATCGATTATTCAACCATACACAGTATACGAACACTTGTTTCAAAATATGTTTGCAATTAGTAGTCAACGAGATAATCAGTAAAAAATTACTAAGATGAGTTGTGGTTATTCTAAACTGATCAGCTTTGTTTTAACCCGCAACAACAATGTTACTCACTGTGCACACAAGACGGGCAACAAGGCTTTTGGGAAGGTTAAATAATAACTATAAAAACAAAGGCCTGTCTGGCTTAGACGTTCCAGATTAACATAGAATTATGCATTTTCATAAGGAACCTTTGGTCTGAATTTAAGGATGTAGTTCCTTATTTTCACTGAGGGGCTATTCACTCCTTGGGATCTCATACACCTTCAGCTGAAATCTCTACGGTTTTCGTGGGAATCTTGTAAGAATCCTTTTGTTTCAACAGGAACATCGTACGCTTTTTCGAGGATCACTAGAAATTGAGGCTGAGAGTTCCTTATACTGTTCTTTATTGTGAAATTTGCTTGAATTTCTTGAATGCTGATTTCTATAGTAAATGCCTTTAGACTTGCTTCGTTTTCTAATTTCATACATAGATTGAGTTTTTTGGGAAGTAGCTACAATGGGAAATATGTTGCTATATATGTAAGTTAGTTGTACAAACCATCTTGTTGTTGGAAAAAGTTATTCTTAGTTTTTCATCCGAGCCTTGATAGTTCCTTGAAGCTCCTTATTTTTTGGGAACTTTCAGCCTCGAGTTCCTTACAAAGTTATTCCTTATAAAAAAATTTGCACCAGTTGTGTAAGAAAAACAGCCCGGGAAATGTATGTGCAGTACAGTGGAGGGTGTGCAGTACGGTGAAGGATATTCAGTACAGTTGAGGGTTATCATCAGCACGGAGGAGGGATATCATCAGCACAGTGGAGGATGCTTAGTACAGTGGAGGGATATCATCAGTACGGTGGAGGGATATCATCACTACGGTGAAGGATATTCAGTACAGTCGAGGGATATCATCAGTACGGTGGAGGGATATCATCAGTACGGTGGAGGATGTTCAGTACAGTGCAGGGATATCATCAGAACAGTAAAGGGAACGATGGACTTCGCAAATTATCAGTGGGTTCTCCCCCACGCCCCCACCCCAGCCCAACAGGAATCTCATCTCTACACTTGAGCTGGTACATGTTTTTCCAAAAATAGGGAACTAAAGATTTAGGAAATTTCAAGATATCTTTCAAAACATTTTTGAAATGAAGAATGATTCTTTCAGTACTTGATCTTTGCGACTTAACTTCTGAAGGATTTTTTAGCTTCTCATAAAAATGTGCTTAGCCAGAGCATAAATAGGCTGGTTAAAAAGTACATGAAAATGATGAAATGGCTTTTCATCGACAGGCCTTAGTTGAATCAGACCACCAGTTATTGAAAGGCGTCTAGGTGAGCACAATTTCAAACAAAAAAATTTTCTAAAATTCTGAAGGAGTATATAAACCAAATAAAAGGTTTATGTGAGAGAGTGAAGAATTCGTTTAGTGCCCCAAAAACGGTTAGGTGTATGTTATAAATATTCCAAATTAATATGTTTAATTCGCTACTTAATATCAAATTAGGGGATCACATTAGACCGCAAATGAAATATCATGTACTTACACATATAGACAGCTCAAACAGTTTTGTTTACTCAGACTCTTCTACTTACACAGACATACGACAAGATTGAAAATTATCTCCAAAAAGACGCTAGTATGCCTCAATGTAAGCTCCAAACCTCCAGACAAGAATGGGTTCTGTTAAAATGAATGTAGGACAGACCAAAACTGTTCTTTTTCGAGCGAGTTGAAATGTGGTTTCTTACATTACAATGAGACTGAGAAAACACGAGTGTCTCTGCTCAAAAACACCAGTCTCATTGTTTACTGGCTTTTGTTTGACCGTGTAAAGGTGATTCGAAATCGAGGCTGTGGCAATGAGTCACATTCTTTGATAACAGACTAGATTTTTGGAACGGAAATAGGAAATAAGCTCTCAAAAACTTCGGGTTACAAGATTTAAATAAGCGATTAGTCAATTAATCATTAAGTGTAAAAGAGGCAGAAATTTACATACACCGGCTTTTTATTCCCTCTTTCTCTAGGTTCGAGTTAGTATTCCCAACAACCAAGCTAGTTAATTGGCTAGATTTTCTGTTATCTTTTAGTTAGTTGTTTAGTTAGTTAGTTAGTTGGTAACTGACTTAGTAACTGCGCTAAGCAGTTAGTTAGTTAGTTGATTAGTTAGTTAGTTAGTTAGTTAGTTGGTTAGTTAGCTACTTTGTTAGTTCGTTAGATCATTTGTTAGTTGTAGTTAGCTTGTTTGTTAGTTCGCTAAGTGGTAAGCAAGTTTGTGAGTTCGTTAGTTACTTAGTTAGTAAGTTAGTTAATAAGTTAGTTAATTAGTTAGTTATTTAGTTAGTTCGTTTGAGAGTTGGTTAGTTAGTTAGTTAGTTAGTTAGTTAGTTAGTTAGTTAGTTAGTTGATTAGTTAGTTAGTTAGTTAGTTAGTTGGTTAGTTAGTAAGTTAGATAGTTGGTCAGTATGTAAGTAACTGAGTTAGTTAGTCAGTTCGTTTAGGTCCATATTTAGTTAATTAGTTAATTGGTTGGTTGGTTAGTTGGTTAATTAGTTACTTAGTTAGTTAGTTAGATCATTTGTTAGTTGTAGTTAGTTTGTTTGTTAGTTCGCTAAGTAGAAAGTATGTTTGTGAGTTCGTTAGTTAGTTAATTAGTTAGTTACTTAGGTAGTTATTTAGTTAGTTCGTTTGAGAGTTATAGTTAGTTAGTTGGTTAGCTCCTTTGTAAGTTAGTTGGTTGATTAGTTTGTTAGGAAGCTAGCTAGATAGTTAGCTAGATCGTGCAACATGGCCAAACTAAACCCCAGTTTTGATGTTTAATTGCACACCAAATTCAAGTCAACCCTCTCTGAAGCGTACATCTTCCTGACCTATTGAGGTGTCTCTTTTTCCAGGGAATTTTAAACTTTAATCTCAAGAAAAATACTGCCCATAAAATGATGCGTCTGCCTGCGAGGTATCCTGGAGTTAAATACCTTGGTATGTTGGTTAATTTACAGTGAATGAAGTAGCCAGTGGGCAAACACTGAGGGAACAAAGGCGTGGTCAATAAGTATTTGGGCGTGGATTTTAGTAAAAATAAACGAGATAAAAATAATGACATTTTAACTTTAGACTCTGGTTATATAGCCTATTTCGGGGATGATTGGGAAAGGATCACCACCCCCTTGAATCAAGGCAAGCCTTGAATACTTTTGATAAACCATAACAAAATTATACAAAAGCTTACTTTTATCAGCTTTATCAGATCTGAAAAAATTTGTGCAATGACCCCTGAAACCTTATTCTGTTATCAAGAATGCCAGTAGCTGATATCAAGACATTATAAGTGTAAAATATGTAGTGTAGCTAAGTTGGAAATTTCTCCTGCTTTTTTCTCGACTCAGAGTTCTATTAAGGTCCTGAACTGGAAGGACTTTTCAACAATTTTTGAGAATTTTTTCACAATAGAAACTTTGTTACAAGAAACACTAGTAAGGATCTCGAAAGACTACTAGCTTCAAATTTCCAATACTTCAAAACTTAGATAAAGTTTGAAGCAGATTTTAACAGAGGATTATTCAAAACCCTGCCAAAATTATAATTTTTTCTATTTTTTATTTCAGTTTTTATCTTTACATTTTACTTGGTATTCTGATGTCTAATGGTTAGTCAGAAAAAAGTATCTATAATATAACAGAGTTTGCTGGCTGTAAGAACAAACATTAATGACCCTCACAATGCAATTTCCTTGCAACCTCATCTCCTTATTATAGATATTGCAGATCAAAGTGAATTTTAAGATTTTTTTCTTACCTGGGCCATGCTCCTTCCCTTGTTGCCTTGATGCCTCAGCTGGCCACCATGATTCTGGTGGGGTGCTCTCTAAAAAGTTTTAAAATATTAAAAAAATCAAATATAGATGGCGAGATAAATATAGACTGCACCTGAACAAAAGTTTAAAAGCCATGTATGAAGGAAAGTGTGAAATATCAAATATCTTGTTTTAAAGTATCTAGAAATGTATCTATCTACCTTTTTTAAATGGAGCTAAAAGCTTCGCTTTTTTCTTCTCATAGCCCTTCCGTGTTATATCACCTAGCACAGAATAAAAAGAATATTTGTTAATTTAGTAAACAAACCAGCCAGTAATCTTTATTTGTCAGCCAAAACCTCAGGATACAGGTCGTGAGGCTGTGCAGTCAAGGTACTCCTCTTACAATCTAATGTCACAAGTTTGAATTTGATGGAACCATTTACCACAAGCCTACAGTCAGCTCAGCTGTCCATCCTTCCAAGGTCAGTGAATGAATACCCAGAGTATTTCTTCTAAAATGGATGGATGGCTAGCTGAGTTGGCTTCTGCCTTGAGGAAAGTGGTCCCTGGAGGAATTTATGTGCACCAGCTAGCAGGTATTTATGCTAATTTCAATTATTCTATTTTTACTCCTATTTATTCATTTGTCTCTGTTCCCCACAAATACGTGGTGTCAAAGACCTAGATCCAAGTGTGAAAAGTGGCTTAGATGAGATTTGAACCCATAATCTATCCACCTTGAGGCAAGTGCCTTGATCACACTGTTGGGCTGGCCCAGACTGGAAAGTATGTACTGTGCTTGGAATTGGGTAAACATTAGGCCCTATTGTTTCTTCTATTATTTTCATGCATGCACTTCCATGTGCAATCTGCAAGAATTCCAGTCTGGGGGCTGGGCCACCTCTGAACTTAACCATCAATATTACTTAGCAAATTATTTGCAGTATGAGGTTATTACAAAACTACCCAACATTGGTATTTGGGGCATAATAAACTAAACAATAGGTCAAAATGACATTAAATTGTTTCAAGCATGGCATACTGTTCAGAGCTAAGAAGATTAGAGAAAAATCAATTAAGAGCTGGATTTTAGCTTAATTGTTCTAAAAATAAACTTCATAATATGCAATGGAGCCCAAATTTAGATAGATACCATGTACCGCTTAAAAGGTTATCAAAGTGAGAGAAGTGTTTGAGTTTTGTTCCTTTCTTACAAGCCGCTTGAATTCATATAATTCATTCCACTCAAGTTACTTCTTGTCTCATGCAAACAACAGAAAGGCATGGAGAGGAGGGGAACCTATATTTTTAACGTGACCTGATTTGGAAGAAAAATCTTAAATATGATTGCATATATTGGCTGCATTAGTAAAGATTCGTAGAAAAGGTCCAGACATAGAATCTTTCTGCCGCCCAATCAAAGATATTGCTTTGCTTCATATGTAGAGAAAATTAGGCCGAGAACAGGAGAAAACTTTCGCAAACGGGCCCTACCTTCTTCTAATTCAATCTCTAGCTCCCTCAGGTTAGCCAAAACTTCTTGTGGTAGGGATGAAGAAAGGAGATCTGCCATTCTCTTTGCATCTGGAAAGTATATATTACCGACTGACCAAGCAACTGTATCGTTATTATTCTGGAATAATATTCACACTTTGAGCTTCGCCATTTTCCTGAAAAGTGTTTACTCCTTGTCCGTACTTCCTTTCGTGGACTGGAACCAAGTTCTTGCCCTGTGACGTCATGTTTGGAGAAGAAGGAAGAGTGGGCGGTGCCAAGGTGGGAGGGTATAGAGTGCCCTTCCGCGCCGCGCCCATATCCATATGTTCTCCAAGCAGGTGAAAGACAAAACGGATAGACTTTAAAAGACAACATCCATTTGTGGTGAAAATCAGCATGTGAAGATGCAAAGAAACTCTAAGAAGTGCTCTAAAAACCGTTTGAGCACCCCTGAAGAATGAGCCCCCTAAAAAACCAAAAAACATAGGACTCCGCCACCAATCTTTCAAGATAATCATCATCATCATGTTTTTTCTTTTATCACCACTATGCATACCCTATAATTAGATACAGTAGATACGCACTTCTTTTACTTGAAATATCAACCAATGAGATTTGCTTCCATTCCACCTCCGAGCAGTAATTTTTTGAGTAGTCTATGCTTTGTAGTTGATATAGATCACATTACCATAACAAGATTTACACGATGGGATGATACTGTTAATGTTAGTATATAATATTGTATAAATCTAGATTCATGTGCGTGAATTTTAACTTAAACAAATCTGGCCCAATTTTCTGTTGAATGTAGGAAAGCACGATTGAGAGATACCAGCTTGGTCTATTTTTAACTGCAAAGCAAAAGCAAAAAAATATGATCCGGTGCTGAGATGGATGCTCACCAGGGGCGGACTGGCAGGGATGCTAGGTTGCGATTGCAACCCGGGCCTTCTTGTTATATAGGGTCTTTAACAAACTCATAGCATTTTTTAACTGTATGACTGGGCGACTAAATGTCGCCCAGTTCACCAAAATTGTCGCCCAGGACATAAATATTTAGAGAACTGGGCGACAAGGCACAAGGAAAACTCACAGGCAGAACGGATTAGATGTTGCTTTTGCTTGGCTTCATCAATATAAATTCTGAAGCTACTGTAGCAAGGAGTGGCAGTATATTAGAGCATGAAAAATATTTTCAATGTTTCAAAAAATCCCTTTTCAATGGTTCAAAAAAGTTTTTCTGGAGCGATATGCAAGGATGTGTATTTCTTGTGATTTTCTATTGAAATGCAGAGGGAGACTTTTCAGAATCCTGCACCATTTGAAGGCCTCAGAGATAGTAAAGTATCACGAGATTCTGGGGGCTCCGCCCCCTGGACCCCTGCCCTGGATCCGCTCAGACCCCCAACTGTTTCGGGCAACGACCCACGGTCATTGCTTCTAGATCCGCGTCTGGGTTTTGTCGCCCAGTGAAAAATCCTTAAAAAATGCTATGAACTGTTTCTGTTGTTACTTGAGCAAATCTCTTCGATTTCTTGGGATTTCGAAGAGATTTGGATTGGTTTCGCTCAGTCTGAAAACAGTTGGAAATGACAGAAATTGTTTCTCAATGCAGATTAGAAAGAAGTAAAAATAAAAAGATAATCAGCTAATGCGCACAAAAATATGGTAGCAAGAAAATATAGAAATGCGAACATATGTATAAAAGGGAGACGATTTTGCCATCGAAATATCCCAAATAAGAAAAGAAGTATTAACATGAACAGTATCAGTAGCCCTTGCCTTGAATTGATTTTTTACACAGGAGCTCGCTAGAAGCAACTAACAAGAAAAATTGCTATAGTGAAAACAGGCCCTTTTACTGGAAATAGCAACCCTTGAGATTCGCTGCCAGTCCGCCTCTGCAAATAATAGACATGTATCCCACTTGGAGAAGACTTTGTAATAGTATTGCTGGTCTTATTTTGTCATTTTGATAGTCAATGTGCGTCAACACTCTACAAAATTGGTTACCTAACGCCAATACACTTTTTTCACTAAGCAACTGAACTTTGATCCAGCCCTCAAGAGTTGCTTAACATATCTAGTAGTTCAGCTCTCGCAGAATGACTGATACCCCTAAAACCTCTAATTTTAGCTCTTTTCTGGCTTTACAATGTAATTGACAATTTTGCAACGATGTGTAGTATAAAGAACGCTATTTCACCAAAAATGTTAACAAAATCTCAGCCCTAGTTGCTTATTGACCAGTTGCTAATTAAAAAAGTGTATTTTAGAATCAAAAAATTGACTTGTACCTTACTTGATAAAGACTTATTTTCATCTTGCTCAGGGCCGTTCAATGTGGGGTGTGGGGGTGTAACATCACCCCAAAAAATGGATTTTTGCGATTTTAGTTGGTAAGTTCAAATTTTGGTGATTTGGTCGATAAATTTTATTCCGTTTGGTATTAGTTTAGTATTAGGTCAAAATTTACCCGGTACATTAGAACCTGCACCCCACAACAATATTTTCTAGAATCGGCCAAGACAGCAACTAACGGTAAAGTTCGAGGTCTAAATTTTACCGCGTGCGCTCTTCCCGTACTCGTAAGATTGGCTGGAAAAATTCTATTACTTTCAAAAAGGCACAATACACTTTCAATTCACGGGTTATAAGTTGAAAGCTTCATTCAGTAGGGATATCCAATTATGGTCTGGGGCCGGATACTCTCTTGCCCGGTAGGCTGGTCGAAGAGAAGATTCATGGGAGAATAGCGATTTCCTGTAATGAGAAGCGCCGTAAGATGCGACGCCTCAGCCATATTGTTTTGGCATTGTGGATGCAAGTGGGGAGCATTCATCTCCAGCACTGAGCAATGTTTTTGCTTTTCTCTTTCTCAAAAGACGTTGCACGGTCACTCTGGTGACCTAGACTTATTACACGAGTCGTTGTTGTCGCTATTGAGTCTGTGCTGGACACTGAGATAATAACAAGAGCAACAACAACAACCATAAAGCTGTTTGCTCAGAGTGGTTTGTTATCTTAGCGTCCAGCACAGACTCAGTATAGCCTCACTCCATTAGTCCCACTACTTCGCTCGATGTTGTTGTTGTTGTTTTCCACAATCGCTCAGTGTGACAAATCTGTTGGAGTGACAAATCAATATAAGGGGAGAGTAAACTAGAGACTCGTGTAGTGAGTCTAGACTCAGTAGCGATATCTACAGCTCTTGTAATAAGTCTAAGGTAATCAGTCTGATGCCCTTTTTTGCATTGTTACGCATGCGTTAGGCAAACACACTTTGAGCTTTACTTTTCTAGATTGGCTGTGTGACATGTTCCCGCCAGTTTTTGTCAACTTGGGAAAGTTTGAGGAGTTATTTTGAATTCAAATGATTGACTTGAGAAAAAGCTGAAGAAATATTACTATTGCTGATAATGAAAATCGAAAACAAATAATTTGAAGCATGAAAGTTATGTTTTATTTGCTTAATGCTGCTTGGTGCAGAGTCCTTCATTAGTTCTTCTAGCTTAGCCTAGGCCCGCACCTTCCAGCTGGATTGATTAACAATGGCACTTTTGCGGCTCGCTGATCTGCCGGCTGGGGATAAGCTTTTTGAGCTCTCAGCACAAGTCAAGTACACTGGAATGAACATTGCTCCAACTACACTTGAAGAAGGAAAGATTTGCATTTATAATAATAAAGGAAACTGCACAATTTTAGTTGTTCCAAAAAAAAGATCTCAGAGAAAGTTTAAAGTGAGTTGTCTTGTGGTGCATGTTGTATTTTGATTCATTTGCAGCACCTTTTTTTCTTGTTTGGGGTTTGGCCAAACCAGATTCATTTGCTTGTGGGTTGTAAAAAAAGAAATGTGCCTGCAATCGATGTACATTGTTGGAATGAATTTTTGTGGTCAGGGCCAAGTTTTGTATGAGTTGAGGCATTACATCACTTAGGCAGCTGACAGCATTAAAATTTTTGAAATCACAAGATATCGTGTTTTCAATCTGAAAATCGTATAAAGCATTCAAAACTTAGCCTAGGTACAAAGTTTCAATGTCCTAGCGCTGGTGTCCTTGATTTTATGAGCATTCAAAGTTCCCAATTGCATTTCAATCTCAGTTGCCTTCATTCAAAATGTCTATTGAAAAAGACAACTTGCTTGCTTGTCCATAGATTGGATTAATTCTTAAGATATTTCTTTTTTTATTTCCTAAAGCTTAACAACAACATAAAGCAAATCACAGTAAGGAACAGAGACTTCACTCTTGTCCTTAATGATGGATTTCAAGTCATAACAAAGAATGGTCCCCCTGATGAAATAAAGAAAATTGAACAATACATCAGGAAAATCAGTAGTGGCAAAATTAAAAAAGGTTTGCTTTCTTGATTATGTAGGAGACAGTTTGGTTTTTTAGAACACTGTTGCCTGCTCAAAAACTCTTGATTTTTCACAAAAACCCTCAATGTTGTGTCATGATGTGGAGGGCATTTTTCACCAAGTTGAGTGGTGTTGAGCTGTGTTTAATGATGCCAAGAATTGTCAAGGAAGTTTTAACATCTCCAAATTCATAACTAGACTTTTCTTGGCATTTCTACTGTTTAAGGCTTTAATGACCAATGTGAGAGATGCAAATCTTTCATTACTTCCCTTCCATCGCTTCCTGTTTCATCAAAAGTTGATCAGGTACAGTTGTTGCACCCCCCAACCTGCATGGAACCAGCCCAGGACCTGCTTTTTGCCCAGCCTATCTTGGTCTTTTTACACAACGAAGCTAACACAGAGACATTTTTTTGTGTCAATTATTTGCTTGTTAACACTGAAAGCCCTGCTCCCATGACCCCTGTTTTCATTGGTTGCTGTTTCAATAATTACAAATAGGTGATTGATAACAAGTAACATAGATGGTGAAATGACCTGCTTGGCTTAAACAAAGATGGAACAAAGGGAAATTAAGAAAATCAACCTGATACAACTTTTCATCTTTTCGATTTCCCTATCTGTTCTGAAAATTAGAAATGGGAAAGCCAACATGTGTGCCCCACCTTTTCCAAATGGCAAACAGATGTATAGCTTATGACTATGTAGTAATGAAGTTATGACATGAGAGCAGTAGCCCCCACTCTTTCCTTCCTGAAAGTATAATTCTCATTAACTCCTGCCCTGTAGGTATATCAAAAACTAAAGCAAAAGCGACAGAGGACCATGATCCATTTGGGCTCTTTGATGACATCAAAGAGGTAACTCAAAAGTTTTCTTGTTCAGTGTTGTTTGCTTTGAAACTTTGAAATTGTGTTAAATCGTGGAGATGTTGTAGGGCATAGTTATAAGCATTTTTCGCCTGACGCTGTTGAGAGTATAAACATCAGAAAGTCTGTTTCTAAGGTTTATACTCCGGTTAGTGTCCAAAAAGGCTTTTAAGTAATACTATGCACTATAATGTTTCTGGTACATCTTAAATGATGCGAATACAGAACATTATCCATATTTACTATATATCTTCATATCAGAACAAACTACTAGTAATCCGAGCAGCTTCAGACTTTGAAACTCACTGATGACACTGATTAGACAGTTCTTAAATTTCACACAAATGCAGGCAAAGAAGAATGGACATTCGTTCATTTTTCAATCATAATTTAATGCAATGAAGTTTATTTTAACTGCACACATATTTGTTTACTAAGCCATTGCTCTCATGCTATTAAGCACTACAATGCAATAAGATTTTAGTTTCAGCCAAAAGTAGTTAAACGTAGACATCCTTAATTGACCAGTATTTCAGACATCCTTAATTGACCGGTATAAACACCAGTTTAAGTAAGTAATTGATTCTGAGGTGTTTGGATAATCAATGATGCACTGTATTCCATTTTAACCTTTCATTTTTTCAGAACATCGAGAATAAGAATGCCAAGAAGCCACGCACTGTGTCACCAGTAATTCCTAAAGATTGCTTTATCGTTGAACCTGGATCATCAGAAACACCAACGAAAAGTCCTTTGATAAGGTAAAGCTAAACAGTTTTTGAGTAGTACAAAACTTAAGAATTGCAATAAACAGCTCAGAAAAATTTTCGAGCTGTTTCTGACGTTCATACTCTGAGGAGTGTCAGAGGAAAAAAGCTTTGAAGTATGCCCAAAAATGTTTCCGCTGTTTATCGCAATTGTAAAACTAAACGTAAATTTTATTTCTAGGTCATTGATTTAGCGACTTTGCTAATCCCGACCGAATCAAGCGAATTGCTTTCGTTGCAATTTGATTTTACTGCTTAGCAAAGCAAAACAATTTTCTTTGCCTTCTTGGTGCGTCTTTAGACTCACGACACGAGTCTCTAGTTTACGCTCCCCTTATTTTGATTTGTCACTCCACACTGAGCGATTGTAGAAAACAACAACAACAACATCGAGCAAAGTAGTGGGACTTATGTAGTGAGTCTAGTGCGTCTTTGGGTTACGTGATAATTTAGGATTGGGTCAAGTCAGATTTTCGGGCCAAAAAGGCTGGAAAGGAGGCGACGCCAACTTTTTAAGATTTCTGTCAAGATTTGTCAGCTGTTGGATTAAAATTTTGTTTTACTGCGTGGATTTTCATAGTTTGTTGCGACAGCTACTTGAAAGAGGCTAGATATTTCTTTGAAACTTGAAATTTGCTTGAAAGACCGAATCAACGAGTTCTTTTCGTTTTGCTTCGGTTTAGACTTATTACACGAGTCCAAGTTATCGCAGCTATCATCTTTAGTTGTTGTTGTTGTCAGAAAGCTGCTCAGTGTAGCGAATTGCTGTGGTTGTTGGTCTGGATTTTATGAGCAAACATGAAATTCGTGTAATAAGTCTAGCTTCGGTTCCACATTTTCATAGAATCAAAATAGCGAAGCAAATCACTGATTCGCTTGAAAATAACGCACCCTTAGATTCCAAAATATCTCATTATTTCCAGGAAAGCAAAATCTACAACAAGAGGAAAAATACTTAACAGTCCCGTGAATACAAGTAGCTTTCAAATTATTGAATCAAGGTATCTATACGTTTAGAATAAACACATGTTTATCTCTTTATAAGAAACATGTGAAATTTGATGCCAAAACTGTTACTTTTTTACTTTCTAATTTCTCTTTAGGACTACAGATTCTCCTCCTCCGCCTCATTCCACCAGTCCTTTGTGTAAGTAGCAATATTTATCGATTTAACTTAATATTCGAAGAAGTCAAATGGAAGGAGAACCTTGGGCTGTATGGCTTAAGGCCTGGCTAAACTAGGAGACATGTCGCACGCGACATTGATGTCCCCTCGGTGTCTCTCAGTTTAGCCACCTGGGAAACTTTGTAGCGCGCGACAAAATTTGTAGCAAGAGACACGCAAACATTTCTGGGAGACAACAGAAACATTTCTTGTCACCACGGCATGCAAATGACTCTGGGGACATGTTGCTCGCTTGTATCTCGCATGTTTAACCACCCTGGGAGACACGCCGGATACAGTGTCGCGCGCGACATTTCTCCTAGTTTAGCCATAGCTTTAGAGAGTTGCTCAAAGATTTGAGTGAGCCCTAAAGCTCAGTGGAAACGTCGTTGACTCTCTGGTCATGCAGTCCAGGAACGAGTCCCATCTTATTGTGGTATGCCACTCGTGGACAAATTTATCCTAGTGTTCGCCATTCATCACAATATAGATATAAATTTATATGGTGCTGAAGCAGGCTCAACGTAGCCGAACATGAAAATTCGAACGGGAGGAAAGACTTGGACTGTATGACTAAGAAAGTTACTCGGCAATTTCATTGAGTTCTTTAGCTCAGTGGAACTGTCTTTCGCTATCTTATCATGCAGTCCAGGTTCGAGTCCCGTCTTATTGGCAAAATCTAACTTAATATTCAATGTTTGAAATTTTAAGTTTTCATACGACATGTTAGCGAAGTTATGGGATCGCTGCTACAGTTTTGTGACATGCGTAGGACAAAAATATTGTTATGGAGATGTTGTTCTAGAGTTCGTCAAAGCGCAATGGATCTGTTTCTGTTTGAAGGGTTTTTCATTTATTGAGCTGAATCAATGGCGTAACGAGGACGCTCGAGGCCCGTAGGAATCTAGTAGCTAAGATGGGGGCTCTTATGCATAAACGGGATCAGCAAAGTAAGCCCTACGGGGGAAGGGGGCTTGTAGCAGTGGGAAAATTTTTGAAAAAATACCCCCTCGAACCTTTGAAAATGCACGTTATGTGTCCCCTGCTTAATGACAGTTGATGGGATGGCCTTTATAGGAAGCCTTTTAGCATACTATGCGGCCAAAAGCACACTATTAGAAAAATTTATCGGGGGCCCCTAGTTCTTGGACTTAGGAAGCCTAAACTGTGGTACGCAACTAACTGAATTAATAGTCATTTTTACGTGCTAGGTTTTTCTTACAACACGTAGTTAAAAAAACAATCAGAATATCTGAGCAGCTGTTTTTATACATATGCAAATATTTCAGCAAGACCACCCAATGAAGAAAGAAGTCACAGTCCAAGTTTACTCTATGGACCATCATATAGTGATAGGAAAACAAGCCCATTTTCATCAAGGTAACATTCGACAATAAGGCCATGGCCAATCGATCAAACATTGTTTGTCAAAATTTAAGATTTGCTCATCAAGCAATGTTTGAACGCTTGGCCATTTTGAATTAAGGTTTTTCATACTGACAATACCCTAATGTTCCTCTAGAAAATACTGACAATACCCTAATGTTCCACTCGACATTCAACATTAAGGCCCCGGCCAATCGATCAAACATTGTTTGTCAAACATTTGAAGTTTGCTCATCAAGCAATGTTTGAATGGTTGGCCATCCTTATATGTTGCCAGAAACGCTCCATTCGATATTCGACATTAAGACCCTGGTCGAAAAATCAAACATTGTTTGCCAAACATTTGAAATTTGCTTATCAAGCAATGTTTGAACGTTTGGCCACGTCACAAAATACTGCTTGCATTGCTAAGCAATGTCTTCGAAAAGCGTCAAAACATTATTTTCTGCTTTTGCAAGCAAAAATGTTGGACGAGCTATGTTTTGCAACTTTGTCGAACGTCAAAACAATTCGTTCGGCAAGCAATGTTTGAACGTTTGGCCACGTCACAAAACAATACTAGCATTGCCTAGCAGTGTCTTCAAAAACGTCAAAACCATATCATTTGCTTTTTTGCAGCAAAAATGTTCTAGAAGCAATGTTTTGCAACGTTGTTTGACCAACAATGTTTTGTCATAATAACCCATAGCTTCTCTTCCAGGATGAAACTTAAGGGCTCGAAGAGACCAATCCCGGATACCTCACCCTTGAGGCAGAAAAATGAAGCAGCAATCACAAGTTATTTTTCTTCTCCATCAAAATTTACTAATAGTAAGTTACGCTCGTTTTTTCTTCAATTTGAGTACAATTATCGTAGGAAAAGTGTCTTGTAGATTTCTTCCCGAGCCAGTCTGCTGAAACGCACTGAGGAGATCCATTAGAGTTTCTTAATTTAAAGAAAAGGGCTGTCTTGTAAAAGGATTATCTTATAAGCAGTTCTAGTTAATTTGAGTGGAAAAATTCTCTTTCACCCGAAACTCTAGATTCCCGTTTTCTACATGGCCTTTCACATAACGCCCCATGTAATGTCTGTGCAGTACGGTTGTGGATATTCAGTACAGTGGGGGATACCATGATTGCTGTGAGGAGGCATATCTGAGTACGGTGGCGGATGTGCAGTACGACAGGGTCACATCTTGATTGTCATAGCGGATATTCAGTCCGGTGGGGATATCTTGGAGTGCGGTGGGGGATATTTTGTATGATTGGGGTGAAATTTGATATCATCAGCTGAATCATCGGAAATAAAACACGGGTGTCAAATATTCTCTGTTTTTGCAACAATTAAAACTTCATAACGGAGAAGACTCCACTATTGTTGCCAAAACAGACAATATTTAATGCGTAAGCATAATGAATGTCCCCCACCATACTCCAAAATACCCCCAACCATACATGCTTTTTTTATAAAGAACCTAGCTCAAGGCCTAGCTCTTAAAGTTCCTTATTTTTTTACCTCTTTTGAGACGATTGTAGTTCCAAAAGTTCTTTAATAGTTCCTTAGTTTTAACTGCACATTCAGTTTAATGACTACTGTACAGAGACATTTGCATGTAAGCAAAGCTCAAAACTACTCAAGGAAGCATTTGATACATGCGCAAAGTACAATTTATGTGATTTTCGACTGCAAATGAATGAAAAGGGCTTTCTAATTCTGGATTGTTTACATTGATGAAAATATTCAACAATGAATAGGGTGTACCGGATATCCGGTAGGCCGGAAAATCCGGCGCCGGATCTCCAATTTGCGAGATATCCGGTTCCGGCCCGAAACTATAAAAAAATTTGGCCGGTAAACCGGATTTTCTCAATTTTAAAGAATGATATATTAGACAGATGGAGAAAGAGGTAGACAAACAAAAAAAAAGAGAACTGGGCTTATTTGGTATCAGTATTTTCTATTTAACTACTCATTCAGTGTACAGTGTTTCAATTTTTGTGAAGAAAGAGCAGTGCTTCACCATTTCTAGGTAAGAGTCTAGAAGAGTTCGCTTCAAAATTATTATCAGATTCTGAAGATAGCCTTTCGGAGTATTCATTGGATGCAGACATTGACAGAAATTGTTTGGCGAGTTGTGATATCCTGGGACATCATATGAGAAATCAAAATCATTCTCATATGAGAAATCCGGTGGACCGGATTATCCGGCCGGATTTTGATTTCAAAAATCCGGTAAATCCGGTTCCGGCTGGATTTTATAAACAGAGATCCGGTACACCTCTATCCACTCCCCAGTTTCTTAAGACTCACCTTCGACAGTTTCATTTAGTTTTGTATTTAAACGCAATTTTTCAAACTATCTTCACTGCTTCGTTTTTCAGGGCCAAGAAACAGAAGGAAACAAGCCGTTTATTAGATGTGTCTAAATTGCAGCCAAAGTCATTCAATTTTGAAGACAACAGTTCAACGCCAACACAAACGCCAAGTATGGTACATTATTCTGGTAGAAAGTTAGTTGCTTTTAGTTAGTTAGTTAATTTAGTTATAGTTAGTTAGTTAATTAGTTAGTTAGTTACTTTTAGTTAGTTAGTTAGTTATTTAGTTATTGATAGTAAGTTAGTAAGTTAGTTTAGTAAGTCAGTTATTTAGTTATGGTTAGTTAGTTAGATAGTTGGTTAGTTAGTTAGTTAGTTTGTCAGTTGGTTAGTTAGTTAGTTAGTTAGTTAGTTAGCTAGTTAGCAAGTTAGTTAGTTCGTTAGTTAATTAGCTAATTAGTAACTTTAGTTAGTTATTTGGTTTGTTAGTTAGTTGTTAGGTAGTCGATTATTTAGTTAGTTAGTTATTTTTTCGGTAAGTTAGTTAGTTAGTTAGTTAGTTAGTTTGTTAGTTAGTTAGTTAATTAGTTAGTTAGTTAGTTAGTTAGTTAGTTAATTCAATTAAGTCTAGCAAGTCAGTCAGTTAGTTAGTTAGTTGTTAGATTGTTGATTATTTAGTTATTTAGTTAGTTATTTAGTTGTAGTTTCTTAGTTAGTTAGTTGTTAGGTAGTTGATTGTTTAGTTAGTTAGTTATTTATTTGGTAAGTTAGTTAGTTAGTTAGTTAGTTAGTTAATTAGTGAGTTAGTTATTTAGTTAGTTAGTTAGCATGTTAGTTAGTTGATTGGCTAATTAGTTATTAGTTTATTAGTTTAGTTAGTTAGTTAGTTAGTTAGTTAGTTAGCATGTTAGTAAGTTCGTTAGTTAGTTATGTAGTTAGTTAGCTAGTTAGTTAGTTCGTTAGTTAGTTAGTTAGTAAGTTAGCTAGTTAGTTACAGATAGTTATTTAGTTACTTAATTAATTAGTTGATAAGTAAGTTATTTGGTTTTAATTCTAATCTCTAAGTTTATTGATTTGTTTTAGACAAATGGTCAGGAGAAGAGACAACACACAAAGCCAATAGTTTCTATGGAACACCATCTAGTGCTTATGCTACTGCTTCTCTGTCAGCGTACGTATAACTTTGTTGATCGGAAATTACTAATATTATCAGCTAATTTCTTACTTTCTATTGCTGACAAATGTGGTACTACACGTCTTTTTTTATAAGAAACCTGGCTCGGGGCCTAGTTCTAAAAGTTTCTTAATTTTTGGCCCAATTTTAGCTCTAAAAGTTTCTTAACAGTTTCTTGATTTAATGGAAATAAATTGCAGTAAAAATGATAAAAAAACGTGAATATAGCAAGCAAATTATTAATATTATTGTATTACAAAGAATTAGCCATGCTGGTGCGAGAAATCGAACGGAAATGCTTGAGAATTGATTACTACGTCCACAAATGTGAAATCAGTAAGTTGGAAAACTGACACAAAAATTTCTCAAGTTTCTTTACTTCTTCCTCCTAGTTCTAAAAGTTTCTTAACTTTTGGGGTGTCGAGTTCTAGGTTTCTTATAAACCGGTTTCTTATAAAAAGAAATGTGTAAATGAGTTCATTTCATCGTAGCTGTAATTTAATTTATTTGCTATAACGTTTTGCTTTCATTGAATTTACGTGTTATATTCCATTACTTCTTTCTATTACAGAAAATTGAAAAGAAAGTCTGGCGATCGGAAATTAACAGACAGACTGCCCAGAAGACAATTTCCCTCTCTATCTGCTACTAAGGATCGTTCTCTCTCATATTCCTTTCACAGAAAAGTGAAAGAGATTGATCTGAATGCCAACAACCAAACAACATATAAGGGGTATGTTAGTTTTATTCGAATCGTTATTTTTTAGGTGGAGCTTTTAGTACAACAATTCAATACAGTTGACATCCGCTATCTCGAACTCTCAAGGGAAACTGGAATTTGTTAGAGATAGCGAATGTTCGAAATAACGGATGCCCCATATGAATATAAAAATTATAGTTTTTAAGTCAGAAAAGGAACCCCTATTAACATGCAGGGTTACTGATCCAAAATTTCATCAAACAAGTCTGGTATTTTTTACATAGGAGTCAAAGCTCATCTGCTTTCATCCCTACTATTGGTGAAATTCAGATCGTGGCGATGCAGCACATCTCGAAAGAGAACAGCTTCATCTATTGTATACATGGGCGGCATATCACTTAGCTGCTGCCATTCCCGCTCCGCTAGGCGAGCTTATACATATTTTCAGCCTGTCTCTTTATCCAATTCAGCAGAAACTTTGCCAAAGTTCGAGCTAAAGAGCAGGTTTTCCTCCATGGGAAATCGAAAATGGTTCGAGATAGCGAATGATTTTTCTATACAAATCCTCATACCAAAGCGAGGGGAAATGGAAAATCGTTCGAGATAGCAGGCAGTCGAGATAGCGGATGTCAACTGTATTCGGAGGAATGGATGGCAGCTCGATGGAAGTTTGTATTTTTTTATTTTGAAGGGTCCTTGGTTTTTAATGGTGTTTGATTTTCTTTTAGTTTTGCAAACTTGGGTAACACATGTTACATGAATGCCATTCTCCAATGCATACTTGGAATACCAACATTCGCTCAAGACCTCGATAGCCAGCAACTACTACGCAGACTCAATTATAACAGTCTTTATCGGTAAGAACTTCTCGAATTCAATTCAATTTTGTTTATTTTAAAAGAAATCGATACAGTACAGTTAATGCACGCTTTTCTTAAGGAACACCTTTATAAGGAACTTGAGGCCGAAAATTCCCTAAAATTAAGGAACTTTAAGGAACTATCGAGGCTCGGATGAGAAGCTAAGAATATTTTTTACAACTAAATAATCTATAAACAATATATTTCCAATGGTACTTCCCTAAAAGATTATATTTATAATAAAGTGATATGAAGGATAACATAACTAACATAACTATTATCTACTCCTTACACTCTTTCTCTTCACAAGAACACACTTGATAAGAACGTCGAGTCTCGATTTGTCAAAAAAATAAGAGAACGTAATTACATGTCCAGCGATTATGAAAAAAAATAAGAACATCGAGCCTGGGCAAAATTTATCTTGTTCTTATAAAAAGAGTGTATAAAGTGTTGCGATCCCAATTCTTTTTTCGGTAGCCTTCTTTTTTTGGAATGTGTGTTTTTCAAAGCCATTCTTCTGACAACGGCAGGTTTTGGAGCTCTCCAAAACCTTCTGTCATCAAAAGCAGAAGGTTTCCGAGACATTCGGGAGATTCACAGTTTGAAGTTCTAACATGGCTGCAATTTTGTCAATTGCCAGGATACGTTCCACGAATGAGCCTAGGGACGAGGCAAGCAAGACTTTTCGCGCGACAAGATTCAGATTTCCAGAATTCGTGTTTCTTGAAAATCATGGATTCTGTTTTTGGTAGCATTCTGTTTTCAAAATGCGGAAAGTTTTGGAGGTTTAGAAGAACACGCCATTAGAATACAAATTCTAGCTAATTTTCGAATGTTCATTTTTAATCTTCTTGATTAAGTGCTACGCTTGCTATTTATTTGCTTGTAATCTTGCCCTTTTGTTTGAAAGCAATCTGATACATTTTATAATTCTTTCAGGTGTCTTCACAACCTACTGGTTGCAAAGAGATTGAATGAAACCCAAGCAAAACAATCAGATCTGCTTAGAAACATCAAAAGTGCTATTTCTAACCAAGCAGCACGCTTTTCTGGATACTTGCAACATGTGAGTTCTGAAAACCTTCTCGTAACAGCATAAACAATCTTCTATTCTTCTGTCATATTTTTATTGTTCAGCCTGGTTTCCATATAGCCGTAACTGCCGGCGCAAGCCGCCGGAATGGGATCCTCAGGCTGCCACAGGCTAAGTGTTTTCATATCGTTCGTGCATGTCATTATTTCATATATTCGTATTTTCAGAAGTTTTGGCGTGCAAATAAAAAATAGAGCCCCTGCATAGAATACAGGATTGCATTGCCAACTTGAGCCACCCTGGCAGTTTCTTCCATCAAAATAACGGACCTACACTGAATTTTAGCGGCGGGGGGGGGGGGGAAGAAGTACCATGAAAATAACTCTAGTATACGGCAGAAATCGATACTGTCTCATACGTCTTTCGCTCATTCGAGGTTTTGTATTTTGAGCTTACATCACAGCATCGATGCACCTTTTTAATTTTTAGACGATGCACAATTGTTAGTCGATATGCTGATTTTCTTTTTAGAGAAAACACAAATAAGCATAAACACAAATCGTTAAGTGTAAGAAAACCACTGACACCTCAAACAGTCAGCTACAGACCGGTTTCGCCCAATTTCAGGGCTCATTAGTGCAGTACAAACACAAATGTTTACCTTTATTCTGTTCGCAAGTTGAAATTAATTCGTTTGTTTTTGTAGGATGCCCACGAGTTTCTTGGTCAATGTTTAGATCAGCTAAAAGATGACTCAATGGGTCTATTGCCAAAACAGACTGAGGAATCTAAAGAAAATGAAGCAGAAATTAAAAGAGAAACGTATGTATAAACATGAATTTTTCATAATGTCATTTGCATTTCCCCACTCTATGTACCTACATGCCTCTCTAGCTAGCACTACTGTTATATTATTGCTCACATTCTGAATGTTTTATCTTTAATAGGAGATCGAAGCTGAATTTTCCATAATTGCATTTGCATTTCTCCTCTGTTGCTCTCTACTAAGTATTGCTACTGAACGGTTGTTAACGTGTTGCATGTTCTATCTTTGATAGGAGATTGAAGCTGCTTGCCCTGTTGTTAGAAACTTTGAATGTGAAATATCCCACACGGTCGAATGCAAAAAGTAAGTTCAATCTCTGCCTTAAGCTTCTATCATCTATGTGCATAATGGTAACTTAGAAAAATTAACGAGTTCGCGTTATAAACCAAACAAATTCCTTTAACACACGTCTTTAATAAGGATCTAAGGTTAGCGACTTGATGGCTCAATTAAATCACTTACTGAGATGTCAAACAACCAGGCTGCAGCATTAATGTTAAAATATACAAGGTGGCCCGAAAAAAGGGACCCCCTAGCTTATATATAATTTATAAATAATTTATTCTTAAGTTGGAATTTTATGAAATTAATACTACATGATATTCAACTCAAATGAGACATTTCTTGTAAATATCATGATGATATGGGTTAGCATCTCTGAATAAATTGACTTCAAAACTTTACAATCCAAAAACGCACTGTAGCAAAATTCAGATCCTTTATATCCTTTAAAAGAACAGAGAAATCAATAACTCATTTTTTCAGTCAAATGTTATGTTCAAAATGTCCCCAATCCTGCTCAATACACTTCTCTAATATGACTGTCGATGCACTAAGTGCCATGACAATTTTACTCTGGGAAAATGATTCCCGTTCACGAATAATCACAGTACTCAATGGTGGAATATAAACAGCAGGTTTTGGGACATAGTAAATTTAATGTCTAATTGCGGCAAGCTGAAAGCTCTTATCATCAAAAAAATTCTACACGATATCGCACTTGAGTTGAATATTTCCTGGTATAAATTTTACAAAATTGCTCCTTGAGAAAAATTTTTCAGAAATTGTTTACCTAAGGGCGTCCCCTTTTTTTGGGCCACCCTGTATATTCACTCCACTTACTGTACTGTCAACAAAAAATCTTGTGTTTTAGGCCTAACAGTTGATGGTTTTGACCCACCAAGTCAGGAGTGGTTGTTTGTGTGTAAATTATTAAACAACGTTTAAGCAATTTTGAGGGCTGAGATGTCCAAAAATTAAGCAACTCTGAGCCAGTAACCTACTGAAAAAACGAGTTTAAAGCTCGTAACGTTGTGCAAAGTAATCTTTTCTATGTATTGGTGCATTTCAGCATCTATCAATTGCTGCCTTCCTTTGCAATGCATAAGTAATTTGTTGAGATGAAATTTTTTCTTCTTTCAGTTGCGGACACACATTTACTAAAGAGGAGAAGTTCCATGACTTTTCTCTTGATATTCCCGAAATGTGAGTATCCCTGGAGTCATATTATTTAAAAGGATTGCTTATGCGAAAATTAAGGAAATTATGCAATGTTTAAGAACATGTGCCCAAAATTTCCATGAGAATTTCTTAAAAAGCGCTCTAGAGTTGACTTCTGTTTTCTTGCCTTATTACAAAGCAACGTAAGTAACCGTAAGTAAGGGGTGACTGCAACAAAGGATGTGTGTTGTGAAGCTTTGCTAAGGTGGAACTCAAAATGCTTATGTTTTGTATTGAGAAGGGTAGTGCTTTGAAGGAAGATGTAAAAGGAATAGAATCAGAACCAAGGGACTGAGTATAGAAACACTAGTTGATTTTAAGACGATAAGACTTGGCAGTGACCTCAATCTCCTTCTTCGAAACTTTTTATCCCAAGATTACGATATGCTCTGCAATTACATATAAAAATTCATCTTGTAAATTTTATTCAATGTTGGTTTTGTTTCTTATGTTTATTAGGAAGACTCGCGACACGAGTTTCTAGTTTACGCTCCCCTAATATTTTTATTTGTCACTCCACACTGAGCGATTCTAGAAAACAGCAACAACAACATCGAGCGAAGTAGTGGGACTTATGTAGAGAGCTTACCTATTGGGAACATCAACCTTAATAATTTGGTAGTATACATTACAACATATAGATAAATATTAATCTGATGAAGTTTGGTTTTGGTCTTGTTTCCTAGTCTTTTTTGAAACTTTGACTTAAACAAATTTGGTAGTAAACAATATAACTGATGGATCCCACTATCTGTTGCTTTCTTTTTTCGAGCAGTGTTTGTACAGAAATTTTGCTTTTGAGAAACTAATTTATATCTGAATGCTTGTTCAATTGTTTTAGAGATGAGAATACAGACCCAGAGGACAAGAATTTACAAGATCTTCTACAAGACTATTTCCATGTGAGCTTGCAAACATATGTTTTAAGCATACAATATTGGCCTTTTTAGCCTACGCTTTGGCCAGGTTTGGTCTGTGTTTCTGATTTACTTAGGCCCTGTTTATATGGACAAGATTATCCCAACTTTAAGCGCGTTCATCCCACCGTCAAATTTTCATCCCACCGTCGAGCGTTTAAATGAGCAAATTTCATCCCACAAAGGTGAGATCCCACCTCTCAACGAGTGATATCTCACTTGACCGGCTTGAAACATAGTCATAGAAACAGAAGCTGAAAAATACAAAGGTTTGTATTGGAAGGTGAAATCTCAGGGCCTGAGGGTTGGAAGGTGGGGTGATTTTCTCCATATAAACAGGCCTCTACGACGGCCTGCTTATATGAGGAACGTTATCCCACCTTCCAACCTATAAGCGGGGGCGATAAGAGGTGAGATCCGAGCTTTATATCCTGGTCTTTTGAATTGTGTTTATATGGAAAATGATTCATCTCAGCAAAGTGAGATCCTGCTCTCAGCTAGCCGGATCTTTCATAGGTGGGATAAAATATTCCAATGTAAATGCAAAACATATAGACAAATTTATAGTCCCTAAGTTTATTTTTTTCGAAATTCTAGAATGAAATTGTTTCATACAAATGTGAAGAATGCGAGAGCACTGATGCTGTCCTTTCACACCATTTTCATAAATTGCCAAGGTAATAGAATTTCTTCCTTTATTGTTTTTAACTTTCTCATTAGCACATGTGTAGAATTTCATAGAACCACTTCTAATAAAAACCCTGCTAATGTTATGTTATTTACTTTCAGGGTCATCATTCTTCATCTTAAGAGGTACGAAATAGATGCTAGGTCCACAAAATGTAAGAAGAAATTAGACACAGTTGATGTGCCAAACGAAATAAATTTAGGTAAGGATAAAGCTGCATTATTTACTATTAATTGATTGACTGAACGACAGACTGACTGACTGAATGACTGACTGATTGACTCACTGACTGGCTGGATGGCTGACTGACTGACTGACTGACTGACTGACTGACTGACTGACTGACTGACTGACTGACTGACTGACTGACTGACTGACTGACTGACTGACTGACTGACTGACTGACTGACTGACTGACTGACTGACTGACTGACTGACTGACTGACTGACTGACTGACTGACTGACTGACTGACTGACTGACTGACTGACTGACTGACTGACTGACTGATTGACTGACTGACTGACTGACTGACTGACTGACTGACTGACTGACTGACTAACTGGACTGACTGACTGACTAACTGACTGACTGACTGACTGACTGACTGACTGACTGACTGACTGACTGACTGACTGACTGACTGACTGACTGACTGACTGACTGATTGACTGACTGACTGACTGACTGACTGACTGACTGACTGACTGACTGACTGACTGACTGACTGACTGACTGACTGACTGACTGACTGACTGACTGACTGACTGACTGACTGACTGACTGACTGACTGACTGGCTGACTGACTGACTGACTGACTGACTGACTGACTGACTGACTGACTGACTGACTGACTGACTGACTGATTGATTGACTGATTGATTGATTGATAGTTGTGAGGCTGATTGTTACTAAATGATTGACTGATTCTTTGATTCATTGATTAGGTATTCTATGCACTGAAAAAACAGCGGACCCTCTTGTTTTTGAAAAGAAAGCAATCAGGTATACATTACATATTTTCATATGTTTTGAATTTCGCTTTTTCAAATTTTGAAGCCTTTCACTATTCTAATGTTCCCAATTATTAGAATCAAAGTCATCTTTCTCAAGAAATGTCCTTAAACCCTTTGTCGACCCCGAAGAACCGAGATCTTGAGATCTGTACATTATTGTTTGTTGAATGCCTCGGTATTTAGTGAAATCTTAGGTCCCAGCCAAACGATCAAACATTTGGAATTTCCTTATCAAACATTGTTTGAAAGTTTGGACACAACCCAAATCATTGCTTGACAAGCAAAAATAAGTAGATTTCGTTGCGCGATGTTTTTACAAAAGTTCAAATACATTTTTTGCTTGACGCAAGCAAGCAAAGCTTGACAAGCATGGTTTTTCGACATGGCCAAACGGAGTATGTCTGACGAACATTCCAAATGCTTGACAAACAATGTTTGGTCGTGTGGCCAGGGCCTTTCATTCGAGATGAATATTTCAAGCTATTTGTGTTTTTCTTTCGCACTCTTGTCTTAGCAAGGAAATATTTATTAAAATGACGGATGTCTTCAGCCATAAAATACCGTCGTTACTGTATTAACTAATGTCATTCTTTTCAGCACACCAAAGAGACTTCTGTCAAATGAAGAAGCAGATGACATGGCTGATTTTCAGCCTGGTTTAAAAGTAAGAAGAAAGCTTAGCCTCCCTCCAACCCCGAGGTAATTGAAGTCTTTGTTACGTAACTATTTAGTTATCCTTCACTATACCCCTTCTGGTCACTGTATACCTTAGCTAGTTTTTGTACAGCCACTTGTTAACTCTTTTTTATTATAAGCAAACGTTTTTTATTATAAGCAAACCCTTGAGCTTGGGGTAATCACCATTTTCTGCAAAAAGTTACTCAGTCGTTGCTACGACAATTAAGCCGCGGCTGCAAGGCAACTTTTGCCTGAAGTGGCGACAGGACATGTGAAATTGTCTCATCGACAAAAAACGACTAGAAATCGCACGTGGAGCAAGGGGTCGATTTTTGAATTAAATGTTCTACGACCTGAAGAAAAACACGATCGCAGGACATTGATTTGGCTGAACGTTTCGCGACATCTTTTGGATTTTCAAGAAACATTTTTTACGTCAACATCATTTGTAAGCTCAACGAGATTTTGAAGTTCTGAATCTCAAAGAGATTTTCTGAATTAGGATTTTCCTGCAGATTTTTTAATGAGGTGGAAATGAATCGATTCAACAGGATTCAGACTTCAAGAAACTTTAAGTTCTGATAATAGAGTTTGCAATGCGATGAAGAATCATCTGCCGAAAATTCAAAGCAAGAAATTTTCTTGGAACTAGGTCCCAGGTTCTGATGCTTTTTCCACCTCTTTATCCTGTCTCTATTTTGTGTTTAGACTCACTGACCCAGAAGAAAAAGACCAATTCACCCAAGATATGGAAAAAGCAAAGAAACTTTCACTTGAGGCAATGAATCTAGACACAATGACAGAAGACGAGCAAATGGAATTGGCTATAAGAGAAAGCATTAATACTGATGTAAATTCATTTTGGAATAACGTTCCCAACATTATGGATATCCCCCTGGATCTGCTTGAAGATAGCCCGCCAGAAGAAAAGAAAGTTAATTGTGTTGAGACAGCTGTCACGGGGGTGAAATCTAGTTTTACTGGTGTACGAAGTAGGACTGAGAATGTTGAATCGTTAGAACAAACTGAAGTGGAAATTGTTGAAAGACCACACGTGGAAGAAACGAATGGAGAAACGAAATCACATCATGAAGATCACAATAACTCGGACCCCAGCAGGAAAAGCAACTTTGAACAGGGCTCGTTTGTTGAGGTGAGAGCATAAGAAACATCCCCCTCTATAGATCCTTATTTGTGACGTATAACTTATATGACTTAGGGCCTGGGTAAACAATCATTGCTTGTCAAACATTTGATATTTTCTGGTGAAACAAAATGTTTGTGAAATAAAATAATTGTCATATTAAAATATTTGTCAACAAATTGTTTGTCAAGTGAAATGTTTAAAATAAGCAAAGCTTGCTGTATCAATGCTTACTTGGTTTTTGATACTAAATCTTCTAATTTTTCATTTCAGGGTATTTCGATGCTAGAAAGCGAAGACAGCATATTCAATATGGCACTTGAATTGAGCTTACAAGGTATAAACTAGTTTTTACATTCAAGAGTTCATCAGAGCAGTATCAGAAGTTTGTGGTCTAAGTACCCCAAGCTTGAGTCCCAAGCCTTATTGTTTTTAAATCAAAGTACCCAAATTTGAAGCCCCAAGCCTTGTTTTAAAATGTACTGCTAAAGACGAAGAGGAAAAGGAAGGGCGTGGTATTCTGGGCGTGTTTCCAGCTGCTCTCTCTGTTCTTGCAGATTTCGAATTTTAAAACGCAAAAGTTTTTCTTTATCTGACAGACATATAGGTCCTTAAAAGCATTAAGCTATTATTTTCTTCCTATTCAAAATGTCTAATGTTTAGGCCCTGGCCAAACGAAATTGTTTGTCAAACATCTGAAAGTTGCTTTGCAAACATTGTTCTACAGTTTGGCCACGTCGCCAATCATCCACGTCAAACTAATTTGTTTGTAAAAGCAGTAGACTTTTTCAAAAACATTACTTTGCTGTTCTGCTTGTAAAGAGGTGTTTTGCGACGTGCCAAACGATCAAACATTGCTTGTAAAGCACATCTCAGGTGTTTGAAAAGCAACGTTTAATAGTTAGTTTAAGGCCCTTTAATTTCGTAGCCTTGAATCTCAAAATGATAACCCTTTAGTCATTCAAATCTATTTTCTTGCAGAATACAATAAGTTATCTGCCTCCAAAAACACAGAATCTGCGAAAAAATCCAAATTGGAAGAGAATAAATCTGAAAACCTAAAGAAAAGTAATAATTTGAAGGCAAGTGTTTTTATTTCAATTATAATTTCATTTCATTTCAAATATAATATTCCATTTATTATCTTACTTTGATTAAAATTTCTTTCCCTATTCATTCAATTTATATCAGTTTATTTAAAGTGTGACCTGGTTCTGGTCAATCAAGTGTAACCTGGCTCTATCAAAACATTGTTTATCAAACATTGAAATTTGTATGTTAAACATTTTGTTTTGTTTGACGCAAGGTAAACATGTTTGGCAAGCAATGTTTTGTGACATGGCCAAACTTTCAAACATTTTGCTTGACGAACAAATTTCAGATTTTTGATCGTTTAGCCAGGACAAGAAGTTTTTCACCCAACTCTATTGAAAGTTTCTTAAAACACGAGTCTTTTGTGTTGAAACTTCTGTCTTACCACCACAAATTTCCAATTTGATTTCTGAGGCGTATTTTCTATATAGACTGTGCAAGTTACAAATCTCCCAGCAAAGAATTACCGTCTTATTGCTATAGTCAGTCATATGGGGGATAGCTCGACTATGGGTCATTACATTGCTGATGTTTTCGACTGCAAAGACCAAGAGTGGAAAAGTTACAACGACAGTGCTGTAAAGAAGGTACATGTACTCATTTTTAGCACAGTAATTCCGTCGGCCTGTTGGTCTAGTGGTATGATTCTCGCTTAGGGTGCGAGAGGTCCCGGGTTCAACTCCCGGACAGGCCCTTTTTGATTTTTGTGCATTTGTCACACGTTGAATGAAATAGCTGTTTGTTCATTTTGTTATTTTCTATTTTCTTTGTTGATTTTAATTTATTTCTATTATAAGTTCATTTATTTTGATTTTTATCTTTTTATTCAAAGATGAAGTCTACCAATAGGTTATATTTTTCGATTTAACTTTTTTTTTAAATTTATTTTGATTTAATTTTCCCATTTCTTTCTGTTTTTATTCATTGTAGAATTAATTTACTAAACTTTTATTTTGCATCATCAGATTTTAAAGTATTTTTTAAAAAAACTTTGCTCTTCAAATTTCTTGTATACAGTATGTTATTATCTTCTAACCATTGTGTTGTAATTTTAGGTGAGCGAATATGAAGTGCGTTATGGAAGAAAACGTTCTGCATACATTTACTTTTACATAAACACGTAAGTTTATCTTGAAATTAATTCAAAATTTCCTTTTTCTATTCATTCAAAATGGGTTCGTTTAACTAATTCATCGAATACTTAAATAGCTAGCTAACTAACTAACTAACTAACTAGCTAACTAACTAACTAACTAAGTAAGTAACTAAACAAACTAACTGACTTACCAACTAACTTACTAACTAACTTATTAACTCACTCACTAACTAAGTAGCTAACGAACTAATCAACCAACTAACTGAGGCACTTAGTAATTTACTGACTAACCGAATAGCTAACTCACAAAATAAATTACCAACTAACCAAGTAACTAATTTACTAACTAACTAACTAACTAACTGACTAACAAAAGTGCTAACTAACTAATTAACTAGCTAGCTTAAAAAACGAACTAACAAACAATCAAACAAACTAACTATCCAACTAACTAAGTAATTAATTAATTAACTAACTAAATAACTAACTTTCTAACAAAAATCTCGCCACCTTACTTATAGACTAACTAAGTATATAACAAACTAACAAACATGCCAACTAGCCATCTGGTTTTTGTAACAAAATAGCTTTGTTTTTTATTTTGTACTTCATTTATATTTTAAGGAGTTTTCTAAAGGAGTTTATTTTTGAGTATTTTAATGCACTTGGCTTTTATTTTATATTTTCTATATCGATGTTTAATTTCCTTTCCACAGAGATTGTCTCAAGGTTTTCAGTAAGTCATAACTGGAAGGAGGACATTGCTAAATTGACTCAAAGGTATTTTTAACGTATTTATGAACTGTCCCAAGCAGATTTATATTTTTACTTAAAATTCTCTACTAGGAAAAAATCTAAAAAAATAATTTTTCAAGGGCAAGAGACTTGTGAAAAAACTTTAGTTTTTTTGTAAATATAAGTATGATTTCTAAGAAGCTAATTTCTTGTGTGTCAGTCAAAAATACGGGTCTTACAGCCAGATCCAAACGATCAAATATTGTTTGTCAAATGTTAGAAATTTGCTTACCAAGCATAGTGTTTTACCGTTTGGCCACGTCGAAAAACGGGCTTGTCTAATAGTTTTTGGTTGCGTCAAGCTGAAAATGTTTCTGACCATTTTCAAAAACATTGGGAAACAAATTCTGCTTATTTTTGCTTGTTAATTAATGTTTTGTGACGTGGCCAAACGTTGAATCATTGCTTTATAAGCAAATTTTAAATGCTTGACAAACAATGTTTGAGCGTTTGGCTACGTCACAAAACATTGCATCAAACATTGTTATTATGAAATTTGCTTGTCAAAAATTAAGTTGTACTGTTTTGCCACGTCGCAAATCATCGCTCGTCAAACAATTTTGCTTGTGCAAAGCAGACGAAATATTAAAAATTTTTCATTATGCTTTGCTTCTTGTGGGAAGGGAGGGGGCGGGCAGATGTGATTACTTTAGCTAACAAGCAACATGTTTGAACTTAAAAAGTAAAACATAAAAGGTTTTGTACATAGATTCAATGTTAGATGGAAATAATTGAGTTTGAAGATTCATGCGTTTTTCTATTACACTCTTTGTCTTGTTTCTCCGTGTGCTGCTTGTATTTCAGTGCTGCAAGGCCCTCGCCAAACGGTCAAACACATTTGTGAAACAATTAGAAATTGTTTGGCGAAGTAAAATGTTAGACCATTTGGCTACGTCGTAAATCAACGTTCGTCAAACATTTGTTGCTTGTTTCTGGCAAGCAGAAAGTTTTGAAGTTTTTCAAAAACATTGCCAAGCAAACTCTGTTGTCAAGCAACGCTTCGTAAAGTGGAGTGGCTAAAAGATCAAACATTGTTTGTGAAACAAATTTCAAATGTTTGACTAATAATGTTTGATCGTACATCCGTCATGTAGCTATATCCGACTCAGAGGATAGTGGTAAAAAAAGACGAAGATTTTCACAGACTTCGAAAACCAAAAACCAAAAGAACAAGTCCTTGGCCAAACGATCCAACATTGTTTGTCAAACATTTGATATTTGCTTTTTCGATTAATGTTTGAACGTTTGTTCACGTCACAAAACACTGCTTACCAAGCATAAATAAGCAGAATTCGTTGCACGATGTTTTTGAAAAGTTCCAAACATACTTTGTTTACAAACATAAAAATTTTAGACGAGCAATGTTTATCGACGTGGCCAAACGGTCGAACATTTTGCTTGACACGCAGTTACAAATGTTTGACAAACAATTGCTGATCGTTTGGCCAGGGCCTTAGACAAGAGGAGTCGAACTCAGACTAGAAGAGAAAACTTCAAATTAGATTTCATAAATGATGTTTATTGACTTTTCACATCCTTTGGCTGAAATGATGTTTTTAGCAAAGAATACCAAACAGTAAAGGAAAAATTATTAAGTCATAAACTGATAATCTATGCTACACTTTCGAGAATGAAACTGGCCAGTTTAACATATCATGTCCTCAGTACTCCGGATGTACCAATATTGTTCTAGTCACTGAAAACTCCCTGTGCTAATCGTTACGTAGTAAATTCAATTAAAGTTTTAAGTCATGATTTCAGCTGCTACTTCAATAACGACCACTTTAATTGGTCCTTTGCTGTTTGAATAACCTGAAAAAAATAATAAATAGAATTTAACGGCCTATAAACTGATAACTATCACAAATATCTCTTTTTTATAAGAAGCTCTTTATAAGAAACACTGAATAATTTCTAGAAAAATAACAAACCTGTGCTACTGTCTGCTCTGACAATGGTACTTCAACATCCATCTAAGGGAAAGAAAATAGACAAAACTTGATAAATTTTACCACAAACAAACATTTACAAGCATGCTGAAAGAATCACATCACGTCACATACATTACATTACCTAACATATTAATCCGAACAGGAATCGAGTGTACAACAATAGAGCACAAACTTTACTATCGGCCATCCTTGCCTAAAATAAGTCCAATGTTCTAGCATTGAATTTCCGTATAAAAACCAGAAAAAGCCACACTTTTCTCAGATAAACTGGGTTTTCTACAGATAAACCCACTTTTCTGGAAAAACCCATTTTTTGGTGAGAAACCCACTTTTTCTGATAAACCCACTTTTCTAACACATAAAGTGGGTTTTTCTTTTTCACAGATAAAGTGGGTTTTTCAGAAAAAGTGGGTTTTTCTCAGATAAAGTGGGTTTTTCAGAAAAAGTGGGTTTTTCTCAGAAAAAGTGGGTTTTTCTCAGATAAAGTGGGTTTTTCTCAGATAAAGTGGGTTTTTCTCATTCTCAGATAAAGTGGGTTTTTGTCTCAAAAAGTGGGCGTAAAGCAAAGAGAGAATTCCTCTGCAAACGTTTCTATGTCACTGACCACGCTACTTTATCAGTATTGCTGTTGTGACATACTTACTGGTCTTACTGTTGTTCTTACTCTGTGAATATAGATGCTTTGGACGCTTTGATGATAGCTTTAATGATTTCCTTGGGGACAAACCCACTTTATCTGAAAAACCCACTTTTTCTGAAGAACCCACATTATCTGAGAAAAACCCACTTTTTCTGGAAAAACCCACTTTATCTGAGAAAAACCCACTTTTTCTGTAGAAAATGTGGGTTTTTAGAAAACCCACTTTATCTGTTAGAAAAGTGGGTTTATCAGAAAATGGGTTTTTCCAGATAAAATGGGTTTTTCCAGAAAAGTTTTATCTGTAGAAAACCCACTTTATCTGAGAAAAGTGGGTTTTTCTGAATGGTGAAACCCATAAGAGTCTTTAATCGTACAGGCTAGTCACAAAAACGTTGTTCTTCAACCGTGTTTTTCTAAGCCTAAAACCCACTTTATCTGAGAAAACCCACTTTTCGATTTTTCTGTAGAAAAGTGGGTTTTTAAAAACCCACTTTATCTGTTAGAAAAGTGGGTTTATCAGAAAAGTGGGTTTTTCACCAGATAAAATGGGTTTTTCCAGAAAAAGTGGTCTTAAGTTTTTCTGTAGAAACACCCAGTTTACAAGAGAAAAGTGGGTTTTTCTGACCATGATGACATCCGCTTGATTGGACCTTGTTTGATTACCTTCATCGCAACTCGTTGAACAATACTATTTGAATCAGCTTCGAGAATGACGCCACCATCAACTAATTCATCAATGGCTAAATAAACAGCATCTAAGTGATCCATAAGAAATCTTTTCTCCACGTTCTTTTTTAGCATCTGACTCACAGCATCATATAAAGCATTCAGTACACTCGCGAGGATCAACTGAAAAATTAAAAAAAAAATGTTCGTAAATAGTTCTTGAGCTTCAAAATTGCGATAAACAGCGGAATAATTTTCGGGCATACTTAGTACAGAACAAGCATGATTTATCATCGACTGTCATAACTCGATAAAGTACCAGTATGGACTCAAAAGGCTAACATCAACATGACCGGAGTTGGGGCTTATTTGAAGTGGGGCTTATTAACAATTTCTTGCTCTAGGCTAATTCAGGGGAGGGCTTATCAAGAGGGGGCTTATTTGAGGGGGGCCAATTCCAGGATTTACAGTATTTGGGTATCTATTCAGAATTACTCCACACAGCTGCTATAAAATTAGAATTGTGTATAGGAATGATGCTTATTTCAAATTCAAGAGCAAAAGGAGAAGCAACTTAACAGCAATTCTCAACTTTTTAAATGACATATTCTGTGCAACATATACCTCATTTTCATGAGAGGATCCCATGATGTAAAAGTATAAGTCTACATTGCTTCTGTAAACTATTGTTAGACCATCCAGCATTATGATTTCAGCTAGGAAAAGGAAATAATGAAAAAAATGATTCAGTGTCAATGTAGCATAACTTGGATTTAATGCCTTGGGCATTTGTTAAATATTTTAAACTTAAACTTTTAGGGGCAATCATTAGAGGGGGGGGGGGCACTTCAAAGAGCCAGGCATTTGCTTTCAACCAAACTTTTTTGTATCACCACTATTAATTATAAAAGATCCTATATTTGAATTTAATGATATTTTAAGTGGAAAGGAAATTAATTTTCTTTACCATTCTGTCTTGAGGTTTTATTGTATAGATTTTTCTCAAATTCTCTCTGTTCTTTTATAGATGCAAATGTATCGTCATAATACTGCAAGAAAAAGAAGACAATGGATATTTACACCATGCAGTTAATAGATACGAAAACACTAAAAAGAAAAAAATGATGATGAATATAAATAGCAAAAACAAACCTTCGCTATGATTCTTTCCCCATCATTATCCAAAATAGCAATGCCTTTTATTGAATATAAAGATGCTTCCTACAATGAAAGATACAAAACTGTATGCAAACTCCCTGGCCTGCCTAACTAACAGAGCTTTTTTTGCCCTGCCCTTGTGATGATCTGATATCATCACATACCATACGGTATACACCCTACCCTACATATTACTATTACTGATTTGAGTAGATCAAAAGCCTTTATAAGAGCCTTATGTAATAAAGGTTTTACCTGTAGTCCACCATCCATCGTCAATGTATGGAAACCAAAAGAAAACTCACAAGAACTGAGCCGCACAGCTTTGATTTTCTTAGGCCGTCGAGAAAGAAATTTGAACAAAAACTTCTAGACCCCCTGTAAAAATACGTGTCAGCCTCTATCTCCGAAAGAGGCTTGCGTTGTTGTTGTTTCACAACGGCGGTAAACAAAAAATAAATTGAATTTTGAAATGTTGGTGTCTGAAATTTATCCAAGTTATTTCTTATTGCTGTCATATTAGATAGCATTTCAGTGCTATAATGCAAAAGATCTCTACGAAGATTAATGAAAGACAAAACAGAAACCGTATCCTTCCTTCAAAAGTAAGTATTATTGCAATGACATTGTGTTCAACGACCGGTGGCTAGCTATGAGCTAGGCCTCCAGCCATCTTGTTCCAATAAGTCAATGTGCCACTGTTACTATGGAAGCCAAAATATCAGAATTTTGACTTTGCCATATGTTATCTACTACCATCACCTACTTGTGTGCCAATTTTCATCAAATTTAGACATCTTAATAATTAGTTATTTTTTGTTACATTTGACTGGATTTGTTAAAAAAAATATGCCACTACCTACTGTTGGTTGCCATAAAAGCCAAAATACCAAAATTTTGACTTTGCCATATAATGTCTACTACAATCACCTACTTGTGTGAGCAAACTTCAGAGTTATGGTCTGCAAATGTAAGGTCCCTATTTGTCAGGTCATCCGTATATGTAAGGTAACACTACCAACCTTGCGGGACCAAATGATTTGTACTCCTTAACTGTTGTCTCATGTAACTATTTCCACTAAAAGACATCATTTTTGCAGCCCTCAAAACAGTCATTGGTTGCAAGGGGTCTAGCCGTGGATGAAAAAGCTGCAACAAGGTTGAATTCATTCCTATGCTTCAATTAAAATTTTTTTTATTTCTTAATGATTCATGTTGTCTATGAGAGTTGTATAGATGAAATGTACATTCAAATAAATGCATTCAGTTATTTTCTCAAGGATTCTGAACAAAAATGCAGTGAAAAAGATCCAAAGGCCTGGAGTCAGTTTCTACCATTCCTCGGATTCAGATGCAGACCAGGTAACATTTTAAATCCATCATAAAGTATAATGCAGTTGCCAATGTGCCAAGATGATGAATTGCCCACACTGCCAAGCATGATATTTGCAAACAATCAAATAGAACAATTAGCTATAAATTGGATACAATAATAGAAAGGGGCTCTTGCACCCCAAAGATCTCATCAAAAACTGCCATACTCTGCAAATTGAGGAATAGATCATTTTGTTAGAATTGAAATTTTTCAATGCAAAAATCATATAAAACTCCCAAAAATTAGTCTAGGTGCAAAGTTTTACAATTTCAGCACTTGTTTTATTGATTTAACCAGCGTTCAAAGTTTACGATTTTATAGGGCTTTGACCAAGTGTGGTAGAAAGTTTCACTAAGTTAATCTTTTGTGGTCAAAGTCTTCATGAAATGGGGAGCTTTGAATGCTAATAAAATTAAGAACACAAGCGAGACTTGTAAGTAACAAGCCGGCAACATGTCCCCCAAAGTCATTTGCATGTCGAAAGACAAGATATGTTTCTGTTGTCTCCCAGAAACATTTGTGTATCTTATGCTGCAAATTTTTAGGTGTGCTACAAAGTTTCTGAAGTGGCTAAACTGGGAGACACTGAGGAGACATCAATGTTGTGCGCCACATGTCTCCTAGTTTAGCCAGGCCTTTAGATGCCTATCTTTGCCAATCAATTGCTCAAATTTGTCCCTATTGATCCTTGATGCTCCAATGGCTACTAGACCTAACACTGATTATTTTCTTGTAATCTATTTTAGGTATATTCTGTGAATAAGAAACTTGATAGATGTGCATCCTTGTTAAATAATATCCTTGAAGAAAAAGGTATCTTAAACATCTCGTAAAATATGCTATGAACAGCAGAAACATTTTCGGGCATACTTAAAGTTTTTTTCGTCTGACACTTCTCAGAGTATAAACATCAGAAACAGACCGAAACACTTGAAAAGGGCGGAATTTATACCCAGATGCGGCTTGAATGCTCCAGTCAGAAAGTGCAGCTGAATTGGCATTGTGTTTTAAGACCAATCAGCTTGTCGATACGGCGGGAAGATCAAAAGAATTCATTGAAGAGTCCAATTCTCAATCCGCATCTTGGTATAAATTCCGCCAATTTCAAGTGTTTCGGTCTGTTTCTCACGTTTATACTCTGAGGAGTGTCAGGCAAATAAAGCTTTCAAGTATGTTCAAAAATGTTTCCGCTGTTCATCATCTCGTAATGTCTTAAACATAATTTTGATGCTATTATAATTGAAGGATACCTGTACGCAAATGAGAGTGCCAGAAAGTTTGCTTTGAAATGCCTTTTTAGCTGTTTTTTTTCTTCTCAGAGAATGTCCCAAAGAAGAAGACAAACCTCAAAGCCAAGCAAAGTAACTTTGCAAAGAAGATCGAAAAGAAGAAGGTTGTTAAGATTGTTCTTCCAACAAACTCTGATAAAGATGATTTTCCATCTCAAGGTAGGGATACAAATTTTCTGTAAATTTCAATTGATTCTAGAAACAAGACAATTATTTCTGTTTCCTCTCATCTAAACTCCGCAAAAATTCTGTTGATTGATAGCTGACATGGTCGTTTAAATCCACACCCCACGTTTTATTCTACCAGACTATGTAAATTTTTCCGGTCTATTCCCGACCTACTCTTCGAACTATAAGAGGAAAAAGCTTTGAGCTCTTTCGGTACGTTCCAAATTCGTAGAGGTTCAATTCTACTTAAAGACTGTTAATTGTGACAAAGCTCGATAAGCTCGATCAGTTTCGATAGACACTCCCAAACTTTGATAACTATCAACCAAAAGAGTGTTAAACATGAAAAAGGCAGAACTTTCAGAACTTATTTTTGCTTCTGTGAAAATCTTTGCGAAAACTTCCATGTTCGAGTGTGCAAAGACTATAGAATGCTTTACAAAATGCTGTTTTTCCGAGTGATGCGCAACAAAATACGTTTTTAATATCCGAGCAGCCTACGAAAACAGAAAAGACTGAAGAAAGTAAAATAAGCCATTATTTGATGATAACGCAACTCTTTGCAGATAATCTATTTAAGCCCATCTCTATGTTTAAGCCTTGCTGTTTTAATCTAAAATGCTTGATATTCATACTGCATCATTATCTCTTTTCTATTAGGTAACAGAAAACAACCTTCTCGTGTAACAAAAATGATAACATCGACGCCTACATTTAACAAAAACAAAGCGGCTAAAAGTAAAGAAAATGAGCTCAAAAGACAGTTATCTGAAATCGAGAAAGAAAAACGTGTTTTGCAGGTTTGTTTTACTATACAATTTATATTGTAAAGCATAGCATTGCATGGCATCAAAGCAAGAAAGTACGTTGCTGTGCTATATAACATGCCTTGGACTCCTCTAACAATTACTTAGCATGACGCCTTATATGGTAAATAACAAAACAGGATGGACTCCAATCTAGTCTTTATAATAGCCACATCGCTTTCATTAGCTGCTCGCTGTTCGTTCCCCGGGCAAGGACTAGTCTTTATATACTAAAATTCGCTTTCAAGTCTAATGTCTTTTTTGTCGTAGTGCTTTCGAAGTTTAACTTCGTAGTATAATATAAATAGTAGTATGTATATATGTAGTATATAGTAGTACATATAGTAGTAATTATAATACCCGTAGCTCTATGTCATAAACACTGCCAAACCTTCACAATGACTTCGATCATTTTGATATGAATTGGTCTAGCCAAGGGTACCATTATCTCGTAAAAGTTAGTCTAGCCAATGGTACCATTTTGAATATGCTGACGGCACACCCCTTCTCAAAATTTAACCAAGAACCCTCTCCCTTGTGAAATACAACAGTTTCAAGATGGTTGTTTCGCCTTTGTATGCTATCATTCGCTACATGCATTCATCACATCGCTTTCATTGGCTACTCGCTGCGCATGTCCCGGGCAAGGACTAGTCTTTATATACTAAAATTCGCTTTCAAGTCTATTGTCTGTTTTGCTGTAGCGCTTTCGAAGTTACTGGTACCGCTCTATCGTACACTACCATTAAATATGACACTTCAAAACTTTCACAACCACCAATTCTGCTTACAGTTAATTTCAATTTTTTTATGGTTTTTATGAATATCATTCTTATAATGGCATTTTCATAATGTTCTAGGAGCAATATTCTAGCCTACTGCAGCAACAGCTCAGCACTCCAGTCCCTCATTCCACTTCGTCTACAACTGAAGACCAAATTGAAACACCTGAAGCTGCACATCCTTATAAAATGGAGTTATTTCCATCACAGTTACCCCCGGAAATCAAAACACTTACACAGAAATTCATTCGGAATCACAAGTCGATCCAGGAGGGAGACAGTACTTTGAAAAAGACGTATTGTTAATACCAATATTCAAAGAATTAGAAAATACTGTAAACAACATATCAGACAAACTTTCGTTCCCAGGCTCATTAACTCCTTCAAGCAGATCGATTTTGACTCAAAGTGAAACTGTCGAGACTCCTTATACACCCTCGTTATCAAACAGAGAATATGAAAGGCATATTCAGCATGCCGAGTCTCTACATCGTTTTGATGAAGATTATAGTAGATTATGTAGAAATGGATTTAGAAGATCACTAAGTCCTTATTTGAAGCAAAATTCGACGGAAATTTCCAGTTTGCGGAGGATATACTCCTGGTCTGTCGATAACTCTCTATCTACTGCCTATACAGATTCATTGCAAGCAGCGTCAAGCCCTGATACCTCAGAGGTGACGGATACTCAGGGCAGCGAAAGCACACTGGCTTCGGCAATTAACAGTAGCGATAGTTGCGATAATGATTCTGACGGGACGGAGAATAGTACGATTATCGCGTCAACGCTTGATGGAGCCAAAGATATAGGAAATAAAGATATTGTTACAGGAAGAATTGGTTTAGGAACTACAGGAGATAATGGAGTAAATATGGAAAGTGAGAGTTTGAGTGGAAGTAAATCAGGGGCGGATTACTATGAAATTACTTCGAAAGAGGACAGGGATGACCACCAGGGTGAAGAAAGAAATGTGTTTGCCGATAATGGAGTCGTTCGAGATGGTGATAAAATGAAAGATCAGGTAACAGAGAGTTGTGTCAGTGAAGAAGAAGAAGAAGAGGATGGCGATGGGGAAGAGGATAACTATGAACCCAAAACAGAAATTGTTGGAGAAAAGGTCGTTTTAAATGATGGAATTGAAAAGAAACTTAAAGATAGGAAAACTGCAACCAAAGGCAAGGGACCGTCTCTGGTAGAAAAGACGACGAAGAAGTCAAGAAACCATAAACAAGAGACTAACGGGCCTGAAGAACAAAATCAAGTCCAAATTACTTCCAATGCTGAAAATTTCAATAAGCCTAAGTACTATGTAAGCCCTAATGGCGTTGAAGTTAAACCATTGATGGAAGTCACAAGTCAGCTTGCGTCGTTGAAGAATGAGATGAATGTTCCGAAGAAGCCAAATAATAGAACTGGGCTAACTGAAAGACCAGGATACGCAGCAACACAGATAACAATGTTGAATTATCTGTTCAAAGAGCTTGTTACTCTACTTGGTGATAAACGTAAGTCTCCAGTTTAAAGTGTTATTTCATGAATTGCAATCACTAGGTTAGATTTCTCGAATAGTTCGAGTAACTATCCAAGTCACAATACAAGGCTCTTCTTCTGTTTGGCTATGTGTTTTGCTATGTTCAGCCTTCTTCATTACCTTACATATTTGGATATAATTTTCATGCATTGCCAACAATAGGATAGAATTTTCCACGAATGGCATGCCAAAATAGATGAAATTGACTGCATGATCACAGAGCAAATGACGTTTCCACGTAACTAATAAAGAGCTCAATGAAATCGTCGAGTAACTTTCCAAGTCATACGTCACACAGCCCAGTGCTCTCCTCCCTTTTGCCTATGATTTTGTTTGTGACATACTCACTGTCGTAACGAGGCATTGCATTGAGAGGGCATTTGAGAACCAGCCTGGGAGCACATGACGATCGGACAGGAGCGTGCCGCTAAGATTCCTCACATCGAGCCACCGTTGATCAAGGCTTGGAGGCCAAGTTATGAACAGCATATACCCATACCAAATTTCTATTGTCACCCACCTTTGTAACCCCCTGGATAACCAGTGGCCTATTGAAGCTTTATCCTCCTTAGTAATGTGAATGCTGCCGTAATTTCTTAGCTGATCGTGGAACCAAGCCTTGTTCGCTTATGCCCTCGATCGATGGACTCTTACTTCCTTAAGGTCCAAGACGTGTATTCAATAGGATGTAACTGCATCCGGTGAGAGCTTGAATCAAATCCTTTGGTATCTTTAACCACAAATTCATGCAATGTAATATCTCTTTATTTCTTTTTAGTGAACAGTGAAGAAGGTCGACTACTAACAGAGATTGATCATATCATTGGTCTCCTTCCTTTCGTGATGAACAACCTCAATCCGGATTTACAGACGGAAATCAGCATTGCGGTGCAACCTCTCAGGGTCGAAAACAGTGACTTGCGAAGGTATTATTACTTAATGCCTTGTTTGTATGCGCATTAATATTATGATGGGTATATTAAGGACTGAAAAAGAGAAATAAGGAAAGGAATAGCAATGGTAAATCTAGTCTCCAAATTTGTTCAGAATTTCAGAGTTTCAAGACCGTTATTGGCCAGGTAGTCAACTCGTCTGGATCACAATACACTGACGGCTGGTTCAAATACCCTTTTGATCTCCTCCTACTGATTTTGCTTTAATGCACATTAATATGATGTTGGCTGTATAAGGGCAACAAAAATGAAGCAAGGCAAGGAAAAGTAATGACCAATCGAGTCTTATCTATGTTTAAGTTTCAAGACTGTTTTGGCAAGATAATCGACGCGTTCAACTCGCAATCAAAACATCGAACATGTTTTGCTTTTGGGCAAGCAGAAAATGTTTTTGAAGCTCTTCAAAACCATTGTCAAGCAAGTTCTGCTTTTTACATAATGTATTGTAACATTGCCGAACGGCCAAACATTGTTTTTAAAGCAATCTCAAATGTTTGACGGACAATGTTGGATAGTTCGGGAATAGCCTTCCTGTTAAAAAGTGACAATTCTATAGTGACACCCTAACCTGCATTAGAAACCGCTTGCTCGATTGCTTGTAGGTTTCTTTCTCAAATTGTACAAATGCTTTTTCAATAAAAATTATAGTAAAATATTTATTGTCCTGCGCAGGCAACTTCGTATAGCAAAGCAGAGAGTAAGGGATTTCGAGCTTCAAATTGAACAGATGGGAAAAGAGTTAGTCACTGCAAAGAAGCGAACAATTGGTAAGAAAATTCTAAGTGAATTTTAGGACAGTTTTAGCTACCTATGCCTATACAGCTTGGTCTATGCAATGATCTCAGCAAATTGAAGTAAGCAACATCAACTTGGCTACAATTGTTTGGGAATGTTCGTATTCTTTTTCGAGAGAATTTTTATGTTATGTCGAAACAATCTGAAGGAAGCATAACCTTCTAACTGTAGTTAGCCTTGAATCATCTGCCACGCGGATTCTCTTCTGAAACTTAGGCTTATATAAGTTTTTTCCTATTTTTTTTTTTTTTACTTCTGGTACTTTCCTTGTTCTTGATGTTGTTTTTCTTCTAATAGACGAGGATCAGTTAGAAAAGTTCAAAAACCAAATAACAGTCGATGGTGAGCAGAGAAAAATGCTCATTCAGAAAATTGCTGATGTTACAAAGGTATGATTACGCAAGTAAATTTCCAGGAAAAATACAAAAAGTTTTTTATTTGCCTCTAAAAATTTACTATACATATTACGGAATACACTACTATCAGCCCTGGCTAAATGATCAAACATTGTTGGTCAAACATTTACAATTTTCTAATCAAGCAAAATGCTTGACCGTTTGGCCACATCACAAAAAATTGTCTGTCCAACCTATTTTTGTTTGATACAAGCATAAAATTGAGGTTTTTCAAAAAATGCTGCTGGGCGAATTTTACTTGTCAAGCAACGTTTCGTAATATGACCAAACGGTAAAACATTGCTTTTTAAGAGCAAATCTTGAATGTTTAAGCAACAATGGTTCATCGTTTGGCCAGGGCATTAAAAACTACTTAAAAACACTAACAGGACCATACCATGGAGAGCAAACGACTATGACTATCCCATGGCGTTAAATAAAGGTTAAACTACACGTAATTGGATATTAGGGTGGGGCTAAAAAGTATAAAAGACAATTGTCGAAGCAAAACTATGTTGCATGGTTTTGTTTAATATGTAACACACCTGACAGCTTCTGGGAAACATAATTTTCAAAGCAAAAAAACGTTACTTAATCAAAATGAAATGGTGACTGCATACCATGTATCTAATAACAATTGATAGATAAAACTGATTTTAAAGGAAACGTACAGTAAACTCCAACGAAAATTGAAGAAAGCCAGTAAACGAAAGTTAATTTAATGATTAAAAAATAACGTATTCCTGGAATTTTTACAGGCAATCGAAGAACTGAAGCTAGAGAACAAGAATCTGGTGAAAAAACTTGCAGACAAGGTATCAACAATTTTGTTCTATATTTGCTCTAGTTTCCTAAGGCCCTGGCCAAAGGATCAAATATTGTTTTTCAAACATTTGAAATTAGCAGCTGAGGCAAATTATCTATCGTTTGGCCACGTCGCAAAGAAGTTCGTCCATCATATTTTGCTTGCATCAGGCAAAACATGTTTTGGAACTTCTTCAAACATTGCACAATAACTTTTCAAGCAATGATTGTGACATGGCCAAATGTTCAAACACTGTTTTAAGAATTAAGCTGTGTTAATTTTATATCATGTGCTCGGCCTGGTTTTGATAAAAGGCCTTAGCCAAAAGACCAAATATAGTTTTTAAAAATTTGAAATTTGCATGTCAATTTCAATTTCAGCCCAGTAGCAGGCGAGGTGAAATTCTGACAGGAAAGAATGGAAAAGTACGCGACCCAAGAGAAGCAAAGCTTATCTAGCTTGGGCCGCTAAATTAAAGTGTTACAATATAGTAATAAAGAGAGTTCTATAACAAAATAGTTACAATGATAATTCATACCATAAACTACAATAAATCAATAAACTACAGCATAGTCCAAAACAATGCAAAGTAAACTTTTGATTTCAACTAAATGTTTTTTTCTTTTTATACTGTTTTTTGTTGTTTGAACATTTATTTTTTTTTAACATTTATTTTTTTTTGAACATTGATCTTTGAACATTTGACCACGTCACAAAACATTGCTTGACGAGCAAAAGTAAGCAGGATTTGTTGTGCGCTATGTTTTTGAAAAACTTCAAGAATTCTTTTTGCTTGATGCAAGCGAAAATGTGCGACGAGCAATGTTTTGCGACGTGACCAACTGTAAATAATTTTCGTCACAAGCAAATTTTGATTGTTTAATAAACAATGCTTGATTGTTTAGCTAGGACCAAAATCTTTAGGCCATTCAAGTAGCAGTTGTAGGCTTTGGCCAAGCATTGGCCTATGTTTATCAAACATTTGAAACTAGCTAGTCATGCAAAACTTTTGAGCGTTTAGCATGTCGCAACACATTGCTGGTCAGACATATATTCTGTGCTTGCAGCAAGCAAAATGTTTAAAAGCATCTCCCAGTGAACTCTGCCTATAAATGCATCTAAAGCCATGTTTTCTGATGTGGTCATACGTTTAAACATTGCTTGATAAGCAAATCTCAGTTGTTTGGCCAGCAAAGTTTAATTGCTTGACAAAGGCCTTTATTTATCTCTTGTTATGAGAATCCTCTTTAAAGCCGAATACTCGTTTGATGACTGAATTTTACTAATTTCAGGATGCAGAAGATCTTCATAAAGTCAAACAACTACAAAAAGAGAAGTCTACACTTGCATCAGGTTAGCATTTGAGTGAATTAATATTCTCAGAAAACCTTCTTAGGCCCTGGCTAAAGGATCAAACATTGTTGGTCAAAAACTGAGATTTGTTTTACAAGCAATGTTTGACTGTTTGGCCACGTCACAAAACATTGTTCGACAAGCAGATTTTGCTTTGTAATGTCTATGAAACTTCTAAAACATTCTCACGCCACAAAGCATTGTTTGATAAGCGACCTATTTTTGATAAGGACATTTTTGCGACACGCAACACTGCGACGAAAGGTAAAGCATTTTCTTCTACGACGATGTTTAACAATCAATGTTTGATAGTTCAGTCAGGGCCTCAAACCTTCAAATGTTTAAAATTCTCTATCAATCTTTATCTTCTCAATTTTAACGGGTTGGTCGAATGAATCTGGGTTTCAGTATAACTTATGTGATGTGGCATCATCTTGATCATAATATGCTTGCACCAGCATCTATTGTCGTATACCTTAACGAACCCTAACCCTAACCCTAATCGCATAAAAAAGTCATTTGCATCAACAGACCTCATGCATTTTAAATTTCTCTTTACAGAAAACAGTTCGTTAATCAGCAAAGCTGAATCGATTTCATTGACACTTCAAGCGCAACAGAAGGAAAACAAGATCCTGAAGCTATCTTTATCTCAGTCTGAAGCTGAAATTGCACGCGTCAAAGAATTAAATAGGTAAGTTTATCATTAACTTGTAATCTTTCCTCTGCAAAGTCGTCTACCCACCGAGCCTTTGTTTTAATGGTGCAAATTAAATTTGCGGACGACTTCCAATTGGGTAGCAAACCTGATCTTAATGTTATTGCTGATGCTACTAAACAACTCATTCAAGGAGTCATCTGGGTTTACAATCATTTGCAACTAGTTGCCATAAAGACTCTGTTCTGCCCAGGCTCCCTGGTTCTGCCCCCTCTATTGCGCCTCATCCTTATTAAGTCCCATTTCGAAGCAGATCGAGATATGCCCATCTATTACTTTTTCCTTTTTATGGCCACTCAGTTATTAAACTAGTAATCATGTATTTGAAATAAACCCTTGACGCTTCATGTTCTGAAATCTATAAGACAGAATGTCGCATTGAAGATGGTTATGTTTTCCGTTGATTCAAGCAGTAAGGGTTATAACCAATGTAAACTCGCACATTTAAAGACTATATAACGGGTGATTTCGAAACACAGCTGACTCTTCATGTTATCGCAGATCTGACACTTAAATAGCTATCGTTTCGTTTCCAGGGGACTGCAAGAATCCGTCGCCAAACTTCTTCGAGACGTTAACTTTAAAGACACGCGGACCACGTTAAGGCAAGAAGAAGGCAAACGACATCTGACGCAGACAAGACAAGACGCTTTTTCCCCGAAGAAAGATAACTTGGATCCGAGGTACCTTGAAAAAAGAAGACATGTCGTTGCTCAAAGGGCCTGGAATGAAGAAAAAGGTTTTCCTGGAGACAAGATTGAGAATTGTAGGAATACAGACGCTTCACATAGAACAAAGTGTTCAGCGACCAAACCAGAGCCTTCTAAAATTTTGGAAAACGCTACCAAAGACCCTCATCTAGTGAATCCTGAATTGATTTTGACCAAAAATCAACAGACTATAGAACGTCGTTCAGATATGTATAACAAAGACGCAATAAGCTCAGATATCGCAAACGAGGCTCTGTCCAGCACTTTAGCCTCAGAATCAGATGAAGGATGTAGAGTAGACAGTAGCACTACTTCATGTAATGATCTTGACTCTTGTATTTCTATTGATGATCGGTATTCAACTCTGACATGTGACAGTGGGGAATTTCAGTTGAATTTAGCGAATTTAGACGCGGACATTAAAAACTTCAAATATCCTTACAGACTGCTAAAACTAAGACATAGCGAAGACTTTTAAAGAAGATTGTATTATTAGATTATTTTCATTAATTTATGGCCGTATTTCCTCGACTAAGCGCCTAAGAATTGAGCTGTTTATCAGGTTGGTCCCAGACATTGCTATGATAGTTTACGTCAAGCTCCTGATTGGAGGAATCAAGAGACATCTTTTCCTGTTCCTGCAGAACTTAGTTTTCGTCAGGACGTTATTTTATGTATAAACTTCTAAATAGTTGGTCCTCTTTGAGACAGATTTTCAAATAAGCACCCCAAGCGCTTAATTGAGGAAATATGGTTTGTGTATATCGATTTTGTACAGAGCTCTATTCTATTAGTGATTTGAAATAAGTTAAATAAAGAAAAACTCAAATTTATTCATGCTTTGTTGCTGAAGTGCTGTTAATATACATTTGAGGCTCCAATAGATTTTTGAAGCAAGGAAGCATTTAGAGGCCCTCTGCGATAGGTTTGACTTGTAATGGAGCATTTTTTCAGCGTTATTGCGAGAGAAAGCAAAATTTTGTGCCTGAATATGTGATTAGAGATTTCTGTGTTCAGCGTGAAATGAAAAGATGTCTTTTAAGGCGTTTATCACGTGAAAATTTTTTTTGAGCGTGCATACGTGAAATCATTTACTTATCTACTCATCTACTCATAAATAAAGGCGTCTTGCTTGTACCCTTGTGTACTCGGCGAAGCAAACAAGGTGAGAGGAGTTCACTAAATCGAGAAGACAACAAAGGCGGGAGGGGGCTGCGCAATTCGCGCATTGTCGTAATTCAACCACATTCTAGTGCTTACCTAGACTTATTACCTGAGTCCCACGCTTCGCAAACAGCAACAACAACAACCATTAGCTGTTTGCTCAGAGTTGTTTGTTATCTTAGCTTGAGTATCCAGCGCAGACTCAACAGGGACAACTACGACTCATTTAATAAGTCTAGGTCTCCAGATTGTCCGTGCAACGTCTTTTGAAAGAGAAAAGCAAAAACATTGCTCAGTGCTGGAGATGAATGCCCCCACTTTCCTCCACAATGCCGAGACAATGTGGCTGAGGCGTCGCATCTTACGGTGGTTCCCGTTACAGGAAATCGCTATTCCCCCCATGAGTCTTCCGCCAGCCAACCGAGGGAGGGAATATCCGGCCCCTAGACCATGTGCTTACGCTTGGATACCCCTTGCTTACGCTTCGAACTCATGACACTGAACAATTACATAAGACATAGTCTTCATACTCATAGAATTTCTTCCTAACAATAAAACTATTGTGGGAAAACCTATTTCGTGCGCATGCGCTAAACATTGGCCCATTGAGTTGTTTGAGCGTCCAGCAATGGCTCAACAGCAACAACAACTACTCGTGTAATAAGTCTTGTGCTTAGACTCACTACACGAGTCTCTAGTTTACGCTCCCCTTATTTTGAAAAACAACAACAACAACATCGAGCGAAGTAGTGGGACTTATGGAGTGAGTCTATCTTGTGCTTACATGTTTTTAGAAAAAGTGGTGCGCAGTCTACCAGTCTATGGTGAGTGCTGAAAATGGCTTCGCAGATTTACAACAAATAGAGAAGAGATACGAAATAAACGATGCATGATTTGTTAAAGAAACTCATTAAATCTTTTCTGAATTCATTTTTTGGGTCGCTGCTCTTTTATGGAGAATATAACGACGACAGCTTAACAGTCAGCATCTCTAAAAATGGCGGAACAAAACTGGCCTAAGTTGACTTTGATCAGAGTTCTTCGTTTGAGTTGAGCTGCCTACAGAACTGACAAATAGAATTCTGACTTTTTAAACATTCGAATTCAGTCAGTAATGATCGAGAAAGTAAAAAATCTGCCGTACCGTGCACATCTAAAAGGTTCTGCACATTGGTGACTTTGTTTTCAGTTTTCAAAATGACTGACAGTTCTTCATCATCTGGGTATACCTCCTTTCTTCCACTCACTCCAGAGGCAAAGGGAATCACGTCAGGATTTTCATTTGCAAGAATATTTGATTTTCCTTGGAAGAAAAACAAACAGGCACTACTCAACCAGAGTTTGTCAGAAGAAAAAGAGGACAAGCAAGTAAACCAAAACCCTAAAGATGCCTTGTCTGAAAATGATAAAGATTCTGAAAAAACAACATCATGCCAGACGGTGCAGAGTAGTACAACAGGAAGCTCCCTGCATCCTGGAGCTCCTGGCTTTGGCAAATCAAAGTCCGAGAACAGCTCCCCTACTATGCCAAGAAAAGAGAAAGGAAGGTACAGGAATGTGAAGACGATTTTGAGAAGATTGAGTGCAATTGCAGTTGATAAAAGATGGCATCAGGTAAAATCCTGTTTTCTTCGGAGTTTGGTGTTATAAACAGCAAGCAAGCAATATTTTTGTTTGTTTACAAAGACAAGCAAGCAAACAACCAAGACATCTTTATTTTTTTAATGCAGTTCAAGGGTTTGGGCAGCTGTCTAGCTGGTGTTGACCTGCAGCTTGTGCCCCCAGGATGATGTTCTAGAATGAATACCCTTCATACTCATTTACAGACCTTGGAAGGATGGACAGCTGAGTTGACTGTAGGCTTGTGAAAAATTGGTCCCAATGAGATTCAAGCCCAAAACCTCACAATCATGAGCCAAACGCTATTCCAAACCTGCATTAACGAATACATTTGCTTGCTTGAATACCTATCAGGGGTGCTGGAAGCACGGGGGTAGCGGGGGTAGCTGCCCCCCCCCCCCTGCCCTCGGAAAAATTGTAAAATTCTTTTATTTTCCTATTGTTTTGCCCCAAAATTGTTGCTTCTGCCCCCGCCGCCCTGCATTGCTTCCGGCGCCCTTGCATACCTTTCCATGATCCTAGGGTCAACTTAGGTGTCAATCATTCCATTTCAAGGTTTGTAAGTCAGGACCAAGGTTATTTGTCCCAGGGTATCAGTCTAGTGGCACTGCTCATTCTTTCCTTCTGCTTTTCTAAAACTAATTGCAAAGTTTTGTTTTATAGACATCAGGTGACTTCAAACATGACTTCAAGCAATACTGGATGCCAGATGAGCATTGCAAAGAATGCTATGAATGTGGTGGGAAATTTAATACCTTTAGAAGACGGCATCATTGCAGAGTTTGCGGGCAGATTTTCTGCAGTAGATGCTGCAGCCAGGAGGTCCCTGGAAAGACAATGGGCTTCAATGGTAAGCAATTTGATATAGAAGATTATTTGGATATACGCATTCATGTTTGCAGTGTTTTATGTTACATGCAATGTTCGTTGTATTTGTATTGTACTGTATTGCATTCATTGTATTGTTTTGTTTTTTATTGTTTTGTTTTGTATCACATTGTATTGTCTTTTGTTGTATTGTATTAAATTGTATTGTATTGTATTGTTTTGTATCATATCACATTGTATTGTCTTCCGTTGTATGTATTGAATTGTGTTGTCTTGTATTGCATTGCATGGTATTGCATTGCATGGTATTGCATTGTAGTGTATTGTATTGTTTTGTACTGTTTTGTATCATATTTTATTTTTTATTTTATTGTCTCATATTGTATCACATTTTATTGTATTACATGGTAAAGTATGTGTTGTCTTTTTAGTATTGTGTTTATTTCATAATGTATTGTTAATAGAAATAAAAGACAGAAGCTTCATATTTACAACTCATTAAAAAATCACTAAAAAAGACGTTTCAGCTAGTGTCCACTAGCTATCCTCAGTTTTACAATTTACAATTTAGTTTTACATTTTCTAAATTGTAAAACTGAGGATAGCTAGTGGACACTAGCTGTCCTCAGTAAATATGAAGCTTCTGTCTTTTATTTTTATTATCAAACTGATAGCTCAGTCCAAGATTTTTACATAATGTATTGTCTTTTTACATTTCATAATGTCATACTATATAGTATTGTTCTTTGTTTTGTTGTATTGTATTTTATGGTATTGTATTATATTGCATCAGATTATATTTTATCGTATCTGATTGTCATTTTTTTATATATTTTGCTTACTGTCTTATATTGTATTCTATTTAATTCCATTTTATTCTTTTACATATTTGATATCTGTTAGTGTTTCAAAATGTTTTCTGTATTGCTATAAACACTGGAAACATTATCCAATGTAGTGTGCCTGGCAGTGTTTCTGATTTTCATCACAATTTTGAAATTTGTACCACTCAAAAATTGTTTCTCTCTAGGTCATATAAGAGTCTGCAACTATTGCTACAAAATAGTCAAGGCATACGTTGAAGACGATCTAGATAAAAGCTTGCAAGCACTGAAAGAAGATATGAAGATCTGTTATGACGACTGGAACTCAAGTGACCCAGTTGGATTGCACCCATCTGCAAGTTCCATGTCATCATTACGTTCAAGTACAGCAAGTTTTTCTACAAGAGATGAATCTGGCTTGTTCAGAGTAAACAGTTCCAACAGTCTTCCTGGTATAATTGAAAGAGATATCATCAGTCCAATTCCAGTGCCTAGAAATCCATTTGATGCATTTGGTGTTACTCCACAAGAAGCCAATGACATCAAGCAGGTAATGATCTCATATCAAACAGATGTTCATTTTCCTATTCAAGAAAACGTCTTCTTTTTTTCTCCTTCTTCTTCTTCCGTATCTTTTCCTTATCTTCTTCTTTTCTTCTTTTTCTTGTTCTCCTTTGTCGCCTTGTTCTTTTTGTTCTTTTTGTTCCTCTTCTTCTCTTTTCTTCTTCTTCTTTTTCTTCTTCTTCTTTTTCTCCTTCTTTTCTTTTCATCTTCTTCTTTTCCTTCGCTTTCTTCTTCTTCTTCTTGTTCTTCTTCTTTGCCTTCTTTTTGTCTTCTGCTCCTTCTCATTCTTTATTCTCTTTTTCCTCTTCTTCTTTTCCTTCATTTTCTTCTTTTTTTTCGTCTTCTCCTACTCTCCCATCCCCCTCTTTTTCTACTTCTTTTTTCTTCTCCTTGCTTAATTGGCTCCCTGTGTGATGACATGTTACAGTTTTTTACGTATTTATTTTTGCTTTAACTTGTTTATCTGTTTCTAGGATTTTCTGAGAGATCTCTGGAGGCAGATTACCGATCCAAAATCAAGACTTGAACTTCAAAGCCACAGATTCAGGTTGAAAACATACAATAACTGTTTCATTGGTCATGAGTTGGTTGATTGGTTACTCACCTATGGCAAAGCAGCTAATCGGTAAGCCTGTTCATGATAATGCAGAACGTTTCATAGATCCTGAGCTTCCTAGGATGACAACCTACCTACAATCGCAACCTATAATATGTCTGCTAACAATCTATTAACAATGTAGGAAAATCTCGACTTGTAGCTATTGCAGCAGACAGTACATTGCTTGTGCAAAGTAAGAAATTGTCGTCTCAAGGATGCTCTTAAATCTATCCGATAGTTTTCATTTTTTTCTGAATGCAGGAGTCAGTTAAGAAATCGCTGCGTCGTTGCTTTATCGAGCTACACACGCCATAGATATCGAGTTTCCAATGGGAGAGCATCCAGAACCTTGCAAGGCAGCAAGGCAACGAATACTGTTTTTTCTTATGAACGATTGTCATGCCATAGGTATCCGGTCTCCTTTCCATCTCTCAAAGTGATTATAGCATATTTTGAAAAGGGCCCAGTCCACAAAGATTTGTTCACACTACCTCAACGAATCGGACCTTCCATGTCCTAAACTAAAGTTCCTAAAGACTTTTCAAAGTAATTTTGTGTTTTTGCTTTTCTGTCTCAGTGCTCAGGGTGTAGCGATTGGTCAGGACCTACTTGATTTGGGCTGGATTGAGTCTGTTCCTGCAACTGAAGAAGATGTCTTCAAAGATGAATACATGTTATATCAACCTGGGAAAGTGAGTGATGATTACATCTGTATTCTACATATATCTAGGTCTGTTTGTATCACAAATTTGAATATTAGACTAATGAAACATAAACCTTTTTGTTGCAGCTTGCCGTGTTTGATATGGAATTACAAGGCACAATACCTGGGTTATCAGAAGTCGAGGAAACAACATTAACCGATGAAAAAGATGACGATCTCTCTGCTAATGTTTCTGAAGTAGATGATGATGATGAAACCGTGCCATTTTGGTTTAGACAGATTTCGACAGAAACTGTTGCAACATTGGTGAGTAATCTTTTGTGTAATTGAAATTAATCGTAAAGCTATAATCTCAAAGCATTGTGTACTAGATTTTCTTCTTGTTATCTTAATTCTCCTTCTTCTCCTTCTTCCCCCGCTCCTTCTTCTTCTTCTTCTTCTTCTTCTTCTTCTTCTTCTTCTTCTTCTTCTTTTTCTTCTTCTTCCTCTCCTTCTTTTTCCTCTTCTTCTTCTTCTCCTTCTTCTTCTTCTTCTTTTTCTTCTTCCTCTCTTCCTCTTCTTCTTCTTCTTCTTCTTCTTCTTCTTCCATCCTTCTTTTTTCTTCTTATTTTTATTCTTTTATTCGCACTCTTCTCCTTCTTCGTAGTCTTCCTTTTTTCTTCTCTCTTATTCTTATTCCTATCTTTCCTCTTCTTTTCTCCTTTTCTCCGCTTTCAACCCTTATTCTTCTTCATCATCTATATCTTTTTTCTCCTGTTCTTTTTCTTGTTCTTGTTTTTCTTGTTCTTTTTCTTCTTTATCTTGTTCTTTTTCTCCTTCTTCTTTTTCCTATTCTTCTTCTTCATCTTCATCATCTTCTTTTTCTTTTTCTGTTCTCATTCTTCTTTCCTTATTCGTCTTCTTTTTCTTTTTCTGTTCTCATTCTTCTTTTATCCTTATTCGTCTTCTTTTTCTTGTTTTTCTTCATCATCATTTTTCCTTCTTTTTCTCATTTTCTTATTCTTGTTCTTTTCCTTATTCTTCTTCTTGCTCTTTTCTCCTTTTGTTCTTCTTCTCCTTCTTCTTCTTTTTTCTCCTTCTCTTCAACAAAAACCTGTCTTCAATTTTTTATCAATTTGCAGATTGATAGCCAAGAGCCTCATTCAAATGTTGAAACACCTCTAATGGCAAGAAGATTTTCTTCAAGTAAGATTTTCTTCAGTGACTTGAAATTCAGAAACTGAATATTTTTGTTGATTTAAAAGTCCTAAATTCACATTTACTGGTAGGCCTTCTATGGCTTTAGTCTATTTTTTGTTGATGTCTCTCTAAGCAGCTCTAAGCTATAAGTTTTTCTTCGACAGGCCGACACTTGGATCTGGATCAAGCGACCATAGAAAATGGAGAAACAAAGAAAAGAGCTGTTCCACGTGAACTCTCACTTCAGATGAAACTGGACTATTTTTCAGACGTAAGTTGTAGGAGAACATTGATCTATTTACTTTAAGACCCCGTTTACACGAGGATAAAACTGGAAAGGCTATGGTCTGACCCAGAGCCAGTTTTGACTTGAATACGGCTTCTGTTTACAAGGGATCTTTTGGATCTGAATCTTTTCTGGCTCTGCTTAGAGCTAATTCTAGGTCTGCAATGGTAATTTTGTATCAGAGATAGTACAAAGCTGTTTTATAGCACTTTATGATCTAAGGAAGAACTTCTTCTAACAATAATTAATCTGTCCGAGGGGTATTTCACTCGTCGAAAAAGCGTACTAGAGTCCTGTTAAACAAAGGGATTCTTACAAAATCCCTACGAAAACAAGAGGGAATCCAGCTGAGGGTGTACGAGATTGTACGAGGAGTGAAACGCCAATCGTATCTACCATCTCAGAACTCCTTTGATCTAAACTTGATCTTCTATCAGGGAGGCTGAGCGGATATATTAGGATAACGTAGTAATGAAATTCCTTTGAAATTCCAATACAGTTCCATTCCACTGCACTCCCATTAGGGTTAATATTGAACTTTCTCTGGGTTGGATAGTTGAAATAAACCTAGCATTAGAGACAGTTAATGAATATGTTGAGGATTCTAAGTGGAAAATTATAAACTAACTTTGGTAAAATGTAAGACCGCCAACTTCTACTTTGAAATACATTACGGGCTGGATGATTTAATACTGTTTTACTACCAGTCAGGAATGAAATAATGTGATTTGTAGCTAATTTAGCACTGCCTCTTTTCAGGACTCCGAAAACCAAGTTCGCAAGGAGATCTACGACCAAACAAACAAACTCTCATTAATAACACACGTCCCCCCACCTCCCCTGGACACGTACGTGTGCGTCGAAGGCCATCCGTTTGCTACGAAAAAGAAAATGTCCAAAGTCGCAAGTTCCTCCCACCTTCCTGAAGATGTGCTGCGGGGCATCGTGGAGTTTCCGAAACCAAGTGCTGTTCATGAAGAGAGTATTAGAGAACAACTGAAGGATGAGAGTGGTGAAGGCTTGGCAAGGGATCGGCTTAAGTACGTATAAATCTCAGTTACTAATGGTACTGCTATTGGATTTTAAGATTTTACTAAGATTTCCCCCTATATTTGGCCCACTGACTTGTATGCTGATTTTGAATGAATTAAAAGCATTTTTTCTTTCTAGTTTCGCTTGTAACCATCATTTAGTGGCACTTCTAAAACAACTTATTGAGCAGGACGGCCTTTCAGCAGAATGGAAGGAAATCATAATGCCTATTGTTACTCGCATCAGTGAAAAGGTATAAACTTAGTATCAGTCATATATGTGTTAAGTTGGTCATTAATTTTGGATGACAATGTAGCAATGGCAGTAAGGATTTCACAAGTAGACGATGACCCAAAAAGCGAATCAAGGAAAAATTAGGTGCAAGGTTTGGGGTTTGTAAGGGAAAAACCTGTTTCTCGATTAACCTATGTACTGGTAATGCGAGAAAGAAAAAGCCAAAATGTAAAGCGAGGAAAACTGGCAGACCATGTCAGATAAATGCTATTTCATCTCCATCAAGTGACCTCAACATTGAAAATGAGGCTCGTCTGTAAGCTCGTTAACGCTCGCCATCCATAAACGCAGACTGGACTAAATTCAATCCTCATCTATGGTTTGTTTAGACTTGATTCCACGAGTCATAGTATTCTCTCGTTAGGCCAATCTGATGTAGATAGGTCGTTTAGAATTACGACTCGTCAACTTTCTAATAAAAATCTAGGTTTTTTTCCAGGTTTTTGTTATACACTTTTTTTTTATTAAGCAACTTGACTTTCGTCCAGCCCTCAAAGTTCCTTAAAATTTTAGACATTTCAGCCCTCAAAGTTGCTTAAACGTTGCTTAACATTTTTTGTACCAACTAACCACCCCTGACTTCGCGGTTCAAAATCTTCATCTGTTAGGCCTACAACATGACTTTTGGGAGACAGTAAGTAGAAAAACGTTGCTAACGAACTTCAACATGCAAAACATAAGAACGAAGAACAATTTCCTATCACAAGAAAGAGAATAAGCTTGGTTGTTTGACTTCTTAGTTGCTTACAGTAGTTCAATTGAGCCCTCAAGTTGCTTAATGTTAAGGTCAGTTCAGCCCTAGTTGCTTATTAAGTGGTTGCTTATTAAAAAAAAGTGTAAATTTGACGATCCCCACTTTGAGCATTAGGTCCTCCTATTCAATTTTTTTCATGTAGATGGTTTTTGCTGGCTCCCAATGCAGTTTGGGAATGGTGGGACTTGTGTAGCTAATGAGTCTTTGTTTTGTTCAATTAGGTAGTACCTGATGTACGCCGCGATGACGACATGGATATCCGTCGTTATGTTTGGTTCAAGAAAGTTCCAGTTGGTGAAATCCCTGAATGCCAGGTTGTTTATGGTGTTGTTTTCACCAAGAATGTCGTTCACAAGAAGATGAATTGTAATTTCACACAACCAAGGATCCTGATGCTGAGCTGTGCCATTGAGTATCAGGTGATTTATTTGTCAAGTATGTTAGCCTTAAACCCCTGCACGGATATAACTTGGCCATCGTATTTAATGTAGATAATCATATTGAACGGAGGTACCATCAAGAATAATTACTCAGTATTAGGAATTACGTAGTACTTACTCATGCATACCAATAACTGATGATGATCATGGATCAAAACTCTGAAATATATTTTTTATTTCTTTGCTTTTTGGTCAAACGATCGATATTTCTGTTGAAACATCTAAAATTTGCAAAACATTGCATAATCAACTTTGCTTGTTACGAGCAGAGCATTTTTTTGAAGTTTTCAAAACATAGGTTGTCAGATTTGGCTTGTCAAGAAATATGAAGCGGCGTTAAACGTTGCCTGCAAAACAAATCCTAGATGTTTGGCCAAACGATTTTTTGTCATTTGGCTAGGGCCTAAGGCTAAATGTTGTTCGCTGTCTGATGTTCATGTTTATGTTCCTATATAATCGTAAGCGGCGGAGTCGACGGGGGCATTCAGAAAGTCCTCCAGTAGTTCTTGCTATCAGCGCCGGGACGTGGTCTCCGTCGTCAGCGACGATATGGAAACCATGCTTGAAGGAATTTTTTGATGAAGATTTGAATTAGAGAGAGGTATACTTGTGTATGCTTCAGAGGATGGCCTTTAAACATAAACTGAAGAAATTATTGTTATATTTTTTAGCCCGTGAACATGTTTTTTTTTTAAAGTAGGGCGACAATTTAAAAACATGTTCCCATATCAAAATTCATGTTCCAATTACTCATAAGAGACGTGGAGCAATGCGTCATTCAGAATTGTTGGAACCATTTCCAACTTGTTTTCATCTCTCTTCGGCGAAATTAACACGTGTTCCCATATCATCTTAAGCATCCCTGTAGCAGTTACGCATTCCCTTCGTTCCCACGATATAGAAGCCAGGCTTAAAGGAAGTTTTAGACCTAGATTTAAATTAGAGCCATGTTTGTTTGTGTATTCTTCAGGGCTTGAAATGTGAACTGAAAAAATTTCGTTTTTTATTTCCAGCGAGTAGAAAACAAATTGACTTCGATTGACCCTGTTGTCCTGCAAGAGTATGAATTCCTGAAGAACTTCACGGCTAGAATAGTAACATTGAAACCGAACATCGTCCTTGTTGAGAAAACTGTTGCAAGAGTTGCTCAGGATATGCTTCGAGCTGCCGGAATAACACTGGTTCATAATATCAAATCGGTAAGTTTGCTGTACCTTAATTTTTAGTAATGTGTCATTATTAGGGAGCTTTCTGCCAAAGCGTTTCGGTTTCTCAAGATTTCTTTAGGGCTTCGTCCTTCGGTAGGGACGTTAAACTAGGGGCCCCATGTCTGGATGCGGCATACATAGTAGGCCTAAATTAGCTGAAAAAGCTTGAAACAAAATTAAAGAAAATAATGTAACAACAACAGCAACAAAAATAACAACAACAACAACCTGTATTTGCTGACTAGCTAAATCTTGACTATAATATACTAGATTCATATGCCTAAAGATGAACACAAGAACTGCTCAACACGTGCTTTGAACAAAACACAATAGTAAAAGAAATAATGCTTAGGCCAAGCAATAAATCCGATGGTAACACCAGGGGAACTGGCACTAGTCTTTCTTGCTTGTATTTTGTGATGTTTGCAGATTCCTTCTTCCTGCGTTGTGGTACTTGGAAGAAAATTCAACCTTCGAACTTCTTTGAGATCGTTAAGATCTCCTATGATTTATTTAGATTTCTGAACTAATGATTCATGTCGTTGTTATCGCGAATTTTCATCGTAGAATGTGATGGAGAATATTTCGCGCTGCACTGGTGCTGATATATTGCAGTCGATCGAGCAAGTTAGCCGACCTCGTTTGGGTTCATGTCAACATTTCAAGCTGCAAAAATACAACTTACCTGTAAGTACTGTTGACTTGATATGGTTTCAATGTTTGAATCTTGTCAACCTCGTCCCCAGGACCCAAATCGAATTTCCTTGAATCTCAACCGTCAAATCGATTTTGGCCCTGGTATCAGCCATAAAATCTGCCAAAATACTGGCAATTTGGGCCTAGGCATAAAACAAGATGTAGATTCCGAAAGCAGATGTTTTTAGAAAGGAAATGCAGAGAATTTCATTGATAACTGTAAGGCAAGATACAATATCCCATGTAGCATCATTTTTTGGTTTTTATAGATGTTTTTCACATAGTTGTCGGCCTATTTTGGGGTCAAACTTTGAAGATACTGTGACGTAACTTAAATTTTTTATTGTTTGAACAGCCAATCAAATCGCGAACAGACAAGGCCGATACCAGGGTCGAATATGGACAGCGGAGTGTCACGTAGAGGCCTATTCACCCTGGGACGAGGTTGGTTTGTTGATTCGTCCTCTATACACAATGCGAATCTGACTGAACTGTTTTGATTGGTTCAATATGATCCATTCCACAACATTAATCGTTGGCCCTGGCCAAACGATCTTGGTTAAACATCTGAAATTTAATTTTCAAACAAATCGTTTGAGAATTTGACCATGTTGCAAAACATTGCTGGTGAAACGCATTCTGCTGGTGACGAGCAGAACATGTTTTTGATGTTTTTCAAAGCATTTCTAGGCAGATTCTGCTTGTCAAGCAATGTTATGCAACATAGCCCAACATTGCCTGTAAAACACATCTCAAATGCTTCTGGAGAAAGAATAACAATAACAGTAGGAAAGTAAACAAGGTAGACTGGGCATTTTGCTTTACTAGCAATATAACTAAGAGAGCTACAGCCTACTCAGATCTTGAATGAACTGGGGGCTTTGTGCCTCCGAGGCTCCAAGCTCTACACCACTGCTCAAAAACATACTTCTTATTTCAAGCATTTAACGCAGCCGCCTTTCTGGAAGATGAGTTTGAGGCTGTACGCAAGATAGACGTTTGTACCACTAAGATTTGTGTTAATTTATAGGATGGGGAGACGAAGACTCTGATGTTTTTCGAAGGTTGTCCACCCGATTTAGGCTGCTCATTAGTCCTTCAGGGTGCAGATAGAAACACATTAGCCAAAGTCAAGAACATAATAAAATATCTGATCTACGTTGCATATCATTTGAAACTTGAAAACAAATTCTTGATGGATGAGTTTGCATTGCCGCCGAAATTAGATCAATTGGTACCGAAGAAGGCATTCAGGAATGGAAAAGGTCGCAGAGCGGTGTTCAAAATATGCGAAGAAGATGACCTTGAGGAGGAGGATTTTACGGCTGATGATTCTCAGGCTGATTCGAAATTTTCGAAAACAAAACAAGAAAATATCATCGAAGAGACGAAGAAATTTTCCGAGTTACTCTCGCGGGTTATTCTGTCAAGTTCGCCGTATTGTGTATATCCGCTGCCGTACCTTCTGACCAGAAACGGCCAAACATGTAACTGCCGTATATTTATCCCGGACCAGCTTTACCAGTCAAGACTGCTGCGCTCCGATGAGACAGACCACAGCCCGGAGTCGGAAGATCTGCCTACAGAGCCCAAGCCAAAAGCTCTGCATCCGAACATTATTATCAATGAGCCACACCCTTTCACAAGACCTGATGTAGTCCCCCGTCTACAGGACCACGATGTGAAGTGTTTAATTGCAGATTTCAGAGCACGAGGGGATTGGTCGATTTGAAAACCTGCAGGCATTTTGAAGCGCTGCAGCAACGTAGAAGAAAGGAAGTTAACATCAAGAAACGAAATAAGCTTGAGACCATCATGAATGCGAGGTCACAGATCGAGGATGCAAACGAGATTGATAACAAGATGGATGAGAAAGATGCCGGTATTTCTGAAGAACGTGATAAAAAGGTTTGTATTGAATGAACTTTTCTGTTTATTCTTTGTTGCTATAGCTATAACTAGTTCTCTTTAACGGCTGAGTTTTCTCCCACGATTATTTCAGTCTTTTAATCGTGGACGCAGTTCGCCAGCCTTTACTATCGCTATAAGAATCCCATATATTGACGATCACGTAAGGAGAGGTAGTGCAGCAAATTTTCTCTTTAAATTCACGAATAATTCAAAAGGGAAAACAGGAATCTGCGAAAACAAATACGGTGGGATTTGAATCCTTTCTTTCACTTCTACTCCAGTTATTCGTGAATTTGAAGCGAAATTCGCTGCACTATTCTCCTGATGCGTCTGCAATCCAGGTCGTTGCATGCAGAGAGGATTCCCTTTCTCAAGATGTGTGCCATCTTCCAGAAAGATGTCGCGTCGACTCAAACCTCTTTGAAAAGGTCTATTGTGGTATGCCAGATATCAGATATGGAAAGATCTATCCTAGCATTCGCCATTCGTTACAAATATGTAGATAGATATGCATTGTGCTGAAAAAGGTTTAACATAGCCGAAACACAAGATGTTCAAACGGGAGGAGAGCCTTGGGCTGTATGACTTGGAGACTTACTCGGCGATTGCATTGAGCTTTATAGTTCAGTGTAAACGTCATTGGCAATCTCCAGGTTCCAGTCCCTTTTACTGCGGTATGCTTTTTGTGGAAAATCTATCCTAGTGTTCGCCATTCATGTCAAATATATATAGATATGCATGATGCTGAAGAAGGCTCAACATAGCCGAAGCATAAAATATTCTAAGATGAGGAGAGCCTTGGGCTATATGACTAGGGTAGTTAATCGGCGATTTCATTGAGCTCTATAGTTCAGTGGAAACGTCGTTGGCTCTCTGGTCATGCAGGCCAGTTTCTAATCCCATCTATTGCGGTATACTAGCTACCTTGTATTAGATCGAGACATAAAGAGCCTACCTAGGAGAGACTTGAAATTCAAATGAACATGTACCTTGCGCACGTATAAAGGGAAAAGCCTCTGCTATCAGATCCTAGTACACAAGGCCACCCTCAGTCGCAGATTCAAAATCTTGTAAGGATACTTTAGACTTGTCCCTATTCCCTAACTTTCGCCCACATTGAATTGAATTGATGTTGTTGTTATTCGCTTCAGTCAGGACAGATACACTCTTTTTTTTATAAGAACAATTTTGTAAGAACACGAGCCCGGAATTTGCCCAGATTTTAAGAACAAATTAAGAACAAGCTGAGGCTGGCCTTTTCAAAAGCCCTAAGAATATCAGCTAAATATGTAAGTAAGACAGTCAGAATGAACGTAAAAAGCAAGCAAACAAAGAAATAGACAAGAATGCTGCATTTTCACACAAACCTAGTACCATCCCAGACATTCATTGAAAAATATAGCTTTCTCTAACCAAGGCACTTAGAACAGATTAAGAACATTTCAGGCTCAAAAACGGCAAAAATTTAAGAACAGCCAGCCTCGATCAAAATTTCCTGGTTCTTCTAAAAAAAAGAGTGTAGTTTGAGCGTCTAGCAATTTAATTCGAACAGCGATAACTGCGACTCAAGTAGTAAGTCTAAAGATTACGCAACGGTACCCTAAAGCAACAACTATTTACTTAGAAAAATGAATTGGATGGCCTAATCATAAGAATTCTGAGTGACCTGCCTATGTTAGATTGGCCTAAGGAGCGAAAGCTATGCCTAGTGGAATAGGTCTATCTAGGAATACTTTTTGTAAAGCGACGAAAGTACTCTTTGCCCAGCTGTAGTCGCGCACAAACCATAGCGCATACGCAACATTTCATCCCGACATATTACCGACAACTATAATTGGCGTAGCAAAAAGTCGTAAGTCGACAGTACTCCAAATTTGGGTCACGGACCTGTAGCAAAATTGATCCTGTATACAACAGCTGTTCAAGCTAATAATGTTATCTATAAATACGGTAATACAAAATAGGCGTTTGAAAAACACATATTTCGTAATTGCTTTAACAACTTAGTCTGATATTGAATTACTTCTGAAACAAGTTAGCCATAAGTTAATACTAACGTATTTCTTTCTTGTCATGTTTTAAATTATGCATAAGATTCTACAGATAAGTGTAAACTTTTTATATACTTAAATTCAAAGACTAAAGCATTTTCATGTTGATTACTCAAAATATGCTAATCACTGTGAAAATAATCTGCACGAAGTACACTTCAATTCAGTTCAGTGTTCACCTTGCCTCGTGGTACCAGAGTACACTCATTTTTTTATAAGAAACTATGCTCTGACCCATTTAGTAGTGTTTCTTAACTTTGAGCACAATTCGTATAATAAAAGTTTCTTGCAGAGTTTGCTAACTTAAGAATTGAAATTTCAGAAACTTCGTGAAATAAGGGTTTAATATGAAGTATCATGTTCTTAGCAGCCATATGAACATTTTTCGGAATGGACCCTAGCATGATAGTTTTTGGGAATTATTTTTACGTAAATATTACAAAATGCACATCAGAAAATTGAAAGCTGATCTTAAAAGCGGAAATAGTTTCTTAGTTTTTGTTTTACTTCTTTCTCCATTCAGAAGAGTTTCTTGATTTTTTAGAAAAAGGCATATACTGTTTCTGATAGTCGGTTTCTTATAAAAAAACGAGTGTACTCAGTTTCGAAACCAGACGGTCCTATCGATCTCTTGAATGCTCTAATTCTACGATTATTCTCCTTCTTTGATAATCTATTGCTTTCTTTTTAGATGGACTGCTTTGACCCTTACAACCATCAAAGAATCGCTGTACTCTTCAGCAGTTACTCTGGCGAATCACACAATGCTCCAAAGCCCTGCATAAGCCCGTGGTATGTTATACAGTTCAAAATTAAGAAAATTGCGAAACTCTTTATCATTTGCCCACCTTATCTCGCTGCTTTGCCATAGTGTCCTTCAAACCCTGATATCAACTAATCCTTAGGCCTTACATGAGTCCCTGTTATCGCTGTTGAATTGAATTGCTAAAGCGAACAACATCAACAACGAATTCAATTCAATGTGAACGAAAAATCAGGGACTTAAGATTGCTCTTCCTGGGGCCTACAACTAGACTTATTACATTCCTCCCATTCTTTCGGAAACAGCTACAACAACTACAGTAACATAATTACTGTTTCCTCAGAGTAGTTGGAGCGAGATGGTGAACTTTGGAGGAGCATAGACTACGACAAATGTAATAAGTCTAGCCTGCAGCCAAATCTGCTCTGCTCTTGCAGACGTAATTTGCCAAAACTTACGATGTTATGCGCTTTTGACTTGGTTGAAACGCCTAGTAGCTAGTAATCCGTGACAGGGAATCTTTTCATTGCAGGGCTGTGTTTATGGAATTTTATGGTCGAAACGATATAACGCTGGGTGGATTTCTGGAGAGATATTGTTTCAGGTGGGTGTTTTCAATATGTTTTTACCGTGAAAGACGTAAGCGAACTGTTTTAAATGCTTTACCTTAAACGGAATGTAACAGCGTAATAGACTTATTACCTGAGTCTAAGCTATCGCTCGTGCAACCGAGGCTAACACTCAAATGAGGTCGCTCAAATCTCACTGTAAGTTCATGAGTCGTAGTCTTCTGAGCAGAAAATACGATTCATTCAATCTAGACTTATTACACCTGTCCCAGCCATCGCTGTCATCACCTTAAGTTGTTGTTGTTGTTGTTGTAAAGAAGTAGCTGAAGCAGCACTCTTGTATTCTGGTCTCAACAACAGCAACATGATTGTAATGAAATGCTGTTGTTGTTAGAGTCTCTTTTGGCTGAGATAGCTTTCTTCATACAGTACATCTGTTGCAAACTTGTCGATTACATTGAACAGCAAGGAAAGAGCCAAAAATAAAGTTTTCAGGGGGGTACCAGTCATTCTGTGAGGACTAAAAGACCAAATACGTTAAGGAACTTTGAGGGCTGGACCAAAAGTCCAGTTGCTTTTTAAAAAAAATTAAGTGCTCATTCGCCACAGGACGCAAAAAATACAACCACATCAAGCATAATAACCAACCACAGTAGCGCTTAGATTCGTCAGCTTGTTAATGTAGTTTTTGTTGTTAAAATTGCAAGAATTACTGTACTAGAGTCCATCTTATCGTTTTTTCAGACCATCGTATATCTGCTTCAGTCATAACTGTGATGTTCCAATGGTAAATCATGTCAGATATTTTGCTCATGGTGATGGTTCATTGTATATTCACATGCGAAATCTTGATTCTCCGATTCCTGGCTACGACAGAACGATACTGACTTGGAGCTGGTGTAAATGTTGCAAGCAGGTTAGTTTCAAGTTGATCTCGAAATTGTATGCTTATTCTATCACTTTTCTGCACCTTTCCTTAGGCCCTGGCCAAATGATCAAACATTGTTGGTCAAACATTTGAAATTTGTTTGCCAGGTCAAATGTTTGCCATTTAGCCATGTTGCCAAACATTGCACATTAAACATTTGTTCTTGTGTCAAGCCAAAAATGTTTTTGAAGTTTCTCAAAAACATTGCTAACAATTTCTGTTTGTCAAGCAATTTTTTATAACGTGGCCAAACGATCAAACATTTTTTGTCAAAATTTGAGATTTGCTTGTCAAGCAAAATGTTTGACCGTTTGGCAAAATCCTAAAACATTGCTCGTCCAACATTTGTTGCTTGCGTGAAGCAAAAAATGTTTTTGAACTTTTTCAAAAACACGCTACAAATTTTCCTTACTTTTTTTACAAATTTTGCTTGCCAAGCAATGCTTGATCGTTTGGCCACCTTTCCACCATTGCTTGTCAAACATTTCTTTTGTTATTGTCAAATTTCAACAGGTTGCAACATTTCGGCACCTTTCAAGCATTTCTTAGGCTCTGACTGAACGATCACACATTGTTTGTCGAACATTTGAGATTTTGCTTTACAGGCAATGTTTGACCATTTGGGCATGTTGCAAAACACTGCTGGACAAGCAGAATGCCTTCAATAATGTTTTTTCTATTTTTGTATCAAGCAAGAAATTTTTGACGAGCAATGTTTTGTGATGTGACCAAATGGTCAACCATGGTGCTTCACAAACACATCTCAAACACATGTTATATGTTTTGACAGACAATGTCTGATCGTTTGGCTAGGGCCTCAAATGCTTGCGCATTAATAGTGAGTAATGCTGTCCAGAATGTTGGACAGCAATGTTTTTGACTTGGCCAAACGGTGAACCACTTCTTGTACCAGCAGATCTCAAATGTTTGACCAACAATGTTTGATCGTTCGGCCAGAGCCTTAGAACCTGATTCTCAGATCGACCTGTTTTACTTCCCTCTTATCAGTCTGAAATCATTACCAAAACAAAGTCTAGTCTCGATTCACTGTCTTATTCAAGATAGAAAAGACTTTTAAGGTTTCTTAGATCCAGGAATATCTTATCTACCTCGTAATTGCTTTCACAGATCGTTTGCTTTTATACGTATCTGGTTTGATAAACTAAGGGTGTCATCAAGAATTGATAATGATCAGCTAAATACGACTCACTGTTGAAAAATCTAGGTTTTTCGTTATTCCACGTTTCTTGATTAGGAGATCACAATCAGAATCATAGGTTTCTAAAGATTTCATTGATTTCATTGAATGGTTAATTTAAAGATAGGTTTTCCAGGAAAAGAACAGACTCAAAAACACAGCGGTTGATATGAACTTAATAACGAAGAAGAAAATTTTGGGCTAACATCACCCTGGGTAATGTCTGTGCAGTACAGTGGAGGGTGTGCAGTACAGTGGAGGATATTCAGTACAGTGGAGGGATATCATCAGTACAGTAGAGAGATTACAGTAGAGAGATATCATCAGTACGGCGGAGGATTTTCAGTACAGTGGAGGGATACGTTAGTACTGAATATCCTCCACTGTACTGCACACCCTCCACTGTACTCCACGGTCATTACCCGGGGGTGATCATATCCTCCGTATCAACGCTAACTTCGGTCCCGCCACACGTACCATGTTCAATGTAGATCAAACCGCTTTTTATTCCAGACGTGCCGTTCACACGGCTCAGACTGATTCCGGGACTTACCGTAGTGTTTTATGCCGATATTCACCTCTTATGTTGCCGTCAACTACGCCGGCCTATTGCAGTACCCTCTGAGATATGATGTGATATTTCCTACCGGTTTTTTTTCTTAAGAAAATTTCAGTCCCGCCGAATCCCCCCCCGAAATTTTCCTTCTTCAATGCTAAGACTTGTCAGTTAGGCCCTATTTTTGTCCCTCTATTTAACACGCTGTGTATTTGAATCATTCAGATGAAATACTCTCTCTTCAACAGGTGACCCCCGTCGTGCCATTATCTTTCGAGTCTTGGTCACTGTCGTTCGCAAAGTACCTTGAACTGAGATTCTACGGTGGACAGTACACGAGACGGGCGAGTGCTGAGCCGTGTGGCCATTCATTACACCACGATCATTATCAGTATTTCAGTTTCGCAAACATGGTTGCGTCATTCAAGTGAGTTTCTCATTGAATAATATCAAGCAATGCATTTTATGTTAATCGTGTATATATAGGCTTCATATGAACGAATCTCCGAAAACATATGTCCAGCAGATGGGAATAATGCTATCCAGCTAGTTTCTGTGCGCTTCTTGTAAGATCTGCTACTGTAGACGGAAAATGGCTGAAACTATAGACCGTAGGTATGCTGTTATTTTGTTTATTACTCGATATCTGTTATTGAAAGCTTTCAGTTTCCTCTACAATGTTATAGTCATTTTCATTTGTAGTATCAATGCGACATTTATTTTCCGAGGCTACGTTGAGCGAGAATGGAAATTGCTCACAGATTAGCCCGTACTTCTAAAGCTGAAAATCTTTATGATCCATCTCTGTACTTATTTTCTATATCCGACATTGAAGGCCACACTGAAATTTGTTTTATCGTTGAAAAAAAATCCTCACAAGTCCTGTTTGTTTTGAAATATCCTGCTACGCTCTCTGATGTTCTTAAATATGCTAATAGTCTAAATACTTTGCTCCCAAAGAGCTCTAGAGCTCAATTTTCTTTCAAAGATAGCTATCTAAGCATGGTGATGTTGTGATTTCGGTTTTAACTACTGTTATACAGGCTTTTTCGTTACATTCGTTAGACTAGCGCTGTAAGAGCTTATCGTTTCTCAAGGCCATGCTTCTAGCCGACACCAAGAAAGAACGCTAGTTAAACGAGACGTTTTCGTAGCTTTTTCTCTATTTAAACAGTTGATGCTCTAGCCCGATTTACCCATCGAAAAAACCCTTCGATCAAAGAATGCTTCACATTGTATCAAACTTAAAAATTACTCGCATGAATTCATGTATTTTTGTTATACTATACTTTCTATACAACATGCTATCTACATGCTATCTTTATCATCAATATACAATTTGATATTGATAGCCTGTTGGCAAAATCGTTCCTCTAGTTAAGCCCCATCTTTCGAATTTCATATAATTGATCTAAGCTGATTCATAAATAAATTTGCTTGTTTTGGTCTAATGAAAAAACCAAATCAATCGTTAAGTTTTTATTTATTTATTGAGATCCTAAAAATCCTTTTGCATATCCTGAACGGAGTTGCAGGTGTCGAAAAAGAATGATTGATATTCGTGCAAATGGTGTGCGAAATTTCCTGAAGACAGAAAGTTTTGTAAGGATTTATAAGGGATTTCTAGTAAATGGATAAGATTTCACCAGGATTAACTGGATTTCAAGAATGGTTTGATAGCTGCTGTTTCGCTGTTTTTAGATCATGATTAATATTCGTGCAAATGCAAAATTTCCTTACAAACAGAAAAGATTGTAAGGATTTGAGGGATTTCTAGTAAAATGATAGGATTTCATAAAGATTAAGTTGATTTTCTGTGAGTGATGTTTTAGTGGCTTATGTGCTCGCTTCTGACACAGTGGTTTTGCTTACATTAATTTGAACGTCCAAGAGATGACTTGAGTTTCTTATTAACTAACTAACTGACAAATAACTCACTAACTAACTAACTAACTAATTAACTAACTAACTAACTAACTAACTAATTAACTAACTAAATAACAAACTAACTAACTAACAAACCAACTAACCAACGTGCTAACTAACTAACTAACTAACTAACTGGATATACACATATTTTCAAGACACTCAAAAATTATCCCAGTGCTTAAAGTTTCCTCGAATTTCCGGATTTCGGGTACAGGCAGTTTCTTAAAGTATCTCTTGGATCTGTTGGAATATTTTCAGCTCTCCTCTGCAATACCCTAATCTTTAGTCTACACGCAAGCTAGATTCCTCAGGGTGACGTTTATTACTTTATGTAGTGCCCCAGCACTTAAATCACACACTAGAATACAGCTGTTGTGCGGCAGGTTATTTTCGTGTGTTTTTCTGTCTTGTTTTGTTTTGAAAAGCAAGCCTTTCTCAATCAGAAAAGAGCATTAGCAAAACCGAAGCACAAAACCCTTGCTAATAAATCCGGATTTGAAGGGGATGAAATAACACCTAAAATTTTCCAAGAAAGCAAATCTGGTTAAAGAATCCTCGACGTTGATTTAATTTAATCTCCGCAATGGTTTTGTTTAATGATTATAGAAATCTGTAAATACTTTAAGTTCGAATATCTAAAACCCTGTTTCTTCTTACTACAGTTAAACCCCGATATATTAATTGCCGTTTGACTGAATTCTCCACCTCTCCTAATTTTGAATTTGCCCAAACGCTGCAATGATTTTGGCTACCATGTTGGCGAATATTGGTTGAAATTTTGAGTAGAATGCTGGCTCATAAATGAAATCGCTTAAAAGCCCGAAAAACTTCCCGTTCCCCCGGTTTCTCTTGTTCTCCTCTAGATGTTTGTAGAATCCTGTCTACTGGGAAAAAGCGAATTTAGTTACTTTAGGGCCTGTTTACATGGAGAAAATAGTCCCGGCTAACCGAGACCGTTTTTATCATTGGGATCCCGGCCATCCTATCCAACCTATCATATTTTCATTTTGCGTTTATATGGAGATTATTTTCAGCTGCCGACTCAAACAGGCAAGATCTCGGCATGCCGAGACTATTTTTCCCCATATAAATGCAATCTGAAATCAATCTCAGCATGGTGGGACTAAATTGTCTGCAGTGCGCATGCGGGGATCTTCCCATATTCACGATGTTCGAGTAAAAATGGTGGCGAGTGCTCATTTCCCTGGATCCTCGTGAAGCCATTGTGAATTTTCGCGCCAAAATGGACCTGGCAAGGTTGGTAAAAATAGCTTCGGAAAGCTGGGACTATTTCCTCCATATAAACGCAAGCTGAAAATAGTCCCGACCTGAAACTAGTCTCGGCTAACCGAGACTATTTTGTCCATGTACAGTCTGGCACTTTCAGAAACCGAAAGGTGACTTTGCTTTTACATATTCTTTGCAATATTTCCTTAATGATGTTTTTATGTATAAAGATCTTTGGCAATTATTTCCTATACTTAAGGCAAATATGGCCCATATAGAAAAATATTGAAGAAGTGTCTTGGTGTTTTGTTCCTAAAACTGCACATGTAACTGATTATTTGGGAGGTTTTTGACTTCTCCTCTGATGTTGATTGCTGATACTAAGGCCTTGGCAAAACGAGCAAACATTGTTTTTTCAAACATTTCAAAGTTTCCTGCAAAGAAAATGTTTGGACACACCAAAAAACTTTGTTCGTCGGACATTTTTTACTTGATACAAGCGTACAATTTTTTTAAGTTTTCAAAACAGTGCTGAGCGAATTCTGCTTGTCAAGCAATGTTTTGTGACGTGGCCAAACGGTAAAACATTTCTTGTAAAGCAAATCCCCAATGTTTGATCAACAGTGTTTGATTGTTTGACCACAGTCATAAACAACCAGCATACAATGTTTTTAAAGTTTTCAAAAGCATTGCTGAGTGAATTCTGCTTGTCAAGCAATGTTTTGTGACGTGCAAAATGGTTAATTATTTCTTGTTCAGCAAATTTCCAATTTTTGACTAGATAAGAATGTTTAATCGTTTGGCCAGAGCCTTAGCGACAACTTTGCTTCTTTACATGAAAAACTTCTTATTTGCCCTTGTTCTCCTTTGCCCTATCCTTTCCAATACAGCTATTCTCTATCTCCAGTTTGTTAATGTATTACTATGAGTGATTTATTTTTCCACAGGACTGATCAAGTATTGATGCAAATAGTCGAGCGAATCAATGACCTGAAAACAGTTGATCCAATTATCAATGTTACTAGAGATCAGAAAATCAAGGAATTTCAATCAGAATTTCAGGTCTGATCCAATTTTCTTTATTTCTACTGTTTTGGTTTCCTATAATGGCCCTTTAATTTTGTTCATTCTTTGAACATTATAATTTTCTTCTTACTATTTCAACTTTCTTTCTACTGTTGTACGCTTGATCGGGGGTGTTTGACTCTATGCACGCAAGGGTATGTCCTACGTTTTGACTGTATATCTTGTTCATCTTGGTTGTTCATCAGGCCATGCTCGGTTTTCAGAAATTTTTCCTAAAAAAATTACATTTTACTAGAGTCATGCCCTGCTTTAGAGAATTTGCCACTCTTGAGGAATCATCCGTACTAGGGGCAGCCACCTGTTAGCTAATATTGGACACTACTTATATTCTTCTTCTTCATTCAACCTCTCGTGTTGCTGCTCTTAGAACCTTCTCACAGATTCATTTCGTCGATAACGCATCCAGTGTGCTTATTAAAAATCCGTCTTACTGGGGAGCGACTCTGAAAATTTATTAATAAACTAATGTTCTGACGATATCTAAGTTATGCAGCAACTGGCAAATAGTGTCCCTTGATTCCTCCCATCAAGATCTTACACGTACACTATCAAAGGAGTGCCTAGAACCAAACTGGATGTACAGCTTAATGCAAAAGGGGGCGCTTATTTTAGGGAGGGAGGGAGGGAGGGAGGAGGAGGAGGAGAGGAGGAGGGAGGAGGAGAACGCTTATTCGAGGAAATTCCTTGAATGAGCTCATACTTGTTTACTCGGCTTCAAAATTACTCTCCCTTTCCTAGCCTTTTCTTATTTGTATGCTTTTTATAAATTTACAGGCAGAAAGCTATCATTTCAATGAATTCATCCAATGTCTGAAAATGAAAGTCGACAGTCTTTTGAGTTTCCATCGACACGAAGTAACCGACGATCAGCCAGCTGTTTCTCGTCTTTCAGAGTCCCCAGATGTTGGCATTAGTTTGAAACTCAATCCATCTGAAGTAAGCGCACTCATGACTGGGATTGGCAACATGCTTATCAAGTTAAAGGCACAGCTGTGTGTTATTGTTCACAGCTGGAATTCAAAGTAAGTTATTTCGTTAGTAAAGCCTGTCTTGCAAGAAAGCAAGCAAGCTTTATTTGTTAACGAAGGTCAGAGGTTATGGCAGCTATACAACTAATATGGACCTGCAGCTTGTGCCCCAAACTGATATTATAGAACGAATGCCCTGGTGTAATCTAGCTGACTCGTGGTGTCAGGAGCTCAGTGTGGTCAGGGTTCGAGCCCAGCCACGGTAGCGTCACAGCCAGGGTCGAGGTCTCGATTAGTTGACCTACTGCTAAGACCCTAGCGACTGGCGCTAAAACACCATTTCACCTTCACCTTAACCTCGGAAGGATTGACAGCTAAGTTGACTGTAGGCTTGTGGAAAGTGGTCCCGACGAGATTCGAACCCTCGATCTTACGATCGTGAGCCGATCGCCTTAATCACTCGGCCCCACCACCTCTATGATACGTCTTCCCTCTACGGCTCCATAACACAGTAACGATTGTACAATTATTGTAAGACCCCATCACTAAGAAACTGTTTTATTAAGAGACTTCACACTGAAACTGTCTTAAAAATTTGAAAAGTAAACAGCAGGAACCATAGAAACTCAGAAGAAATCACGAGGTGTGGTCACATCGAGAAGAGGGACTGGGATCGCACAGCTTAGTTTTGCCTGGGTTATTCAGTGGCTTCCCTTGCAAAGCACAGAAATCCACGCCTTATGAGAATAGCTAGTGTATTGTTTGTGTCAAACAATCTAAGGTCCTTGGAAAACGAACAAACATTGTCAAGCAAAATGTGTGGAACAAAAAATGTTGGACGAACAATGTTTTACGACGTGGCCAAACGGTCAAACATTTTCCTTGATAATCAAATCTCAAATGTTGGACCAACAATGTTTGTTCGTTTGGCCAGGGCCTAACAAACAGTCAAATTTAGCTTCTTACTGCATTATTTAATGCCAAAAAAACTTTTCTTCAGGTTACAGGAATTTATTCAACTTGAGAAAAAGCGTGAAAAGAACACGAAATTATCATCATCACCCAAAAGTGAAGATTTCCGATATCATCATAGCACTGCTGCAAGTGACATTGGTGAAGTGGTAGGTTTTTAGCTATGTAAATGCTTCAGCAACGTCCCGGGACGGTCGAAGTATCATATCAAAATACTGCAAAAGCTCTATTTAGCCCCGGGGGGGCTTATTTCATTTTGGAAGTTTTTGAGGTGGGGACTTAGTAGATTTCATTTCATTCATTTCATATATTTGCTACTGGGAGGGTAGCACATTCAACACAAAGGTGCTGATTTACAAGTGGCCCTCCCTTAAAACGATACAAAATAAACTAAATTAAAAACTTACTTACAATTTTAATAATAATACTTCTAATTTTAATTAATTATGAACTAAAAGATTTTTTCAAAGTCTTTTTGAAAAGACTGAGAGAAGATGCCTGCTTTGGCTCGGCTGAGAGGCTATTCCAGATCTTGGCTCCTCTGTAAGAAAAAGATTTCTGGCCACCCGTTGTTTTTTTCAGGGGTAGAGAGAGGGGGCTTATTAGAGAGTGGGGGCTTAATAAATTATTTAGCATATTTTGTTCTGTTTGTCAAGATGAATGCTACAGACATTAAAAAATTAACTATAAAAGAAAGTTTTAACCTTAGATCACACGAAATTCATAGTAACTAAGTAGTTATTAGTTGTTGTAAGACGCAAGTTTTGGATGTGCAACACGTTACAACTTAATTTCATTTAATTTCGTACGTTTACTACTGAGCTTTCAAGTGGCCAAAATGAGAGGGGGGGCCTTACAGAGAGGGGGCTTAAAAAAGGAAGGGGGCTTAATAGAGCTTTTTCGGTAGAGGAGTTTAGATGCCTAAGCCTAAAATTTTTGCGGGCAGCATCATGGTCTGAAAGTGAAGGTGAAATAATATATTTAGCACCAGTAGCCCCAAGTCGCTAGGATCTCAGTGATTAACTAGTCGAGACTTCGACCCTTGTTGTGACGCTACTGTACCTTGGGCTCGAACTCCGTAACCTGAGCTTCTGACACCACGAGTCAGCTAGATTAGGCCATGGCGAAACAGCACCTTTTAATAAACCTATCGGCCTAAATTTTGTGGAGGATCGATAAGACGGATAATGACATGAAAGGCATTGTTGTACTTTGCCCTCCAAGCAATATTGTCCTAGATATTTCGTATGATTTAGATTTGTAATGTTATCTGTTTATTTACAGTGCCTCCCAGTTAGCTCAGTCGACCTACATGATGATGAAATATCACGCAGCGGTGATTCTGAAGCAGCCAAATATACATACGTACACACGCCTAAACCAGCAGACAACCAACAGCCTGAGTCAGTACCAGAGGTTCACTTAACAGATGGTACAATACTCAGACAAACGTTCCTGGGCACGCAACCTCCAAAGAATTACGTCATATCCAAGCTCGTTGACGAGACTGAGATAAAAGTGGAAGCTAGTAATTTGGAACGGAGTGAGGCTGTTGATATTCAGAAGGAGGCTATGAAACTCGATCTAAAGAAGACGGAAGATGCTGATCAACCAGTGGCAGAGAATGGTAAACCGGAAGAAGGTGAACAAAATGACGAAAACAGGGTCAGCAGCCCATATATGGTTATTAAATCGCCAGTTCTTGGAAGTAATGATGCAGTTCTGAGAAAATTGTCTTCTGGAAAAGAGGAAGCAGCTAAAAGTCTAGCAGACGAGAGTGGTAGTAGAAAAAGTAGCTACACCAAGGTATTTCTGTTAAGCATTTACGCCTACTAGGCAACTTTTGCTTACTAAGCTCGTACTGCATTCATCAGATTGTTCATTTCGTACTGCATTCATCAGCATTTTCATTTCTTACTGCATTCGTCAGCATATTTATTTCGTACTGTATTCTTCAGCATGTTCATTTCATGCTACATTCGTCAGCATGTTCATTTCATACTGTATTCTTCAGCATGTTCATTTCATGCTGTATTCGTCAGCATGTTCATTTCATGCTGCATTCGTCAGCATGTTTATTTCATACTGTATTCATCAGCATTTTCATTTCATATTGTATTTTTAGGCATGTTGATTTCATACTGTACTCGACATTGTATGTTCTTACAAAATATTATTTCATACTGTACTCAAAAGCCTAAAAACAAGTCTATTTCAAACTACGTTCGTCAACTTGTTTATTTTGTATTGTGTTCATGAGCATTCTTAGGCTCTGGCCCAACGACCAAACATTGTTGGTCAAACTTCTGAAATTCGCTTGTCTGACGAAGTGTTTGATCGTTTGGCCAAATCACAAAACATTGCTAACAATTTTTCTTGCTGCAAGCAGAAAATTTTTTTGAAGCAGATAAGATTTTCTTGTCAAGCAATGTTTTGTGAGGTGACCAGCCGGTCAAACATTGTTTGTAAAACAGATCTCAAATGTTTGACCAACAATATTTGATCGTTTGGCCACGACCTTTACCCATTCATAGGCCTCCTTGTTCCCGAGTGCATACATCAATTTGCTAACTTCATTTTTTTCAGAGCTATAAAAAGGGCAGCATGACTAGAACAGGATCCATACAAGTTGAACGGGGTCGGTATCTGAAAACGATGCCTTTGAACCTTCTAAAACCTCAATCCACAGCATAACCGAACGAGTAGAAAGCCCTGAATCCAACCAATCATATAGCAGCCAAGAACATTGGATGGCTGAATCACGTGAACGCAGTGACACGGTTATCAACACAATGGATTACAGCGCAGTCCCGAAAAACCTCACCCAGCGAGAGATACTTGCTCGTAATTTCGACGATGCAGCGTCGCACCACAGCAGTTTGTTTGTCGAAGATAACAGCGATGTTGACTTATCCGATTTGGTATCGTTACAAGACGTCCTAGAATTCGCCGATGACGATAGATCGTATCTCTCAGACGGTGATGTCGAATCTGACGTTGATAGTAATGATAATGCCAGTGATATAGGCCTTGGTGAATCTGCTGTTGACTATGAGTCTTTTGTAAATCTTTTTAAAGACGATGCTGAAGAGGTCCCTGCGAAGCGTGCTGTTGGTGTTGCGGAGGCGTTCTCTGCAAGGGAAAGCTTCGATTCTAGTGATGTGAGTCAAGGTGAGAAGAAACTGGAGGATTACTTCGCTGGCGCCTCGTTAAGAGTTAACGAGAAAAGTATCGAGAAACAACCCTTAAATGTTTCGAGGTCGAAACAGCCTATTGAAGCAACAGCCCAGGTTAACGCTGAGATCAGCAACCAGTCTGATAACGATGAACCGAAGGCGGATTCGAACCTGAAACCAGATAAAGCTGTTGTGAATAAAATCACATCTCAAGTGGTTTCGAACACACAGAAAGACTCGGATTTGAGTTCAGACCACAGCTCAAGAATATCTTTTACCGATGATCACTTTGATGGGGAAATTGAACATATAATGAAACGAAATGCCAGGCGATCTTTATTCGAACGTTTAGACGCACATTCAGGAAGTTTAGATGCGAAAAATGCGACTACACAAAACGCGGGAGACGTTACAGAGGCAGAACATCAAAGTGCTGGGGGCTTGCATAAAAATAAACATAGTGACAGTGAATTATTCTCTCCACTTCACCGTCAAAGACCCCCTACAAAGACGTCTTTCTCTGAAGGGAGGATTTTAGGCCACAGGCGCATGCAATCAGCACCAGCCCCCCTGACGCCAGACTCTCGCACGCAGCGTTTATCAGAAGTTGAAGATCTTCCACCCGGGAGTCCGTTCGAACTTGTCAAGACTTCTTTTCCTCAAGAGCAAAATCTTTCTCGAATACGGAGTTTGTCTCATGGAGATTATGGGGAGTTTGTCAAAGGGCAGGAGGAATTGAACAAGATTGCTGAAAAGATCTGTCAAGTCGACAGGAAGGATTTGGAAATGGATGATCCAGAGGAAATCCAGGTAAATCCATGTACGAGGTTATTATAATCCCCAAAACTTCCAATGTAACGTAATTCGTTTTCGTGATGTCCCTTGTAAAATTATTAAAACTCGACGTCATTGACTGGCAACCGAGCTGTACATCTTGTTTTGGCCTTGTACAACAGCATTAGCGTGGACTCTTTATAAAGCTGGATTTCCACTTATCTGTTTTTCGTTGGGAACGGGAACAGGAACGGGCACGGGAAATGGGAAATGGGAGCGGGAACCGGGAAAAATTGATTTCCACAGGAATAGTGCACAAGACAAGTTGAACTGAGTTCAACTTTTTCCCGTGAAAAAACGAACAGGAAAATGTTCCCGTGCAAAAATGTGATGAGCAAAGTGCGCACGCTAACGTGATTATTTTCCCGTTCCCGTTCCTTTGGCCAAAAGAACAAATGGGAATCCAGCTTGAGAGTGGAGACATCTTTTGACGAACCCAGGGCCGTTGAGAGGCAGCAGGCCACGGGCTCTCGGAAAGACTTGCGAGGAAGCATCAAAGAGAATTTGAGTTTTTGGGCCTCTTCAGAATACATGCCCCGGACTTTCTAGCCCGCTGGACCACTCTTTTGACGGTACTGAACATACCATGTATCCTAAGGATATCCTAAGGTGTTTCCGCTTTTTATCTCAGTTATGAAGTTTTTTACGGCTCAATGACTAGTTGCTACAGAAGTTTTAAAAGCCCTAGGTTTTCTTGTTGCTGGAATTGGGTCCATAGACTTAGGGTTGAGTCTTCATCCTGTTATTCTGTCAGTTCTTTGAGATCTCGAGTTCAACTAAAAATCAGTCGACATCTAGATGTAGACTTAGGAGAGAGGAAGGGACCCTGCTAGTAATCTTTAAGATGGCTAAATCAGTCCTGGAGATTTTGGCTTTTTATAAGAAAACAAAGATTAACCAACCAATCATTTTTTCGTTCTTGCTTGCTTGCTTTCCTTTTGTGTAAATTAGCAGCATTTTATTAGGCTGGAAGCCGAACTAGCAACCAATCCAGTTAATTATTGCGTTGATTTCGTATTTGTAATGAGGACCTATCGTAAAGACAGCGAAAGAGACCAATGCAGAATCAAGTGTTGGCTAAAGACTTGTTTCTTTCGCTAGCCTCACAATTAGGCCCTAGCATGAGGCGTCGCCACCCTTCCGTGTTAAATGAAATATTTTAATCAAAACACTACAGAACCTTCTTGACAAAGACGGCTTTCTCATTGGCGGTCGCGTCCTGATGTTGCTTTCTTTTTATTTATCGAAACTTTGATATTCTTTATTACAGTACGATGAAAGTATTAGTGAAAACTTAGTACCAACTGAAACTGGGTCTAAAGGAGGCAGCATAGCAGAAAAGAAATCGAAAGACAGTACTGAGGTGTTTGATGTCGAATTAGAAAAAGATAAGAAAAAAGAAAAAGCTAGGGTATCAAAAGGAACCAGTGAAGCAGATGAAAGTGAAAGGGAATCTTGCTCATCAGCAAGTTTTACTGCTAAAGCTAAAGGTAAGAATCTTTTAATTTACCCCCTGTAGATTCATTTTTGGTCACTAAGACTTAATATTAAATATGTTTCCTACCGGGGGTATGATGTCCAAGTGCCTTGATTTATTACTTCAGGGCATTTGCTTCGTAAGCAAGTGGGAAATATCAGGGGTATTTGGATCTAAATGGGGATTCGGTTGGGTGTGACATCCCCCCTTTCACTTCCCGAAAATAGTCAGTAAAAACGGAGAAGAACAGTTGATTCTTTGGCTTTGGTTTTAATCGGTAAAATGATGAGGCAATGAATTATATTTTCAATCTTCGAGTCGTGAAATGGCAATCGGCTCGATGGATGCTGGCAGTATAAGCACAATGGATTTTTTTGGAGGAGCGTACACTGAACTGCTCCTGTTTAATGCATCTTCAGCGCTGTCTGTACCGTATCTTCGTCTTCATGCCAAAGCTACATTTTTCAAATACATTTAAAATGTCTAGGTATGCTTCCTTAGAATCATGAATAATGAATGGACTGTAAATAATTAGACTTCTCGAAGAGAAGGAAAAAGTACGAAACAAGACATTCTTCCCCTTCGTTTCCCCTTTAAATAATGATTTTATATTGTACATTTCCTAATTTTTCAATCTCTTACAGGACATGTTAGGCAGAAATCTTTGCCGTCTTTTGGTTAATACGTATTTCCTCGATTAAGCGCCCGGAGCGCGTATTCAAAAATCCGTCTCAAGGAAGAATAATTATTTGAATATTTATGAATAAACTAACGTTGTGGCGAAAGCTAGGTTATCAGCAACTAGCAAAAGGTGTTTCTTGAATTCTCCCATCAGGAGCTTGCACATACACTATCGAAGGAGTGTCTTGGACCAACCGGTCAAAAGAAAGGAACAGAGAAAATGAAGAAAATTATTTCACACTTGTTGCCAGGATCAAACTTCCAACCAGTGCCTCCACCATTGTAAGTATCAACCATCCATATTCATGTCGTTGCGCACTTAAGTCAGTCGTGATTTCAAAGGAGACTCAGCGGCTTTGTTAACGTAATTGTTGATTTTGGAGAGACTGCGCTTCCCCAAAACAATTTGGCATCGACCCTGCGTTTGAAAATCTACTAAGTCTAGCCTTGCTTTGTTTGCAAAGACCTTGACGTAGAGTTTACATCAATAGTAAATTCTCTTTTCCGTAGCACTTTTTAGAGTTGTTTCTATGTCTATTTGGTGTATCAGGTGCATATTGCACGTGGTACATACTGTTCTCCCGTCTCCCCTTGTACTGGATCCCCCTATTTTCATAGTTATTGATATTTTCTGACTGTTGTTGTCCACACGGCCTAGGCTGCGTAGGCGCCGGTTATCGTATTTGCATCGATTTAAACATGGGTGTGGTCACAAAGAAACAACCCTCATGACCTTCTCAGGAGCCCCTCTTGTTAAATTTTTTAGAAATCACAACTGTACATAATGTATACAGTTAGAACTCAACTAAATTAAATTTATGTTTGTTTTTACAGTCCTCCGCATGAACATTATTTGCTGCCACCTGGTGACTCAGTCTCTGTTGTTGTAAACGAAAAAGAGCCAACTTCAATTATTGCATATTCTCTCAGGTATCCATATTTACACTTTTACAACTTAAATTCTCTTGCAAGCTGTCGGTAGCATCCTAAACTGCCGTAATATCTTCGTAGTCAGTCTCTATCTTGCATGCTAAATTCGTTAACGCTATTCCTGAATGATTGTATATTGATCCCCGATACCTTATCGTGATGCACATCATAACAGCATCGGTAAAGCTATGGACATTGGAGGAGGGTAGTGCACTAAAACTTAGCAGAACATTGAATTTTGAAAACTTCTTGCGGACATCCCCTCAGTTTCAACGCCTCCGTGTTGAACTTACAAAGGCTGCTTGTTTAGGTTTTTATGTGGGGATCGTTGAATTGGGCTGGGGGCCTTCTCAGTGTTTTCAAAGAAATATCAAGAAATCTTCCACAGACAGTACGTAGTGCAAGTTTGTATTAATATAGAGTATTATCCATTTATAATAATAAACCGAAAGCAGAGGGCATGGTTGAGAAGAAACGCCTTTGGGTTAAGCCCAAATTCACTCTTAATAAGGGTCTCCCTTTCCAACCCCCTATCCAAAATATGCTGTGCTATCCCTGCTTTGGTTAAATCTGTTTGCCAAGATGGCTTCAATGAAGTTCAAGCATAAAACTCATCTCTATACATTTCTTTGATCTTCATGTGTTAACCTTTTGAACATTTTTATCTAGGTTATTCAGCTTTGATTATTTTAAAGAAACTAGTATCTCGACAGAATTAAACTATGATCTGTTTTATAGCTCAGCGGAGTACAACGACAAATTAACTGCGTTACAGTTGCTTATGGCTGGTGGTGATGAAACTGATTCTCAGCAGTCAACGAGAATATCAGGGTCGCCAATCAAAAAAGAAATGGAAGCAGCAGAACCGTAAGTGTGAATTCTTATGTTCTTATCTGCATAATTAAAAGTAAAGCAGCTTTTTTTCTCTGTGTTTTAATAGGGCTAACTATAAAACAGACTCTCCTCAGTTGCAACGGGGATAAATATCTAAATAGGATAAGGAAACTGACTTCCCGAACTAGGAAGAGGGGTCTTGAATAGAACCACTGCTAGATAGGGCGAAGCTCGTTTTAGCTGTATCAATCCTTCTCATAACTTTCCTCTTCACCTTCCTTATTTCTCTATCCCAAATATTTAAACCATCTCTTGTTTTTTAGAAACGCGAACGGTGTCATTTTAAGGCGACGCAAACCTGAAATGGTGGATACAAAAAAGACCGAGATCTTGGGCTGGTATGCCTACTAAGGCTGCATTGGTTGAGTACCCGATACTCATGGAGTCGGATGCTAAGAAAGGTTTATTTTTATTTTTAACTTAGTTAGCGGAACCATGCTTTTGTAAGAGCCTAAAAATTTGCGCAACTTTGAAAGTTTAGTAAATCCCCGCGAATAAGAACATACTTTTTCAAGATTTAGCCTGGATTGGGTTCTCATTTAAAAGGCGCATTAGGAAAGAAACACCCTCTCTGGCTTTTATGGGGGGACTCATTTGAGGAGAAGCTGATAAAAAACACCCTTTCTGGCTTTTATGGGGGGGGGGAATTATTTCTTCCTAAACTTATTTCTTCCTAAAAGAGGATGCTCAATCAAGGAAAGGACGTATTCTTAAAACAGGGATGCTTTGTTGAGAAAACGGTCTGCAGGTTCTTAAATTGCATGCATTTTTATTTTAGAACAGGCCCTGCATAAACAAGTTTTGCGCAAAACAGAGGCAGCGGAAACAATTGAATTGGTATTTCCTAGTACTAGGGGTTTTAGGGATGTCACATCTATGCAAAACGATCAAACATTTCTCTTTGCAAAGCAAATCTCAAATGTTTGACCAAAAATGTTTTCGAAATACGTGTAGCTCGTGTTTGTAACTGCTTCATGTGTTCTTTTTCCATTTATTTCCAAAAATTTATAACGGCTTTATCGCTTTCTTGAAGGTTTTGATGCCACAAAATCCACCAAGGAAAACAACAAAGAAGCGCTTCCGTCAGCTCAAAATAGAGTGTCTCTTGCTGACCAGTATTTGACATCATCTGCTAAATTCAGTGAAGCTAGCAAAGACCCAACTGAACTCTTATTAGAAAGTCAAACAGCTGTTGATTCTGACGATCAAGTCACTGACTCCATGGAAGGACTATTAGATGATAAAGATGATCTTGATAGTAATCTAGATGGTATCAAATCTGAGCCACAAGGTAAGATGCAGTGGCCGGCCTGAAGTCACCTTTAGTTAAAAAATCTAAGGGCTCTTAACCTTTAGGGTCCCAAAGTGGTCCCACAAAAACGATCTTTGTTATTTTATTTGAAGCCGGTATTGTTGTTGTCATAATCGTCTGAAGGGGTCTCAAGTCTGCTTGATATCCCTGTCTGAGTGTCTATACCTTTTACCGATGCTAATAACCTGGAGGCTCAAAACTGAAAACACCTAAAATACTTGAGGGCCCCAACTACCTCCGTTACGGTACTGATAAGGTGCAAACGTTTTTGCTTCAAGGAGCCAGGTCACAGATGCTGATTTAGAAGCTATTGCAAGAAGTGCAGCTGATATATTGGGCTTCTTTTGACATGGTTTGATTTCGACTCGAGCAACACACACTGAATCATTGTGAAGATCACACTAACATGTATTCATATGGCATTTAGTGCGTTTTAATATGTCAATTTTTAGTCAATTTTATCCAACTTGTTGCGTAACACTAATAGTTTTCTTCTTGTAATTTAGATGACAAGTTTGGCAAAAAGAAACCGGACAGCAAACCATCTATTGATTACAACATTATATTACGTAAGTTTCAGAAGAATACATAGTAACTTTTTTCTAAATAAAGTGAATGTTCTACCAAAACCCTGCCCTGAACCAGGCAGGTGTAAAAATTGATTGTGATTTTCTATTATTGTAGAATTCCAAGACAACACTGCGAAGTTCTACTGCAATGTCTACTACGCCGAACAGTTCAGACTTCTTCGAGAGTTGATTTTTCCTGAAGGGGAGGAAAGGTGGGTCAGAAATATTCATACCATTCTGTATAGGCTTTGTATAATAACTGAAGAATCACACGAAAACGCTTTTTGAAAGAAATCAAACGTGCGAGATTTCTGTTCAAACAACAAGATTGGATGTCCGTGAAATAAATATAATAACGGAAGGGTTTACTAGATTCTCAAGAAGTAAACTTTTCAACAAAGCTTTTAAACACTTGTATTTCTCTTTATTCCAGATATATACAGTCACTTTCAAGATGTGTGTTTTGGAAAGCTCGTGGTGGAAAGTCAGGGTCATCGTTTTCTAAATCACTAGGTTTGTGTGACTTGAGTCGTTATACTTACCATGAAATAGCCTGGAAAATGGTCTCTTTGCTTGGACAGATTATTTTTTGTGTTTGGGACAAGGATTGCTATTATCATATTTTCTCTGAAACCAACCGTTTTCTGACTTCACAAAACTCAGGATTTAGAACATTTCCTGTTTGAAGATCAAGAATTAACCACCCCCGTGAAAATGCGGCATTTAGTAGTCTTATCGATTGACTGTTATTTGAGATCCAGGGTGACCCATTGATAGATTAGTGTGCGTTCTTTTGGGACTTTTTCTCTTCTGAATTCTGAAAAAAGTAGACTTCTGAGTCTCCGATTCAAGACGCCGAAAAACGCAATTTCCTGAAAAATGGAAGACTTTTGAGAAGTTGATTTGGCACTGCGATGTCTGCGAAACCTCCCAACTTTGGAATCAGGCGACTTTGGAGCCTCTAATTGAATTGGAATATAACGTGTCCACTTTTCCCCAGAATTGTCAGAAAAAACGGGCTTTCGATCTCAGAAAAAGGTCCGAAAAGGCCTACCTATTGCTGCTTAATACGGCCTCGCACTTTGTTCCTCATTTGTATTCGTTTTATAAACAGTACCCGAAATGAAGCTCTTATATCTAAAAAAACAAACACACGATTGAAAATCTTTTAAATTTAAGTATCATATGTACTAAATGATTCTTTGCTCGTAGATGATCGTTTTGTTATGAAGCAGATGTCTCGACTAGAAGCGCAGTCCTTCCGTGATTTCGCTCCGCAGTATTTTCAATATATGGACAGAGCCCTGAAAGAACAGGTACGCAAGAGCCTATTTTCACGTTTTTAAAAAGAACGATTTGTCCGTGGCCTAACAATCAAACATTACTTCTCAAACATTTCAAAGTTGCTTATCAAGCAGTGTTTGAATGTTTGGCTAGGTGACAAAACATTGACTGGGAAGCAAATTTAGGCAAAATTTGTGTTACTTCTGAAAAAGTTCGCAAAGATTTTAAAGTTAACGGAAGCAAAAAATGTTTGACAAGCATTGTTTTTCGACGTGGTTAAATGGTAAAACATTTTACAGGACGAGAGAATTTCAAATGTTTGACCATCAATGTTTGATCAAACTGTGTTAAATCTTTGGAATCTCCTATCAAGAAGCGTTTCAATGTTTGGCCGCGTCCCAAAACATTGCCTGACAAGCATAAACAAAGCAAAATTTGTTGAGCATTGTTTTAAAAAGTTCAAAACGTTTTTGAGGAGCAATGGGTTAAAAATTTTGCTGGGTAAGCAAATTTTCAATGTTTGACAAAAATGTTTGATCGATCACTGTGTTAAACCTTTGGAATCTCTTATCAAACAGTGTTTGAATGTTTGGCCGCTTCCCAAAACATTGCTTGACAAGCATGAAAAAAATCAAACTTTGTTCCGCATTGTTTTGAAAAGTTCAAGACATTTTTGGTTGACGCACGCAAGTATATTTGTGGAGCAATGTTTTGCGACATGGCGAAAGTGTAAAACATTTTGCTTGACAAGCAAATTTCAAATGTTTGACAATGTTTGATCGTTTGATTAGGGCCCTAGCTTCCTTCTCAGCGTGAGTGCTTCTTATTTTCGACCTAATTTTTCACCACACGCTTACAGTAGCTCTTTTCATTGTAGCGACCAACGACCTTGGCCAAAATCTTCGGCGTTTACAGAATCGGTTTCAAGAACTCACAGACGAATACAACAATGCGTCAAGATGTTTTAGTGATGGAGAACTTATTCTACAATCTCAAAGTTAACAAGGTAGGGTAAAGCCATACGATTGCTTATAGTGATCTACAACCTATCTAAAAATTCGGCATATTGTTAAGGGCTGTCTGAACTAGACAACATTGTTGCACGACATCTAAAAATAGGCCATGTTGAAGTGATGTATTCTAGTTTAGCCACCGTGTCGCATGTCAAATGTCGCTCAAAATTTGTTGCACTTGTATTTCAACAAGTTCAAACATTTTGTGCAACATTTGTCATCATGTTGCACTAATCTACGATTTTGTCCAGTCCACACCCAAAAAAATAGATAACCGTTCAGAAGATTCGCCAAATTCAGATCACAAGGACAGTTTCATGTCAAAAGAAACGAGGTTGAAGTGCTTAGAGTAAAACAAGATAAACAACTTCTGTAAAGCAGTAAAGAATAGATAAGAAAGTCACTATCTTATGTTGAATAAATAGAACACGAAGAAGAAACTTTATGATAAAACAGAATGTAATACACCTGTTAAGTTATCAGCAATCAGTGACTAAAGCAGCGAGAATAAAGAGGCTTCATTTTACTCCATTCTCAAATCATAACATAACGAGAAGAACAACGGGTTACATAACTCTTATATAAGAAGCACATGGCAGCTACACGGAAACGAGGTTAAGGCATAATGACGTTACAAAACCAGCTAAGAGTTTTGCTCAGTTCTATTTTATACTATCTGACGAAGCTAGAACTACAGCAGCAACATAAGTAGCATTTGTTTCGTCAACCTAGTCGACAAATTCAGGCACAGATTTAGATGTATGTGCGACATCATCAACATCAAAAAAAGCAACAGAGTAGCATGACAATATTGTCTAGATTAGCTGGGCCTTTAGTTTCATGCCTAGATGCGTCTTTATATATAACTTTCTTACTCTCTCTGCTGTAGATATTTGACCTGAAAGGCTCTGTGAGAAGCAGATATGTGAATACATCTGCAGGAAAAGAAGACGTTCTTATGGACGAAAATTTACTCGAAAGTAAGCAATTTTCGCTTCCAATGTATTTTTTCGATATGAATCTGTATTTTCAAAAATCTGGTTGTGGAAATCCAAAGAAATGACTCTGAACCAGTTCGCCAAGTTCTTTTTTTGCTTCACCATTTCTGCTACTTAGTCAGGATGCAAATATTTATGGCCCCAGTTTTCGTGGTTTAGATTATAAGAAAGTTTATTATTTTCGAGGTATTTCAGGGTCAACCCTACTTGGTCCAAGCTTTGAATGCTCACCAAAATCTATGATTACAGCCAGGGTCCCTTAAGCTTGCATCGTAACCATTTGGCCCATTTGGTGCGTGGCCCATTTAGTGCGTTGAAGCACGATAGCTAAGGGTCTGTGTAAAAGGCATGCCAGAAAGCAATTGCCGGTAACTTTTCGAGCATACAGGAATGGGAGGGCTGGTGGTCAATTTTACAAGGTAAATTGGCACGTTCCCTACAAATTTCAGCTTTTTATAGCCATGACAGCCTCAAAATGGTACTGAGACCCTGGCAAGATGACCACCCCCATGCAGGGAAACCAAACAATCTTTTCTGAATTCTGCGTTATCTCAAACTAGAATTAATCAAAGTTTTTCATACGTCGATATATTTATTTGTCCTTAATTTTCTTTTTAAATTTCAGTGATATGCGAGTCGCCTCTATTTATCCGTCCACATTCAAAGGCCGTATTATCAAAAGCGATTCATAATGATACAGAGTTCTTATCGAATCACAGTGTGATGGATTATTCACTGTTAGTTGGCATTGATGAAGTGAATTTTGAATTGGTCGTCGGAATCATAGGTGTGTGGCTAATTTTATTAATCTTCTGTTGATCTTTAATTTTCCATGCTCTGTATAGACCTTTTTGACGAAAGTCTGCCAGTATTGAAATTTCCCAGGATTTCAAGATACTTGGATTTCGGTGCTAAAATCAAACAGAGCATCAAAAACTTAGCCTAGGTGCAAAGTTTCATTGTCCTAGCGTTAGTAATATTGATTTTATGAGCGTTCAAATTTCTCCATTCTGCTGTAAGGCTTTGACCGTGAAATATGGCTTGGGGTGAAACTTTTCACCCCCACTCGTTTGAGCCCTTAAAAATTGCGAACTTTGAAAGCTCACAAAATTAATAATACATACGCTAAGACGGTAAAAGTTTGCCCCTAGATTAAATTTTGGCTGTTCAATATGGATTTGGTATCAAAAACTCTCTGTCTAGATATTTAAAAATACAGTATTAAATGCTCAGTATGAAATGAAAACGCCGACGAATGCAGATATAAATGAGCATTCTGAAGAATACAGTACGAAATGAACATTCTGACGAATACAATAGGAAATGAACATGCTTACGAATTCAGTACGAAGTGAACATTCTGACGAATACAGTACGAAATAAGAATGCTAACGAATACAGTATGAAATGAAGAAGTTGACGAATGCAGTATGAAATGGACTTTCTGACGAACACAATAGGAAATAAGCATGCAGACGAATTCATTAGTATGACATGAACCTTCGGACAGCATTCTTATGCAACGTGACCTTATGTCCCCGGCGCCCTTCATTTAAAAAAATGGCCTTGCTGCATGAACTAACAATAGTGAAGCGTATATTTATCACTACCCGCCACTATCGTTATGCCATCTTTCCTTCAGATTACATCCGCACGTACACTTGGGACAAAAAACTAGAGAGCTACGTCAAGTCTACAGGTATTTTAGGGGGGCAAGGGAAAATGCCGACCGTTGTATCACCGGCTGTTTATAGGACTCGCTTCACGGAAGCAATGCACCGGTATTTTTTAATGGTACCGGACAAATGGACCGGGTTCGGTGCGGACCTTAAATGAATAAATTCCTAAATTTTTGCTTGATTCGAGAATTGTGTAAAACGCAACGAATTTCGATTTGATAATTGTACAACCGATTTTAGATTTTAATACAATTTAATGGCGGGATGGAAGGTAAAATCTGGATGTATCAACCAGTATAAACGTTAAGTTTCTGGAGAATTATTACAAGATGAATTCTCCTTGCTAACCCCCGAAAATTTTACTCATTGTCTGAAGAATTGAATACAGACTGCCTCGTTATACGGGGGTTTTATTGAAGCAGGATCGTGCTTGCTGTAAAAAAATTTTAGTTTGCTTCAAAAATGCAGATTTTTACTTCATTCCCGCCGGGGTCATGGCTGATTCAAGTTTAGAATATTTTGAAAATAATTTCTATTTCACGCATCATTACTAAATGCTTACATTATGCTGTGAGTAAATTTACGCATTTATCGCAAGTCAATTTTGACGCATAAAACGCCTTAACTGCACCTTAAACTGATTTTACTTCGACTGATCAATCCAAGGGCGAAGATATGGTGGTGTCAGGGCGAAGATAGACTCATTACGTTAGTCCCAATCTTCGTAACAGCAACGGCAGTCTTTAGCAACAGCAATAATTATTTACTTAAAAAGTTGAATTGGATGGCCTAATGCTCAGAGTGGTGCTGAGCGACCTATCGTAATCACGAGACTGGACTAAGGAGCGACAACTGCGACTCATGGAATACGTCTAGGGCGAAGATAAAGGTTCACAACTGAATTGAATTCGCTGCGGCGTAACATCGACGCATGAAATAGGCTAAATGCTGAACTATTAAGAACACCTGAATCGTTACAGGTGCAACCTATACTGACATATCGGCTTAAGCCAGATAACGAATGCTGAACATTAAAACATGCTTTAAAAGATCCGTTAGATCCCTTAAGCTGTTGTTTTTTAACAAAATACGTCATCAGAGCAGAAAAACTCGGAAAATCGCTCACCATCACCATCTGCCACTTTAAAACCATCAGAGTATTTGACTTTTTGGTTATCTTATCTTAATTTGCTATCGGATTTTGAAAAACTCAAGATTTGTCATGATATTAAACGCAATTTCTTATCTTCCTTTTAAAACCTATATGTTTAATTGCATAACGCTTTAGACGATTCTGTGAATAAGATTTTCTATTTGTAATTTTACTGAATCAACTTTGAGAAAAAATTTGCGAAGATGGTGAGGTTTTTTTATCTTGTTTCAGTCTGTTTCGTTCTGTTTGTTTGTGTGTGATGTTATTTGAGGTCGTGACAAGCTTTGTATAGGGCAAGCAAATGTGTCTCATGCTTCTTGCGATTTCAATATCGACGCCTTTCTAGTTACATTCCAGACTCCTACACACGAAGTTTGTCCAAAAGTTTGCTTAAAATGCTTTAACGTGGCAGCAATTGTAACGTGAATTGAATTGACTTTGATGAAAGATTGGCGAATCAGCGAGTCTGATTAGCTGTCTAGGATTATAGGCGCGATTCCAACCAAGTTCAAACCCAATATGAAGATTAATAGGAATCGCCAGTTTTCTTTACCTATGTTTTTGTTGTTGTTGTTGTTGTTGTTGTTTTTGTTGTTGTTGTATTGTTGTTGTTGTTGTTGTTGCTTTATTTTGAGTAGGATTTTATTTATAGCTAATTCAGCCAATTTTAGGCCTTCTATGCATGCCGCATCCAGGCATGAGATCCGTAGTTTAACGTCCCTTCCGGAGTCACCAAAAAGCTGCTGAAATATGCGACTTGGTGCACACGGTCGAGTCACATGTGTCGTTTCTCGAAAATTCTATGCTAATAACATTGCTTGTCATTGCATGTTTCCATGCTGGTCCAGCTCTGTATGACTTGCAATCTCAGAGAATAATTATGAGTTGCTTGTTGCACGGAGAGTATTGTCGCAGAAATATGTTTATTCTATTAGTAAGAGACCATTGATACTTGAATCAAGTTTGTTAGGCCACCCGTTTTCAGTATTTTCAGTTTGTCAAGAAATTAATCTCCGAGAGGCTCAATTCAAAATTGTTTTCCACATTGACTTTACTCTTCATTCATTTTTATGCATTATGCATTATCATTCCACCTTTTTGTTTTGCCCTTTGCATGTGGTCTTTATTCAAGGAAAATGCGTATAGAATTTTCTTCAATCGACAAAGACCCCTACAGACGGATTTAGTTTTTAGCCAAACGATTTTTTGAGTAATGTTACAAGGCTGTAAACAAGATTGATGATCATTCAACATACGTTTTGCATATTGAAAGCTGACACGCGGGTTACAGGCAGCTATACCTCTCGATATTGACATTGCCGCGCGTCACTTGTCCCCTCGATGTCTCCCCATTTAGCCACCTCGGAAACTTCGTAGTGCGCGACAAAATTTGTAGCGAGAGACACGATAATGTTTGTGGGAGACGACAGAAACATTTCTTGTCTCCGTGACTCTGGGGACATGTTGCTCGCTTGTCACTCTCGTGTTTAGCCACCCTGGGAGACATGCCGAATACAATTTGCGCGCGACATGTCTCCGAATTTTGCCCATAATGCTGTCCATAGCTCTAGACCATTCTCACTCTACAACCCTGTAACGCTTCAGGACCTTCTACCTCTTTTACACGGAGTATTTTGTGTTTTGTGATTAGCGTCGTAACTATTTTTTCCGACTCTTTTGTCTTCTGTTGCTCAGCAGTTTTTCCAATGACCTCTTATCGTCGAAGATCTTAGCAGAATTGTCGAATCTTAAGCAAACTGTTCTTGAACGCTTCCTGAAATAAGCCCCAGTTTCTAACTAACCCGAAGATCCTTACCGGGACTTAAGTTCAAAAATTTGAAAAAGCACGTTGGCTTAAATTCTGAGTCACAGTTGCGTGTACCAGTCAGTTTTCACCCCTTCGAAGGTGAAACAAAGGGCAGAATTAATTATCTTCACAATTCGTGATATTCCTCTTGATATGAAACAAACAGCATAGTCGCATGACCAGCTGCTTGAGGCACTTCGTGATTTATTCATTAGCTAAAAGACAGTGAAAGGAACGCATTTCGTATTAACGTTTTGAGCTCGTGGGTTTTCTAGCAGCCGCTTCGATGTTTAGAGCAAATTTGAAGTAAAGAAAACGTCACTGTTGTTATATTATTTGCTTAAATGTTGGTTTTTGGTGAATTCTAGCTGTATTTTGCATAATTTCTGATCGATATATAAAGTTCGTGGTTTGAACTATTTCTTGCACGACTAGAGCTAAAGTCTTTCTGATTGTTGGGGTCGTCTATCGAGTTGTCTTCAAAGATTAGAGACATCGTATTGTCAACAAATGGTATGTAAAGAAACTTTTCCTTGTTTATATCTGTTTACCTGTTTTCTAAAGAAAATAAAAAACTGGCACAGGACTAGAAAATTCTTAAAATCTCTGGATGTTGTATACTGAAAGGTTTTTAAAGAGCTCCCTTCATTTTCCCTTCATGAAACTAGCGAGATGAAGTAACATCTAAGTCTAAGTGATGCTTTAAACCCGACGATTTGATCGCTTTTGGATATCTATAGCTTTCTAATTTTTCTTGATGTAAAAATACTATATTGCAGTCGAAAACAGGAAAATTGGTAGTTCTTTCGTGAACTAAAGCTGAGAGTTTCTTACTGTAGCTATGTTAATTTTTCCAGTACCGGAGTTTCATTAATTACGCTGGGTAGATCTGAAGTTAATTTCTTATAAAGAATTTCTCTTAAGTAATTTGCATACCTAGCTAGTAATTTCAAACTTAACTTAACTTCAAACCTAGCTTATAACTTCAAACTTAACTTAAGTCTGAGAAATTGAAGTGTGTCTCGTGTTTTATCCCACAATCCGGAATGTAGCGATGCCAATAAGTTAGGACCTTAGAGAGAAGCTACAGGAATTTTCACAGAAGTTCTTCGAAAACCAGTTAGCATTATCCATAGTTGAATTTTTATTTATCTGCAAAGGAATAGCAATATCAGATAGCTAGGCATTTTCTGATCAAATTTCACGTTTTTAGCGACCTGTTTAATTCTACTTCAGTTGATTTTAGCAGGTATCTCTCTATTGAACACTCGCTATATTGTATCCACGTGAAAAAGCTTTTCTTATGCAAAATTCTGTTTTAAAACAAAAACATTAGATAAACGTATAGAGTGAAGCCTCCATATTAAAGATATTTGTTGCAACAATTTTACTTGGTCTCTGTGGCGCAATGGTTAGCGTGCTGGACTCACAACGACAATGTTGTGGCTTCGAGCCACGGTCTTTCCACTCGTGTTGAAGAGGTAACAACCTTGACCAAATTGTTAACACAAATGCGCCCCAAGTGGTTGGTATTTATGAGCGCCGCAAACGGCTGCACCTTGCTATATGCTAATGCATCCAGACCAGGGGTAAAAGGTTATGTCGTTTGAGTAGCCCTAGGCTACAAATAAGACTATAAAACTATAACTTTTCTCTTTATCCTGAAGAGAGGTTTGTTTTGATAAAGAAATGACTGTTTATATATGGGTGCCTGTTTATATATGTTTCACTTGTTCCAACTGTATAACATACTTATGTACACATATGTCATGAATGGTGAATTTATGGGTATGTGTATAATAGTTATGGTGCTGAAGAAGGCTCAACACAGCCGAAACACAAGAAGTCAAACTGGAGGAGAGCCTTGGGCTGTATGACTCAGGGAAATACTCGGCGATTTCATTGAGCTCTATAGCTGAGTGGAAACTTCGTTGGCTCTCTCATCATGGATATGCAGTCCAAGTTCGAATCCCATCTATTGTGGAATGCCACTTGTGGAAAGACCTATCCTAGTGTTCGCCATTCATGACAAATATGTACAAATATGTATGGTGCTGAAGAAGGCTCAACATAGCAGAAACACAAAATTTAAAACGGAGAACCTTGGGCTGTATGACTCAGAGAAATGCTCGGTGATTTCGTTGAGCTCTATAGCTCAATGGAAACGTCGTTGGCTCTCTGATCATAGGTTCAAATCCCATCAATTGTGGTATGCTGTGGAAAAATCCATACTTATGTACGATAGGCATGAGATAAAACACCGTCTTATTAGAACCATGCTCAGTGGAATGAAAACAATTTTAAACTTTAAATTAGAGTTTGAAAGCACCAGGTCCTCAAAAATGAAGGCAGAATTGGAAAATTTGTTTTTCGTCTTCTAATTAATTTCGTAGCTTGCGGTCTCGCCGAAGCTTTGTGAACTCGATTTTCGATTTCTGAAAATTTGTTTTTCGTCTTCTAATTAATTTCGTAGCTTGCGGTCTCGCCGAAGCTTTGTGAACTCGACTTTCGATTCCAGAATGTATTTGGCATATGGTGAAAAGTTCGTTGTGTGGCTTTTCGTCGACTGTTTGGAATAAGGGAAAAGAAATCCTTGAAAACAGATGGAGTCTTCATTTTAAATTGAGTTTTTGATTAAAGATGAATATGCTTGCCAGTACAAGATGCAAACAAAGCTTGAAACTTATGTAAACTGCTTGTTATATCAACTCCTTGTTATAACAATAATTATGACATTACTATACTTTCTAACAATGATACCCTTCGCTTGGAAAGACAATAATGACTGTTTATATTTATTTTACAGGCACATGCACTGAGCCAGTCTCAAAGACAAGGTAATACAATGCCTTGGGCATTTTCAAAGATCAAACATTGTTTGCCAAACACAATGTTTGACTGTTTTGCAACATCACAAAACATTGCTTGTCAAACATTTGGCATTTATTTGTTGAACACAATGATTGACCATTTGGCCACGTCACAAAACATTGTTTGTCTTTCATTTGGAATTTGTTTGTCAAACAAAATGTTTGACCATTTGGCCAGAATGCAAAACATTGTTTGTCAAACATTTGTGTGTTGCATTGTTTGTCAAACAAAATGTTTCACCGTTTGACCATAATGCAAAACATTGATTGTCTATCTTTTGGAATTTGTTTGCCAAACACAGTGTTTGACCTTTTGGCCATAATACCAAACATTGTTTGTCGAACATTTGTGTGTTGCATTGTTTGTCAAACAAATTGTTTGACCATTTGGCCAGAATACAAAACATTGTTTGTCAAACATTTGGAATTTATTTGTCAAACACAATGTTTGACCGTTTGGCCACAATACAAAACATTGTTTGTCAAACATTTGGCATTTATTTGTTGATCACAGTGTTTAACCATTTGGCCATAATACAAAACATTGTTTGTCTATCATTTGGAATTTATTTGCCAAACATAATGTTTGACCGTTTGGCCACAATACGAAACATTGTCAAACATTTGGCTTTTATTTGTCAAAAAATGTTTTTGATGACCGTTTGGTTACATAACAAAACATTGTTTGTCAAACATTTGGCATTTTGTGTGTTGCATTGTTTGTATGTGGCCAAACGGCCAAATGCAATGTTTAACCGTTTGACCACATCACGAAACAATGTTTGTCTATCATTTAGCATTTGTTTGTCAAACAAAATGTTTGACCGTTTGGCCAAAATACAAAACATTGTTTGTCAAACATTTGGCTTTTATTTGTCAAACACTGTTTTTGATGACCGTTTGGTCACATTACACAACATTGTTTGTCAAACATTTGGCTTTTATTTGTCAAACACTGTTTTTGATGACCGTTTGGTCACATAACAAAACATTGTTTGTCAAACATTTGGCATTTTGTGTGTTGCATTGTTTGTATGTGGCCATAATACAAAATATTGTGTCAAACATTTGACGTCTGTTTACTATGCGTTCTTATATTTTTTGACAGATCTGACAAAAGCATTTACATTGTTCGATTACGATAAGGATGGAGTGATATCAGTAAATGACATGAAAATCGCTTTGAAATCATTGGGACACAAATTCTCTGATGGCGAGTTGGAGGAACTCATCAAGAAAATCGACAGAAATGGTAAGTTTGAAAGATGATTTATTCTTTTTTGGAATTGGTCTGGTCTGGTCTTGTGTAAAATGTAATGGGATGGTCTGTTCTGCTGTGCTCTACTCTGCTCTGGTCTACACCGGGTTGGACTGACCTGGTCTTCTCTGGTCCTCTCTGGTCTGGTCTGAAAGGGACTCGTTTGGTCTTGTATAGAATCTTGTAGTCTGGTACAGAATGGACAGGTATTGTATGGTAAGTTATTGTATGGTCTGATTTGGTAAAGTATGGTCTGGCCTGGTCTTGTGTCGACTGTAATGGTATGGTATGGCATTTTATGGTATGGCATGGTATGGAATGGTATCGTATGGTATGGTATCGTATGGTATGGTATGGTATGGTATGGTATGTTATGATATGGTTTAGTTTGGTGTTGAATGGTTTGATGTGATACGGTATGGTATTCTATGGTGTATATGATAAAGGTATGGTATGGTATTCTATATTGTAGTATAGTATGGTATCGTATGGTATATGGTATCGTATGGTATGAAATAGTATGGTATGGTATGGTATGGTATGGTATGGTTTGGTATAGTTTGGTTTGGTATGATATGGTATTGTATGTTTTGGTATGGTATGATATGGTATGGTATATTATGGTATGGTATGGTATGGTATGGTATGGTATGGTATTGAATTTAATGGTATTGCATGGTATGGTATAGTATGTTATGTTGTGGTATGTATAGTATGACATGACATGGTATGGTATGATATGGTATAATATGGTATGGTATGGTATGGTATGGTATGCTATGGTATGCTATGGTATGCTTTGGTATGCTATGGTATGGTATGGTATGGTATGGTATGATATGGTATGGTATGGTCTTGTACTGTATGGAGTGAGATGATAGGCATTTGCATTTGATCAGAGAATCGCTACATCAACCATGGGATTTTTTAATGAAGTTGTTACTCGTTGTTTCTTGTAGGAGATGGCAGAATCGAACTGAATGAATTTCTGGATAGGATGGGTGCGAAGCAAGAGCACATGAAAGCCTTAGAAGAAGAAATAAGAATCGCATTTGACTTCTTTGATTTGGATGGTGATGGATACATAAGTATGACTGAACTAAGACAAGTTGCTTTAGAGTTAGGGGAGGTTTTAACGGAAGAAGAAATTGATGAAATGATTAGAGAAGCAGATGTGGATGGCGATGGACAAGTTGATTATGATGGTATGTAGTTAACCTGATGTTTGACATAAATGGTGAAATCTAGGATAGATTTCTCTCAAACGGCATACCATCAAAGATTCATAAGGAAGAGAGCTTTGGGCTGTATGACTCGGATTTCATTGGGCTCTATAGCTCAGTGGAAACGCCATTGGCTCTCTGGTCATGCAGTTTCGAATCCCGTCTATTTTAGTGGTAATTTTGAAAGTGTGAAATATGAAAGTGACGACGAATACCAAAACCCAAAAAGTGGACAAGCATGATAAGTGAATATGCAGGAAGTAACTCTAGTAATATCCAAGTCATTACAAATAATGCTTGAACAATTTAAGTTTCTACATCAAGATATTCCGAGTGTCTTGATTCCTAAACCACTGATTTTTGATGAAAGATGAAGATGAAATTGTATGTTTATCGCCAGTTGCTAGAATTTCAGTAGTAGGTTAACTAATCGAGACCTCGACTCTGGCTGTGACCCAACCGTAGCTGGGGCTGGAACCCCGATTTAGCTGAGCGTCTGGCCCCAAGAGCCAGCTGGATTAGGCCACGACGCCACAGCACCGTATTTGTAGGTTTGTTCCACTGGTCATAAATCAAAGACTTTTTTTTAAATTAGTGGTTTGTTCTGCATCGCAACATCTCCTTCCTTTATATTTAGTTTTTTTATAGGGATAACTTGCAAAAGGGATAGGCTAACCATTTATTACAGCTTTATTGTTTGCATGATACTCAGTAAAAGTGCCACGTTTTAGTGAAAGTTTCAGTTGTGATTTGTTTTACTGCACGATACGCAAGTGTAGAGGCATAGGGAGGCATACACATATACCATACCATTACAACGTATATTTCCAATCATAAACTTATACTGTAACTTTATTTGTTTTTCGCAGAATTTCTTCGGATGATGAAATATGACGGATCATCGTAACTTAAAATGGACCTCAACACAACTGTGAATTTACCCCTACAGAATTTTCTCTGCTGAATGGCTGATTTCATTGAACGATTGCGTGTATGTTGACTGAAGTCAAAAACTTTGTTTTTTGTTCATTCTAAAATTAGATGACAGTCTCTAGCTCAAGAATCTTTAATCTTTGAAGCTTTCTACACAAATGTCCGGTGGGGTAACTCCCATATGTATGGGTACGGGATGTGCCATTTTTTTAGGTACCTTTTTAGGATGGAAAATAAATTTTAGGGTATCAAATTTGCTAAAATTGCAAATTTGGGGGTAACACTTTTGCTGAGATGATCAATTTTGATAAAGTCACAATAACTGCAAAATAAATTTCAGCTGTATAATTCTAAAAAAAGACTTTTGAGCATTTCTATGTATTATATTCATGTTTCTTTGTGAAGTTTGGGGTATACTTTTTAGAATTTTCATAAATGTGGAGTCAAATTTTGATTACGAAAATGGCACACCCCCGTCACTGATCTATTGAAGTTACCCCCCCCCCCCCTCAGCCCAAGTGACATGTAGCAGCCAACAGTATGAATCCCTTTCAACTAAGAAACTATGTTTGTTAAGCCCTGGCAAATTCTTGACAAAAATGTCTAGTCGTTCGGCAAGGGCCTTAGGCTGTCTTGGCTTAACTAGGAGACATATCGCAACGACATTGTCGCGCGTGACATGCCCCCTCGATTTCTCCCAGTTTAGCCATCTCGGAAACTTTGTAGCGTGCGACAAAATTGTAGTGAGAGGCATGCAGATGTTTCAGGGAGAAAACAGAAACATTTCTTGTCTTCGCAACTTGGGGGATATGTTGCTCGCTTGTCACTCGCATGTTTAGCCACCCTGAAAGACATGCCGAATGAAATGTCGCACCTGCCATGTCTCCTAGCTGAGCCACGCTTAAGACCAAGAAACTAGCTTTGAAATCTTGAATTTGAAGTTTTAAACATAAATCATGATATTCAAAATTTGTTTTTGTTTACTATCTTAATTTCTATTTTCGTTTGCATCTTTCTACGTTTATTACTGTAAATAAGAATGTTGTAGCTCTGGTAGAAGTACATCTGTGAATTTATGTATATATCTGAGATATAAATCAACACATGAGAAAAGCAATGATATGTTGTACGGTATGTATCTCTTGCACCTTAGCGCTTGCACAACTTTGATTCTCCTTCTTGAACTGTTAACCGCGCGGACGAATCTCTACGCGCTACTGAGTTAGATACGAACCACTGTGGTGGTATTTTTTTCGTACTGTGATGGATACGCACTAATGTAGTGGTTATCATGCTTGATGTGGTGGTATTTTTTGCCTACAAAACCCACCACAGTACGCAAAAAATACCACAAAATCAAGCATAACAACCCACAACAGTAGTGCTTATCCACCACAGTACGCAAAAATACCACTACAGTTGTGCGTATCTACCCACAATAGTGGGTATAGATTGGCTGAGGTAAATGAGAACCGTTGATATCTCAATCAGTTTGTTAAAAAATGTTTCATCCCATATCAGGGCTTATCTTGGTGTTGCTAGACTATGGCCCTGGCCAAACGGTCAAACATTGTTCATGTTGGTCAAATGTGAGAGGTTAGCTCTACAAGCAATGTTGACCGTTGGACAATGTCAAAAAACCTAATTTAATGATAAAGTTAATTGTTTAACAGTTGTGGGCAGCAATGCTTTTCAAAAGCATCAAAAACTTTGTGCTTGTATGTATCAAGCAAAAAATGTTTGACGAGCAATGCTTTGTGGCAAAACAGCAAAAAGGTGTTTGAGAAGCACATTTCAAATGCTTTACAAACAACGTCTGATGGTTTATTTGGTCAGGGGCAAAAACTTTCATTTATGCATGTCTAAAGTGAGGCACAGTCAAACGATGCTCCGGAAAGTAACGGCGAGGTTGTTGCGTAAAAACCAAACCGATCCAGAAGCTCCGAGAAAGATGTTTCCGTTGCGACGCTGCGCGCGGCTTCCTTTGTACCTTTCTTCTTGGATGAATATTCGCGTCATATTGTTACGACGATATCACCACGAAAGTCTAAATCGACGTTGCGTGGTGCAGCATCTTCGTCGAGTCGAGAGCTTTGGCATCCGATGTTGTTTTTTGAATTGCTTTGATCCGAAGAAAGCATCTTTGGCCAGAACGCGGGAAACTACTTATAACACATAATACAAACAAGGAATTGTCAGCAACAAGAAGGTAAAACATTTTCTACAAGTTTCATTGTCATTGACTAGGCCCATCTGAATTAGGTACCTTAGGCCTATCAAACTGGTAGTGATGTTTCCATGACAATGTTGATTTCAAGGGAAGTTCAACTTATCGAGCGCGGTAAAGAAATACACCTAAACTTCATTCGTTATTTTCCATTTCAATGGATCAAGTAAATGTTCTATGTGCATTTCAAAAAACTATAGATTAGTTGCTGAAGTAACCCGGGGGGGGGGGGAGTTATTGTCAGTGCTGTGGCGTCGTGGTGTAATCCAGCTGATCCGTGGTGTCAAGAGCTCAGTGTGGTCAGGGTTCGAGCCCAGCCACAGTAGCGTCACAGCCAGTGTCGAGGTCTTGATTAGTCAACCTACTACTGAGATCCTAGCGACTGGCGCTAAAACACCATTTCACCTTCACATTCACCTGTCAACATAGGACAAAATAGCGTTGTTGCTAAAATTGATCCATGTGGAACAGAGCCAATGTGCTTAGCTATAGCCTTGCTCCATGCATAAGCCCCGTGAAGTAACAGCGTGGAGATTTGCTTCTTAAGAATTGTGCAAAATGAGTCACCTATTTGCTGTACTCGCTTAATCAGTAAATCTATAAGTAAAAAAAATAAAGAGAAATAGAGCTAATACGTCTCCTTGTGGAACCACAATATTTCATTTTCAACACAACATTAAAAACAAATTTAAGATTCTAGCCATCTAGGTCGTACAAGTGTGTTTATTACCGCTTTTAACGTCACAATAAACTATTCTTTGAATACAGCGGACACCTGTCTACTGCGGACATAAGTCCTACAGGTGACAGGTGTCCGTTTTTTGAAGTTGTTCCGTACAGTAATGTAAAACATTGCTGTTTTTAAATTATTTATTGTGACTAACTTTTTTCTCATCTTCACTTCAATCAGCTATTTTGTTCTTTTTTGCGATTATTATTGATAAGAAACATCACCTCTCTAACTTATTTTAGTATCGCTCCTTCTATCGATATATAGTCTTTGAGTTGCACAAAACTTCAAAATTGCGATGAACAGCGGAATTATTTTCGGGCATACTTAAAAGCAAATGAGACCGCTGTTCATCGCAATTCTATCGATATATATTAATACGCTTAGACGGCGGTGTCTTGGCAGGTCAGTTTCCTTGTCGGAGTTCGATCCGAAGTTCGGCCGCTCCCCGACTTGCCAACTGAAATGGGTCGTCGGTCGGCCAACACGTATATTACTCTTGCCACCATCCCCTCGTTTGGGGCAGGCTGCTGCCGGCTGGGGCACAGCCAAGCAAATACCGATTATTCTTCTCGATATTCCGGTCACGGGGTAAAATGGATTTCGGTGCTGCGTCACGGGGTTTCGAAGCGTATAAAATTATCGCCGTGTTTCGTGGCACATCCATCCGCACATCTACAAGGAACGAGGAATACATTTCCCTAAAAGTTCAAGTGCTGTTGGAAAGTGATTAAGGCGCTAATCATTTGTTCAATTCACTCATGCTTGCGGGGGCTGCGGGGGCAGTGCTGTGCCCTCCTGTACTGTTTTATGACGTAGCCGAACATTCAAACACTGATTGACAAGCAAATTTATAAAAGTTGACAAATAATGCTTGATCGCATTGCAAGGGCTTTAAAAATCAATTTCTCAATCTCAAATTCTCAATCTCAAACTATTTGAGATTTTACTTTTTTACAGTGTTCTTAAGCGAATAAAATGAAAGTGCCAACTGCTGCAGAATTTTAAAATGATCAAAGCTATAACGAATTAATAAATAAATGCTTTAACGAATAAGTAAAGCTATATGATAAATATTAAGTTAATAAATAATAGATAACGTGATGCTATTTGTCCTGTTCAACAGTCATCTTCTTAATAATTTCTAAACTAATTTATTTTATTCCATGAATGCCAAGTCTTTTCTTTCCTTCTCATAGACATCAAAATTACGTTTCATTATATCCACACAAGGCCCGAGCAATCGCTCAAACGCTGCGATATCTAGAACGGCGCATGTAACATTCCCTTCAGCGTATACAGAAGCGACGCGCGGTTTTTGTAGAACCAACGCAAGCTCTCCGACGTATTCTCCTTCTCTAGCATACGCAACTGTTCTTTCGTCCAACTTGTCTTTATTTGTTTTCACTGTAATTTTCACTTTTCCTTCCATTATAAAATACATATGCTGGGCCTCATCGCCTTCGCGAATTATACACTTGCCGTCTGGAAAACGCTGAAGATCTAAACAATCCGCTAGATTCATCCGTTCGTACGCTGTCAGTTCTGCCAGCATTGGTACTTTCTCTAGAATATCTTCGAATTGTTGGCGTTGCTTCGCTGCAGCGGTAACGACGATTTTACGGAACATCTTCTGATCAAGGCACCACAGTGCACCGTCAGATGTGGCAATGATAGTAGCCGCGCGTGGACAGTTATACAACAGTGCAAGTTCTCCAAAACTTCCTTTTCCATCTAAAGAAGCGACTAGTTTCCTATCTTTATCGCCTTCGATAAAAATGTCATATTTACCTGAGTCAATGACATAGAAATTGTCGCCTTCGTCGCCCTGTTTGATGATCAATTCTTCTTCAACGACTTCGCGTCTAAAAAATGATTTCAAGAGAACTTCCCGCTGCTTTAGATCAACTGTTTTGAACAGTAAAATATTCTTTACAGATTTCTCTAAAGAGCGGAGTTGCTCGCCAGTTTTCGGATATGAAACGATCTCTACTTCATTCTCCTTTGTTGGGTCGTAAGATTCCGCTGCAACGGCTTGGCGTCTTCCGCGCGGTGTTACGGGCGGCACGAACGGCTCCTCGTCAGAATCGATACTGTCAATACCATTACTCATCGTTCTGTACTGTTCTGCGTCTTCGCTATTCTTTAATCTTTCGAAATATTCTGCTGCATAGTTGACAAGATCTTCTGGTTTATCCTGCATAACAGTGGAGATAAATTCAGTTAAAAATTCGTGGTATTTAATAGGCAATTTTAAGTCGCTCATCTCTTACAAGATATATGCATGAACAGTTAAACAACAGTGCAACGTTTCAGTAGCAACAGATTCCTTGAAAACTAAGCGAACATGCTCTTGGTTGATATTCAAGATTTTCAGCTTTAACAATAGATTTATATTTGCTCGCGTTGTTACCGACGAAGTCAAGAAGCACCACAAAGCGTTAAAAAGTTGATCGCTTAAACCGCAAGCCGTTCTTTTGACTCAAATTCGATTACACGAAGGAAACCCACCACAAGCACTGAAGAGCATTTAGTATATACAGCTATGTAAATAAATAATTATCTTCGTCAAAAACCAGTTTGTCCTTTTGTTTACTTGTTTAGATCCCAAAGTACAAGCATTTGTCATGTTTACGTTAAACGCCGATCTCCATGTTGCAATTTTTCAGCGTAAAATTTACAAACAATTTGATGAGCGAAATCATATTCATTTTAACCAAACCTGCTGCAAATAAATCATCTATAAATCTCTTTTCTTTTCCTCATCCACCAAATGTGCGAAATCTATTTGAAATTCTGCTCATTGCCTGCGTGGTTCTAGTCACTAGACGTCAGTACTCCATAGAATATAAATACTGTATTCCTGTAACGTAGTAACCAAGCGACCCTGATGTGCACATATATTTCTGACTGAATCAAAATAAAAAGACTCTTGGAGGGTTAAAATTCGTTCATTAAATGTTAATTATTTCCCCAATAAATAATTCATTCGGTATCAACAGTTTTCTTTTATAAATACATTAAATATGCTCTATCTGTTCAACAAATGTGGCACTAAGCTGAAATTCTTGACAACTTGATAACAAATAAGCGAATCCTCCTGCTTCCGTAGAATCCTGATCGAAAATCGAATATTTGTATTTCTTCGTTTTAACAGTTGATGAAAAATTGCCTAATTAGTAGAAGAACTGGATAAGATGCTCAAAAGATAGTGACTAGCTTGGCAGGTTGATATAACCATAATACAGCACTTGTGAGAAGTGCCTTTACGACTATGATGCCTTTAGTATTGACCTTGCGGCTCAATATGAATACCAATACACGCTTTACGAGTTCTGGATCTACTTTCTTTGATAACCCTCAAACTTAACTCTCAGAAGGCAAGCAATGCCATTCTGCATTAAAATGCCATTTTCTTGCATTGCATTTGCCAAAAACAGTAAGCAATCAGTAATGTTAGATAGCAGGTTGAAAGAATTAGTTGTGAACGTGATATATAATAAGTAGAGGCTTTCAATATGTAGGCAGCACGATCATCTTCTACATGATCTGCATTATCTGTGCAAATACCCTTCGGGTTATTTACTAACAGGTTGCCATAAACAAGCTCGCAATTTCTTGGGCAATTTTAGCAAGCAGTATTGGTAAACAAGAGACATTTACAAGCTTTTCAACATGTTGGTCACACAAGCACTACTAGAAGTTCCAGGATATAATAGCGACGCAGGGATATCAGACGATCAAAGCAACAACTTGTTGAACCATCATCGTGTGGCGTTTTATGCAAGCATGTAAGAAACTCAACCGTCCAACTTTTTGCCAAGCATTAAACGCGTCGACGGACTTTTGCAACTGTAGCTAACAGAGACAATCTGTTCAATTCTTAGCGACTAAAGTATGTAAGAGGATCAAAGCAACATCTTGTTAAATGTGATAGCGTGCTGTCTTGATATTGCTTCAAAATTGAAAGCGTTGACAAATTCAAAGCAACATCTTGTTGAACGAGAAATCGTGTTGCGTTGTTATTGCTTCAAAATTAGAAGATATGACGAGTTACAGCAGCTGTAGCAAGCAAGAAGCAAGCTGTTCAATCCAATCACACAAGCAATATAAGAAGTTCCAGAATATACGTAGTAGCGACGCAAGTATGTAATAGGATCAAAGAAACATCTTGTTGAAAGAGAAATCGTGTTGCGTTGTTATTGCTTCAAAATTGAAAGATATGAAGAGTTACAGCAGCTGTAGCAAGCAAGAAGTAAGCTCTTCAATGCAGTCACACAAGCAATATTGGAAGCACCTCTCAATATATTAATTACTCACGTAAAACAGAAGCTCAAAACAGCTTTGTTGAGCAGTGATTTCGCTTGTTATGTGTTGCTTTTAACTCGAGCTGAAAACACGTTTATATAATATTAAATATGCTTTATGAATGTGCTTTCCCATAATCTACATCTTAACATCAAAAACCGCTTTCCACCAACAGAAGTTATATTGCTTCCTCTAAGTCAACTACGTCGCTAAGTCAGCTTTCATATAATTGCACGTGAGAAAGCTATTTCCTTTTGACATGTGCTACCCATACAGCAAGTGAACTTGTTTTAAAGACTTCCAATTAATCAAGCAAGCTCTAGAGCTTTTCAATTCTTTAAGAATGTCATTCGCTAAGAATACTTAGCTCTTTAAAAGTGCGTCACGATGTAGTCAGATAAAAATAAACAGCTTGTAAAGGCTTGTAATGCTCCACGCAAAATCGAACACTGAGCCTCGAACTGAGGAAATTAAGTATAGCCCTGGCAATCCTTCCACCAGTGTGCAAGTTGAGTTTCTTCAACAATATCGTAAACTCTCTGAGCAGTTAACTAATAAACAATGTTCAGTCTTGCTCCATGCAGCTCTTCTACCTCCACAAGCCTTCAGCAAACAAACGAGCTAAGCAAATAGCTCCAACGGGACTCGTATTTATTTAAGTAGAAAGGCCTAATTTACTCTACGCATTACCAGCCAAAATTGACTAAAAATCGGAAATAAATCCGCTCTGCAGCTGCGAAAATTGTGCTTTTCTCTGAAAAGCTTTTCAACCGCCTTGCTAAAAGTACATTTTTTAACTAGGACTAATCCAAGCAGTTTATCTGATCAGAAACATAATCCTTATTCGCGCGTTTCCCGTTGAAAAACGTGGCGTCATTGATTACGTTGAAAGCCACGCTGGCTTCAGTTTTTTTCACGAAACACAACGATTGCGAAATCCTGCGTCATACTTTTCTTACGTGTATCAGGTATTCTAATGCAAGTTCACTTCGTCACTTTTCAGAATTATGCAATATGCAAATGAAAGCCTAGTGTACAATTAGTTGCAAGTCGTTGAGCCATAGGCGAACAATCTGTATGAATCTTTGTTTCCTTCCCCTTTCCGCGATTCAATTTTTATGCAGATGAAAGGTTTTTTCAACAATTTAACTGTAAATAAGGCCCTGGCAAAACAATGTTTGATCGTTCGGCCAGGGCCTAACAACGCCCATCCGTAAGTAAGGCCCTGACCAAACAATCAAATATTTTTTGTCAAACGAATGAGATTGGCTTTACAAGCAATTTTTGACTGTTTGGCCACGTCACAAAACAGTGCTTGACAAGCAGAATTCTCTCAGCAATGTTTTTGAAAGCTCTCAAAACATTTTTTGCATGATGCAAGCAAATGTGTTTGACAAGCAATGTTTTGTGACATGGCCAACAGTCCAACATTACTTGCATAGCCAATCTCATAAGTATGGCCAACAATTATTGTTTAGCCAGGGCCTTACTTATGGCCACCTTTAGGCCCTGGCCAAACGATCAAACACTGTTTGTCAAACATTTGAAATTTTCTTGTCAAGAAAAATGTTTGACCGTTTCGCCATGTCAAAAATTATTGTTTGTCAAACAGTTTTTGCTTGCGTAACGCAAACGGTGTTTTGAAAGTTTACAAAAACATTGCTGAGTGAACTCTGCTTGTTAAAGCAATGTTTTGTGACTGGTCAAACAGTGAAACATTCGAGTTTGGGCTGACATGAAATGTTTGACAATGTTTGATCGTTCTTATTTTGATTGTTGTTTTTCTATGGATCCCCCTTCCTCTCTCTCGTCACAACGGCCTTTGAAAAAAGGTTGTCTTGCTTTGGCGAGGGCTCATTATGGTATTCGAGATATGGGACATTCGCAGAAACAATTAGAGGAATTGGGAATAATTCTGGACAAATTAAAAGATATACGAGTTACTATTTTGTGAAATTATGGGATAAAAGTTAGACAACAAACAGGGGATAAGGGATATGTTAAGAAAAATGGAAAGGGATATGGGGTATTCTGATCCCCTAATGGGGCCTCTTTGATACCAAATAGTTTTGGGGTGACAGGGGCATGGTATAGTTATTTAAGCATGGTATAGTTATTTAAGCATGGTATAGTTATTGAAGCATTCTGTCGAGAATTATCTCAAGTACCATTTGACTTATGCGAATACTTTGATGATGCCAATGAGGCATTTGATCATTTTGTAGAGACATTCACTATTATTGTAAACAAACATGCTCCTCTAAAGTGCAAAATAGTTAGAGCAAACAATAAGCCACTTGGCAAATCTCACAGAAAAGCCATTATGTTGAGAACTAAACTAAAAACTAGGTATAATAAAACTAAGACCCGTGAAAACCTTGAAAAATACAAAAAGCAAAGAAATCATTGCGCAAATCTGCGCCAACGTTTGAAATCAGATTACTTCACAAAGATCTGTAAAGATGGAATTTTAGATTCTAAAACATTCTGGAAAAAACTGAAACCATATTTTTTTAGCAAAGGCAATTCAAATTCGGAAATAACTATTTCTGAAGATGATTCATGAATGATCACTTTGTAAGCATTTGCCAAGCTCAGGACGAAGGCAATGGTGCTGCAAGCAATGAAAATTTATCAATGAGAGAAATAATCAGTCATTTTCAAACTCATTCAAGTGTAAGAAAAATCAAAAGTTGTTTGACAGATAACTCCGAACTAAATTTTCATCTAATACCGATAGGAGCTCTAAGGCAAATAATTACAAATCTAAATCATAAAAAAGCGTGTGGTCATGATATGATAAACGCAAAATTTTTGAAAGTTTCAGTTGATGTTATCCTTAGACCACTTCTACATGTTCTAAACAAATGCATTGAGCAAGGGACCTTTCCTAGATCACTAAAAAAGGCAATTGTTACTCCTGTGTATAAGAAAAAAGATCCCTTTAATAAGGAAAACTATAGACCAATAAGCTTACTTACAACGTTTTCTAAGGTTTTCGAAAAAGCAATTGAGCTTCAGCTCTCGCCATTTTTCGAGAACAAATTTTCAAGATACTTATGCGCATATCGAAAACATTTTTCATCACAACATGCTCTATTTAGACTCATAGAAGAATGGAGGCGTGGATTAGAAAATAATAAGCAAATTGGTGCTGTCTTAATGGATTTATCCAAAGCCTTTGATTGCTTACCAAAGAATCTTCTTCTAGCTAAATTAAACGCCTATGGTGTGGAACACAACTCTCTAAAACTTATAAAAGCTATCTCTCTGAAAGGAAACAAAAGTCAAAGTGAAAGGACGCTACAGTGAGTGGGGCAATCTAGAATTAGGTGTGCCACAAGGATCTATCCTAGGACCTCTTCTTTTAACATTTTCATTAACGATATATTTTATAATTTGAGTGAGGGATCTCTTTGTAATTTTGCTGATGACAATACAATATCAATCACTGCAACTGACTCAAACAGCCTAATACAACTAATAAAAATTAATACTAACATATGCATTGATTGGTTTAAAGATAATGAAATGACTGCAAATCCTCTAAATTTCAAGCTATTGCCATTGGCAATAAAGATAAACAATTTAATCACTTCGAAATTAATAGCAATTTTAAAATAAAAATAGATAATATTGTAACTTTACTCGGTGTTGATATTGATGAGCATTTAAAATTTGACAGCCACGTTGATAAAATTTGCAAAAGGCTGCTAAACAGTTAAATTCTCTTAAACGTCTTGCAAAATACATGGGTGAAAGAGAAAAAGATTATTATAAATTCATTTATATTATGCCATTTTAACTATTGTCCGCTGGTGTGGATGCTATGCAGTAAGGGTAGTCTAGATAAATTAGAAAAGATAAACGAAAGAGCATTACGACTGGTTTACTCTGATTACACATCATCATATGAGATGTTGCTTGCTAAATCAAATGAGACAACCATCCATGTTCAAACAATAAGACTCCTTGCATTTGAAATCTATAAAACGCTAAATAATCTGAACCCGCCGTTCATGAATGATTATTTCTTAGAAAAACACGTAAACCACGATCTTCGGATAATAAATCCATTACAAATTCCAAAGGTCAGAACAACTAACTATGGCATTAAATCTTTAAGTTTCCAAGGGCCCAAAATCTGGAACTCTCTTCCAGCTGAAATCAAGTTAGCCCGAAATAACAAAGAGTTTAAAGGCTTGATAAAAACATGGTTCCTAAACAAAAATGTGCGTGTTCGTTTTGTAACAAATGATGCTTTAATGCAATCTCTGGAGTTGCTTCATGTTAGTATGAATTAGTGTTTCACTATTGTAAATACTAACAATAAATAATGTACAATTACAATTACAATTAGCGAAACCTATCAACGCAATCATATTTCTGAACGCAATATCCGAATCACGTGACACCTGCCTCGTTTATAAAAGAAAGCACTGAAGTTCAGGTACTTGCAGCCATTTTCCATAGAAGACAATATTAATTAAACCTGCAAATGTCACCTTAGCCGTGTGAATAAACTTATTAAATGCGGTTTATTATTGTGTTTAGCATGTGAGGGTCCAGCTAATGAAAATTCAACGTTAATTCATAATATCTTCATTTTTATTGCAAAACAACTTTTGATTTATTAAGTACTTTCATATATAATTAATGGAGAGACTGAAAAATATGTTTTTTGCATAGCGTTAAGTAAGGCTTAGTACTAGTAGTGATTTTCGGTATAGTTGGTTTCAATAGATCTACGTGTTAAACCCTCTGTCTATTTGCTAAATCACCGAGAGAGTACTCGAATCTAGGACACTAAAATGGGCAGAATTCACAGTGTACATATGCTGTATTATGTAAATTAGAGTGTTCATTATTATTGGCGGGAACTTAGCCAATGATGTTGGCTGAAGTTTGATCAGGGTCAAAGTTTCACCCAATATTTCAGAATGCTGGCTTCGTTTGGCCAACCGTGCCAACAAATGCTGGCTCACGAATAAGCAAGGCGCTAGCCTTAAGCGTGGAAACATAAAAAAAAAACATCTGCATTCAAACAAGCAAGCTGCTAAACATTTTTAAATTGTTCGGCATAGAAAATACTTGAAAACGAACCGAAATGAGACATTTCTGATGGGTGTCCTAATCTCCTCAATTAAAACCATTTTTGTATTCGAATGTAGGCTGAAATATTGGACCCCCCTGCATTTTGACCCCCCCATCTTCGTTTGGATCCCCTGTCCAGATAAATGCAAAATGAAGTTCGGTAAAATTTCGGGTGCAGTGTTGGCGATGGTTTGCCAACATTTAAAACCATGTCCTTGCATTCAGCATGTACAGTAGCTGCGTTGCTTTCTGGATACCAGAGTCGTTGTCACTGAGCAGGAGAGTGTGAGGGTGTTGGGAAGCAGATAGAGAGGCTAAAGCTATGGCTAAACTAAGAGACTTGTCGCGCGCGAAACTGTGTTCGGAGTGTCTCCCAAGGTGGCTAAACATGCGAGTGACAAGCGAGCAACATGTCCCCAGAGTCAGTTGCATGTCGCGGAGACAAAAAATGTTTCTGGGAGACACCGAGGGGACATCAATGACATGCGCGACATGTCTCCTAGTTTAGCCAGGCCTTAAGGGCCTTTACAGTCCCAATAAAGTTTTTTCCCAAAAAGCATTTGCCTCTGCCCTCTGGTATGCAAAGTACTTCTTTAAATTTCTGTTTACCGGTTTATGAAGGACGCCAAGCAAGAAATGTTTGACTATCATTGTTTTGCAACGGGGCCGAACGGTGAAACATTTTGTTTGACAAGCAAATTTTAAATGTGTGACAAAATTTAAGGCAATATTAACAAGATTTACAATTATAAGTAAAACCAAAATGATTTGAGCTAAAAAGAATATTCCTTTGTGTAGTCGATTCATAACATTTTTTAACTGTATGACTGGGCGACTAAATGTCGCCCATTTCACTAAAATTGTCGCCCAGGACATAAAAATTTAGAAAACTGGGCGACAAGGCACAAGGAAAACTCACAGGCAGAACGGAATAGACGTTGATTTTGCTTGCCTTCAATATAAATTCTGTAGCTACTGTAGCAAAGAGTGGCAGTATATTAGAGCATGAAAAATATTTCCCTTTTCAATGATTCAAGAAATCCCTTTTCAATGTTTCCAAAAAAGTTTTTCTGCAATGATATGCAAGGATGTGTATTTCTTGTGATTTTCTATTAAGATGCAGAGGGAGAATTTTCAGAATCCTGCGCCATTTTAAGGCCTCAGAGATAGTAAAATATCACGAGCTTCAGGGGGCTCCGCCCCCTGGACCCCTGTCAGGGCCCTGCCCTGGACCCGCTCAGACCCCCCAGCTGTTTCGGGCAACGACCCACGGTCATTGCTTCTAGATCCGCGCCTGAGTTTTGTCGCCCAGTGAAAAGTCCTTAAAAAATGCTATGAGTCGATTGCAGCTTCGTCGCTAAGCCCTCAAGTTGCTAAACACTTCTCTTCCTAGCCCTGCTTAGCTAATTCCCTGACCGGTTGCGTATTTACAAACAATGTAGTTACGTTCTTTTATAGAAGCACAAAAACCATAAATTGCGAGTTAAAAAACTAAATTATATAAATTATAACTTACTATTTTCTTCGTGTCTCAGCTTGAGCTTGCGTTCTGTCTCTTACTCAGCTTGCTCTCTATTTGAGAAATATATGGTTTTGATATTCAATAAATCATTAACAAGCATTTAAATACAGTTAATAGGCTATTGCATGAATATTTCAAGTGTCTTAATTAGATTCATTATCATCTTAACTGCAGGTACCGCATTTTGGGAAGACGTCTGGTTACACTATCTATCGGTCCTTTGATGGTAGGTTTTTTTATTCAGCTCGTATAAAGGGAAACACGCAAGCTTGAAGCTAGTGAGAGTTTCTCACAAGGCGATACCTTTATCGCTGTCAACAGGGTGTAGAACAATCGGGGTAAGGGGCAGCCACCCTCACCTCTGAGGACACGACAACTCTTTCTTTGTAAATTTTGCAAAGTAGGCAGGTGTCAGATACGAGAGCGTGACGAGCTTCACTTTTGAATAGACCTTTTCAAAAGAGGTCTGGGTCAGCACGACATTTTTCTGGAAAATGGTAGACATCTTGCCTAAAGGAATCCTCTCGTCGTGCAACGACCTGGATTGCAGACAAGATGCAAGTAACTCAAAAAAAGAAAATACTTGATGAAATGCCTCCCAGACAAGATAAACTGGAACTTGAATCCTTTCATTCACTTTAACTTCCATTAAGTGTGAATTTGAAGCGAAACTTGCTGCAATATCTCTCCTGAAACGACCGCAATTCCGGTCTTTGTACGTGGAGAGGATTCTCTTACTCAATATGTCTACCATTTTCCAGAAAATATCACGCCCGACCCAGATCTCTTTGAAAAGATCTATTGTTCTATATTTCATGTCATACTAAGGGTTAGACTTTAGAACTCGGTTTACGGCAAGTGCAAGGTTTTGTTTCTGGCTTGCTTCAAAGTTTTGGGGTAGATTTGCTGCACTAGTTTCTAACGTTGCCTCTTATATTGGCTGCTCAAGGGCTCGACATTGTGCGACTGTAGTAATAGGGCTGTGAGTCTTGTTTTGGGGTTAAGAAGAGCGTTTCGAGGTTGGGTTTGAGTTAAGGCAAGGGTTACGGTGGTCGTAGGTCTTGCCTTTACACAAAGTACCTGTCGTAGTTTTTATCAATTCTTGAATCCCACTGATCCTACCTGCTGCGTTTCACTCAACTTCTCTTCGCATGTTGGGTACTGCAGAGGTAGGGGTGGCTTACGTAACGTAGCCAACGTTTCAGACAATATGAATGTTAGGCAATGTTGGGGAAGAGTTGGCTACGTTTGTTTGACCGAGCTTTGAGCCGTAGTGTAGTTTTCGCTTCGTTGGTAAGGATGGTCAAGTCAATCTGGCATTCTGCCGTTCCGGTAGCTGAGTATTTAGGCCATCCAATTCAATTTCTTTGTGTAAAATGGTTGTTGTTGTTGAGAAGAGTAAGACCGTTCAATGAGTAAGACTGACAGTCAGACGTAATTATTCTGTGAATCTTATTCCGTTTCTGTTTAGAAAACAAAACAGACTTAAAACCAAAACCTTAGGAAGTTGAGTAAAAGTAGAGTTACTCAATCTAGGATTTATTAGGATTTCATTAACTTAGACTAAATTCTGTTAAGTTTAACTGCTCAGATTTACTAAGCTTTTGTGGTAGGCCAATTGTGGTTAATAGAAGTCTGTTTAATGTTAAGATTCGGTAATTCTTCATCTACCAAAGATTGTTGTTTTTAAAAAGGCTTAAAAATCAAATTGCATTTTTAATTTTGATGCGCTGTTTTAGCAAATTGTATTTCAGTGTTTGATAATTCCATTACCTGATGCAAAAGAGATTTATCAAACGAATTTTATCCCGAGAAACTTTGCTTTGTGAAAAAGTCGTGGATTTTGTTGAAAACGACATAATAGCATAAAAATCAATTAAGAAGCTACTGTTAAATTTTGCATTACATTTTGAAGTAGCGAATCAAGGATCAGTATTAGTTGTCACGTGGTAAAGTCAACCTTTTTTGATTGGCAGGTTTCAAGGTGATGCTCTGAATGAAAATGCGAGCAAATCAAGGTCACAATAAAAATTTAACCAAAATAATAAACAAACGCTGATTAGAGTCGATTTTTATTCTCAAAAACCGAATCCAATTTCTCGATACTCCCGATAAGCTTATCTCTTTTGAGTTAGCAAAATTTAGACGATAAAAATAGAAATATATTTATAAAACAGAGCCACAGAACCTGCTTTTGTTATACAGGTTAAAGTTATACAAACACGTTAAGCTTTTCAATCAGGATTTTAGAGTTCTTACCATTAACTATGTTTTCCTTAATGAATAAAATAACAAGGCAAAATTTGAGGTCATACTAGACCTATTTCTTGAGTCCAGGTTATCACTTCGTTCTTAACGATCATCCTCACAAATTGCAACCTCGTTCCAAGGGCTATTTTGAAATAAATTCATGGTTTATGGTTTGGGAATAGACTGGTTTGGGAATGGGCTTTAAAACCACTCAAACTGGATCAACCAGCTGTTTTATTGTTGTTGTTGCTGTTGTTGTTGTTGTTGTTGCTGTTTTATTGTTGTTGTTGTTGTTGTTGTTGTTGTTGTTGTTGTTGTTGTTGTTGTTGTTGTTGTTGCTGTTATTGTTATTGCATTTTGCAGCAGCAGATATTATGTCTGCCCAAACAATCAAACATTGGTAGTCAAAGTGTTTGTTCACGATGTTGCAAAACATTGCATAACAAGCAGACATTACTGGACAAATACAAAAACATTTTCTCATGCTGCAAGTTAAAATGTTTAATAAGTAATGTTTTATGACGTGGTAAAGCGGAAGAAACATTTTTTACAACTAAATTTCGAATGTTTGGCAAACAATGTTTAATCGTTTTGGCTAAGGTCTAACAACAATCGCCTTAAAATTACCAGAATACACTCTTTTTCCTTTATAAGAACCAGGAAATTTTGATTGAGGCTGGCTGTTCTTAAGTTTTTGCCTTTTTTGAACCTGAAATGTTCTTAATCTGTTCTTAATTTCTTGGTTACTGAGACATCTAGAATCTAGATTTTGCCAGTGAATGTCTTTAGTGGTAATTGGGTTGTGTAAAAATGGAGCATGCTTGTCCATTTCATTGTTTGCTTGCTTTATACGTTGTCTGACTGTCGTACTTTCATATTAAGCTGATATTCTCAGGGCTTATGAAAACACCCAGCCTCAGCTTGTTCTTATTTTGTTCTTAATATCTGGCCAAAATCCAGGCTCGTGTTCTTATAAAATTGTTCTTATAAAAGAAAAAGAGTGTGGGTAAACAAGTCTCGATTTAAACTCAAGGCGAATAAGGCTAATAAATTCCAGTCAGTATGACCTAATATCAGCGAGAGCCTATTTAATAATTGATTTTCCAGTTTCTAATGCTAGTCCATTCTTATTGTACTTTGCTTGTCTAAAACTTTAATTCCCTCAAAAGAGATAAACATTGAACAGGATTACCCCAACCGTCAAACAGCCAAAGACGTTTAATGGCTAAAAAATAAAGTTCCAATTAGCAGTGCTACATCCATGTATTTCCCAGTAGTGCTCTGTCTCTAGCCACGCTTCTACAGAGGATAACTTAGGAATAACTGAGAAATGACCTAATATCGATTTGTCTTAGTTAAATCCTCGGCGATTTTGTTTAAAAAGATTTGTTGAGGTCAAAGGAACTTCAGTTTGATTTTAACTAGATTATGTTAATAAAGTTTAGGGAATCATGAATAAAAACTTTGAAAGCACCCCGGAAAGCACTAAGACCGAAGGATATAGTGATAAAATAATGCTGTCCAAGTACAAATTTTAGAATACATATTTTTTTAGACAAAAAAAGTGATTTTTAACAAAAAAAACGGGAATATAACTCAGCTCATCACGTCTAGCCAATTCAGTACTGGGCCCGGTACTGGGGTCTTCAGGAGCCGCCATGCCCAGTTGAGACACAGACAGTGGTGCTTGATCTGCCCCAAAACTAATTTCTGAAATTAGGACCATCTCTTGTAATTTTCTCCTTTCAAAAGATTTAGCTTTTTAACAATTTTTTGCGAGGGGTAAGCCGAAGTCTGAAATCTCGCACACCCTTGGGGAAGCAAAGACTGAAATCTCGCACTCCTTTGGGGAAATCCTATTGTTTGTACGGAAATCTATTGGAATTCCTTTTGTTTAAAAAAAATCTCGTACACCATTTTGAAGAGTGAAATACCCCTCCTTTTATTTGTTTTGGTGAGCTTTGTCCCAAAAACAGGTTTAGGTACCTAAATTGCTGGCAATGGCTATCTTTGTCCCTGTTGAGACACCCATTGCTTCTGATCGATTCCATCAGGCAAGACTAAGAAAATTACCTAAAAATGTCGGAAACTAGTAAATTTATTAACGCAATGCAACGTTTGATGATACAGTGTTTCAAAGTATTCCAAGACATACAGTATATATCATCTAGTCTCATCAGTCTTTATCATATTCTGACCGGTTCTAGCGAACCGTTTGAGCCGCTCTGAATCTGCGCTTGCATATAGCTGTTCTACGGTAAGACTTAAGTATATGGACGGTGAAAGAAAGATTGAATTTTAGGTGACTATACGAGTATTAATGACGAACTTTGTTCTTTCTAGCTTTTCTTTCATTTATTAATGTGCTTCGCATTTTCGTTCATTTACACAGCTTTGTGAAGAAATCTTCGGATTTTTACATGTTTAATCAATCGATTGCCATCAAACTAAATAAATGATTAATTACATGAAAAATTTGTTCTTTTGAAGGACTGTACGCTATGAACTACAGTAAAAACCAGTATTTAAGAGCCTCCGTTTATTAAAAAGAGCAAGTACTGTGTATTTTTACGCAGTAATATATACAAAACATTTCTGCCTGATATTTATAGGGTTAGATAATACATAGATAGAAGGCTTCAATCTACTCAATATGATTGAAATGCAACTTTTGTACGAGTTAACCTATTCCGCAGACTTTAAAAACATTGCATTCATTCAGGTCAGTAATAAGTAGGGCCTGAAAGCTGCTAAAAGCGTTGAATGCACTATTTATCAATAAGCAACTAGGGCTAACATTTTGCTAAACTTTCTAGTTACGATAGCTTTCCTTATAAAGTAGCTACACCGTTGCAAATTTGTCAATTACATTGAATAGCATGAAAAGAGCCAAAATACGAGTTTTTCTAATTATAATAATAAGAGCGTTACAAGTCATAGGAGGGTTGAAATACTTAGATATTTCATGCAACTTTGAAGGCTGGAAGTCCAGTTGCTTATTCAAAACACAGCGTAATGCTGTTTTCTGGCAATTGCTTTTACCTCTTTTGTAAAGAACCTGCATTCTTATTACATACAACAAGGTATACACTTCATTACACAAAAGCCTAAACAGGCGGTATATCGAAAATTTTTGGTTCTTTTCTTCGAAAGGTATAAATGCTGAAGATTTATATGCTTTGGAAAATTTGTAAAAATAAGTTCTGAACTTCAGTTTATCAAATAAAACTCGAAGAACGTTTTCCTCAATTGTTTTATTTTTAATTTCCTCGCTTCTAACTGAACCTAAAACTGAAAAATATTCTTCAGAAAGGTTCATAAAATGATGCAAGCGTATCAAGCGACTGTGCTGCCACATTAATTCACTTACCTACTACCCAGTGTTGAAACGTGGTATCCATAAAGGTCCACCAACATTAATGTAACGGGCTAAGAAGCATTAAAGGCAGAAGACCTTCGAATCCGGAATTTTCAGGTTACGAAGCAAACTGGTACTGAATTTGCGCTACTATAACCATTAACCTTCATTGAATTGTTTTTCTGCATAACTTTTTATATAAAGGCAATTTCAAACAGTTCATCATTAACGATGAAGGCCTGTATTTATTTATCGAGGCAGCTAAATTTAACAAACACTGCAGGTCAATAATTTAACGAAACAACTACAATTTATAACATATTATACTTACTGAATCGTAAACACGAGCAATTTGTTTGTTTATAGTTATACCAGCGTATTTACCACCATAATCAATCTGCAGCTATCCAACTGTCTTCTGCACCAGACCTCGATGTTTTCGTAAGACCAGTGTAAGATGAAGAATACTATTTTGGTTAAGCTGCCCAAAAATATTACGTCGATAGTAAAGGGAGGGTTTTCACGAAAATGGCACATCACCTGACGATATCAAACGGGGGGTTTGTTAAGAAATCATTATGTGATGTGGTAAATTTAACAGCTTAAACCATCGCAAAGAAGCTTTCTTATATAGCTCTTACATATGAGGACGGGGGATAATGTACCCTGAATAAATTTTCCTGCGCCACCCATTTGGCTTTCATTCGAGAAAATCAGGGAAATTTGTGAAGATGGAATGGCAGTCGTTAGCATTGGAAACACACATGCTAAGCTCTGAACACTGCCGCCTCACAAAATGGGAGCAGTACTAGGAGCAAATGTTTATAAACCATACAAAATTATTAGTTTGTGCGGCCTGATATAAATAAATTTACCAGCTGCCTCATTCCCAAAGTCAAAAGCGAGGTACAGTAGCCAGCACACCAGTGCACATGCTTTAAGGTGCTAAGTCCAGGTCGGCTAATCTGATGGATCAACTCCCATTAGTTCCCGTGTACGATGTGATTTCCCAAGAAGGATTTTCAGTTAGACTCAGCACATAAGTCCCACTCCTTCATTTGATGTTGCTGCTGTTGCTTTCTACAATCGCTCAGTGTATAGTTAAATCTTTTGGAGTGATAAATCAAAAGTAGGGGATCGTACACCAGAGGCTCGTGTAGTAAGTCTAATTTTCAGCCCATTATCTTTGACGTAGAAGACGCCACAACAGCACACGCTTTTCTCTGAGAAATCAGTATAGACATATAGGTGTCTAACCCTTTTCTCGTCACTAACCTATACCAACGCTCCTTCCTTATTTCAGTGACGATAGAGTTTCGCCTGTTTCGACAATTGAAAGCCGAGCAAGACACACGCTTTCGCATACCCGTAGAAAAGCTCTCAGAGTTTGAAAAGAACAATTCACGAAGCAGGGTTATCGAGGAAAATCGTATTGATTCGATTGTTTCGTCCGAAAGCGATTGTAAAAATAGAATCACGTTTCTGTGCGTGCGCTGCTGCAAACCAAATGATGCACGCTGCTCTCAACGAGAGTCTTTTGAATACCATATTTCCAAAATTAGGCTCTATCTCAAAATAGAGCTCTTTATTTGAAATTTGAAAAATAGATTAAACGAAAACTCTTTATGCGTGTTGAGAATTAGTCTCGTTTCGTTTTATTCAAGGCCAAAGCCAGCACGCCACACACCTAACAGAGGGGCATTTCACTCGCCTAAAAAGGGTACGAGACTTCTATTGAAGCGAAAGGTTTCGTTCAAGATTCTTACGAAACCAATAGAGATTCCAGCCGAGGGGGTACGAGATTCCAAGAAGCAGACTCCCCCTCCCACCTAACAACGAGAATTCATCAATGAAATATGCAGCTTAATCCTAGGGGTTTCTTATTTTAGGAAGGGCTCTTGTTAAGAAACATATCTCTCCTCCCCTGATCACACATATTGCAACGTTGGTTGCTTTTCACAGCATTTCAACAATTCAAGGAGCAGGTGGAAAATTGCAGTAAATGAGATATTTCAGATTTTCCCTTGTTAATTTTTATCTGCTCAGATTAATTCTTTTTAAATTTCCGAAATCTCAATTTTCTAGATGTGTATCTCCATGATTACTTTAATGCATGGTGTTTATGTTGAATTCATTGATTAAGTAAGGATTATAAGGCACGTCAAGGAGCGGCTTCGGCAGATATGTGCGCAAATTACAGCTAATCTATTAGGAAAGAACGAATCAGTAATAAAGCTTACACTATCAAGAAGGAAAAGTAGCTTTGACGTGCATAACTCTTCCAAACGGGAGGAGATCCTTCGGCTGTATGACTGAGAGTGACACGGCGATTTCATTGAGCTCTATAGCTCAGTTTCTCAGTGGAAACGTCGTTGGCTCTCGCGGCCATGCAGTCTCGTTTCGAATGCCATATATTATGGTATGTAACTTGTGGAAAGACCATCCTTGTTTTGACATTCATGAGAAATATATACAAGCATAAAGAAGGCTCAATACAGCCGAAACACAAAAGCTAAACCGGAGGCATGACTTGGAAAATTGCTCGGTGAATTCATTAAGCGCAATGTCTGATTGGCAATGTCATTCGCTCTCTGGTCATGCAGACAAGTTTCGAATCCCAATGCCACTTCATTTTTCCACGAGTGGAATACAACAAATGATAGGTTCAATAAGCTGAAGAGCCTTATTTACAAATCGTCAATTGAACTCTCCCAATAGCCCAAGGTTCCCCTCCCATTGGTTTCGCGTCTAGATTGAGCGTTCTTCTGTACCATGCTTCCTGTAACACATATAGCTTTAGATACGCAAAGGGCTCATATATAGCTAGCAATAACTTTCTTTGCTTCATTCCTGTTGTGAATCCAGAGCTTATTGAGCTCGGGACATGTTTGGAGACTAGAAACGAGTTTCGGATTGTGCTTGCTTATGGTTTCTCATTTCATATTGGTTTTGGATGACTCTCAGCTTTTCTGATTACTTCGCCTCTGAACCCATCTTTCCTGATTTGATTTCCACTCTTCAGCATTCTTACGTCACTATACTCCTTCACACCCCATCCTATGGCTCCTACGTAGGAGCCTTGGCACTGCGGTGGTGGATTGGTTGGTGCGTCATGAAACAGATAGGAAACATCCTTCGTTGATTGGTTGTTTATTTCGCGTGATGTATCACCAATATAACGTGGGTCGATTACTTTTCTTTGGCACATTCCCTGCCCATCAGGTCCGGAGAATATCTCTCGATTTGTTGTTGCACTTGTTGCTTTGTTCGAAGTCATTTTCTTTTGCGTAGAACTCTGTGCAAAAAAGATATGATAAAGATACATTCATCTGCGTAAAATAGGCAATTTTTTACCAAGATTCAAATCATTTTGGTACAGTCCTGGATTAAATACGATGAGACAAATTTTGCTTTGAGAGGGCCTCTATCCCTTCCTCCCCTGTTTCAAAAGGGGAAAGGTGACGAAATTTTAGAGAATCCAACTTTTCTCATAATTTTTGTCCATGATTGTAGTTTGTGACAGTAGTCTGACTCGAGACCGAGAGGGACTGAGAGGTGTCATAGAGGCCCAGAAACATAGTAGTGGGGCAAAAGGTAGCAGGGGCAGAAGCAACAAATTCAGAACAAAAAAATAGGAAAAACAAGAGTTTAAAAATGTTCATGAGGACAAGGCCTCCGGCTTCCGGTGCCTCCATACGTGTCTAAAGTTCTCAAAATTTGCTTTCACGACTCGGTCTACATCCGACTTAGTAGTGGCCTTTCTTTTTACTGATAAAAGTCATATTATATTTTCCAGATGCATACTTTCAAGCCAATGATGAAACAGCCATACAGCTAAAATGGATGGCTGTGTAGCTATTGCAGTATGTGCTGTGCCCCCAGGTGGAATGTTCAAGAGCGAATAACCTGAAATCTCATTCGCGGACCTCGGAAGCTTGGACAGCTAAGTTAACTGAAGATAGGGTAGTGGAATGGAGCAGACGAAATTCAAGCTTCCGACCATCCGAGTTGGAGAGCTGAACGCCTTGGTAGCTTGTCCAAGCCAGCTATGGCCAGAAAGAAGTCAGATGTAATGGACATATGAATTTTATCATGATTGGAAAGTAAAGACAGGCTTATGTCGACATTACGAACAGCCAGAACTAGTTGCCAGTAGTAGAACTAGTTAGTTTACTGCTAATCAGCAATTTTTGGAACTTATTTATCCTGTAAGCACTCTGGCAACTAGTTAGCAATTAGTCCCTTTCGACGGCAACTATTCGGGCACACAAATCCAGACAGTTGGAAAAACTCTACTTCTACGATTAGTTGACAACTGATTCCCGTCAGTCGCAGTGGACCCAAGCGCTCTTGCGACCGAGATCAACCATCAACTGTATCCTATAAGTTCTGACTAGTTAATGACAAGTCGACATTAGTTAGCAGTTACAACTAATAAGCGTTATCTATCTCTATCGTATCGTCGCTCGATATAAGCCTGGCTTAAAAAGAGATGAACATTTGAAGAGCTATGAACTTCTAACTTTATACCTCAAAGTATAATAATGCCAAAATTAAAGTTATTTCAAAAATATACTTACTTATAGTTGAAATAAACCGATATAAGTTCAGGTATTCTAGCTTTCAGCCTCTTATCTATATTATCTACAAACTAGCTGCACGTTGAACTTAATTCCTAAATTTTAATGATCGAAGAAATTTCTCGGTCGAGACTGCGAATCTTCCAGATTTGTATATTTTCGTGGTTTTTGTTGCTATAGTATTATATTCCATAATTCAATGAGAATCACATTTAGCAACGTGAATGAATATTTTATGTTTTACTGGTGTTTTGAGCTCAGATTTTAAGCTCCATTAATATATTCTCCCATCAGATAGTGTCAAGTTCGCATTGGTCGATTATTTTTTTGGGGCTACGTACCTTCACGACCCGGGCCCCGGACCTCTGACCCCGCTGGACCCCCCCTCTCGACGGTACTGGTCTTTGGTAATATAGTAATATAGAGTACACTCTTTCTTTTATAAAGAACCTAGCTCAAGGTCTAGTTCTTAAAGTTCCGTATTTTTTTTACCTCTTTGGAGACGATTGTAGTTCCAAAAGTTCCTTAATAGTTCCTTAATTTTAACTGCACATACAGTTTAATGACTACCGTGCAGAGACATTTGCATGTAAGCAAAGCTCGAGACTACACAAGGAAACATTTGATACATGCGTAAAGTACAATTTATGTGATTTTCGACTGCAAACGAATGGAACGGGCTTTCTAATTCTTGATTGTTTGCAGTGATAAAAAATATTCAACAATGAGAAGTTCCTTAGTGATTTTCTCTTTAGTAGTACAAGTTCTTTAAATTTTCGAGCCTTCTACATGTAGGTTCCTTATAAAGTGGTTCCTTATAACAAAAAAAAGCGTGTATGAATTTGTAGAAAACAGAACTACAGGGGCCCTTTGCTCTTGTCTTCGCCTAATCTCCTGCAATGTAAAGAAGATGTAAAAGAATATCAATTTAAATTTCAACAGTTCTGTGCGTTTTTTTCCTCTGCTCACTTGGATGTTCCAAAGACTTCGTTCAAAGGTTCTTGTGCCGACCTGCTAATCCCTAATCCCTCAAAGTTCTCTTCATTCGTTGTGATGCTGATGCTATCCCATGATGCTTAGTTCTAAATGTATAGGGGAAGGCCGCGAAGGAGGTCATCAGGAGATGTGCTGAAAATTAGGGTGACGAGGGTGATCGGGTGATCAGAGATAGTGGCCAGAATATAAAACTCCGAAAGAGCTGGAAATAAGGGTGACGAGGGTGATCGGGTGATTAGAGATAGTGGCCAGAATATAAAACTCCGAAAGAGCTGGAAATAAGGGTGACGAGGGTGATCGGGTGATTAGAGATAGTGGCCAGAATATAAAACTCCTAGAGAGCTGGAAATAAGGGTGACGAGGGTGATCGGGTGATTAGAGATAGTGGCCAGAATATAAAACTCCTAGAGAGCTGAAAATAAGGGTGACGAGGGTGATCGGGTGATCAGAGATACGCCACGTAAGTATAAAACTCTGATAGAGCTGAAAATAAGGAATTTTCAGTACTGATCCTAAGCCGAACTTCCTTATAAAAGAAAATGCGTGTATTACAAATGGTGTTAGGACCAAATGTCTCAACATTGTCATAAATATATGATAAGAAACTCTGTTTTCATTAAATAATAAATAATGTAAATATTTGAAACGGTTTTTGCATTTTCATTCCTGATACATGGCCTTGTACTGAAGCGCATCAGCCACCATCCTGTAAAGAGCCACTTTCGCAATTCTTTTCTAAGAACACCTTGTTTGTGGTTTGTGATGAGCCTCGATAAACATTTTCATGTTTGAGCCTGAGAATGTTTTGTTTTAAATTATTACATATCGTACTAGATTCATTACAGAGGGCATCATCCCAAATACCCTGTGGAAGTGGAAGTAACACGGGCCGAGCCTCAAGGGAGGTAATTTCTAAAAATGAATGTGCAAATGTTGCAAACATATAACAGTATACCATAATATATCAGTTCTAATCAAACTTCACGAAGAAAACGAAAAAACAAACGAAAATAAGACAGTTGTTTATAAAGTTTACACCGATTATCGAAAAATCAATACCCTTATCTACCGATTTTCAGAAAATTGAGACCCATGTTTATACCAAAATCGTTAAAAATGATACCCTTTTGGGCGCGCGGCACGCCCCTAGTACCAAAATATATTTAGTACCCCACGGGTTCTGAGCGTTTTTCAGTGATTGAAAACTCTAGAATAATTTTAAGCTAAAAAAAGCTACTGTGCAATGTCTTGTTCAGCAAGACTCTGCAGAAACTAATTCGGGGAAACAGAAAAAGTCGAAAAGTTTACCACATACTGTAATAGTACAATACTGTATACTACTGATTATGTGCTGGTGCAGTTCTAAAGCAATGTAGTTCTAATTTATCAAGGTTGAATCTTATTTGTCGTGTTACGTTGGGTCCACAAAAATGGGTTGTTTGCACGTCGTTTACATTGAAATCCACCTCGACTTCTCTCTATCTCGAGCTTCTCTGTATCTCAGGCATTTTCACTTACTTCGACGATTTGCTCTCCGTATCTGGAACATAGCTCTATAACATGTAGAAAGGATGTAGAACCCGTTTTTGAAAAGAGATCCTTCCATAAAAGCTGGTCGCAAGATAATATGCTTGCTGGTAAATTGCAAGAAAACTTGCATAATCGAAAAAATTTCTGCAATCAAAGATTAAAATTTTTTTAATTTCGCTAATCATGATACAACCATCTTTAATTTTACAAATACAACCGAGAGAACAAAGGACAGCTATGGGAGAAGTTAAGCTAAAATTTGCGATGATCTTGCGTCTGGTGCAGCTTAAAACCTCATCAAAAGAAAGTATTTGTTGTGTTTTTTAATTTAGGGGTAATATGGGTTTATTTAGAATAATATGCACACCGCATTCGACCTGCTTCCATAGAACATTCGTAGAGGGGTTCCACTAATGATTCTACTCTGCAGAACTTCAGTTCAGTTTTCCAATCACCTAGAACTTACGATCTATGCTGTTGATATAGTTGGATCTGTGTGCAAAGCAATTTTCAAGAATCAGAGTCGATTATCGTTTAAAGTTTGCAAGCTAAACTTATCGGACTTTGCGGGACATTGAAAGATCCTAGCTAGGTTGAAGTAGGCCTGTATGTAAGTGCAAATTTAGGCCGGCTGCTTCTTTGAAAACGTGTTGGTATCTTCGAAAGCTTGTCGTGAAAGTTACTAAAACACGGCTCTCAGATATCTATATCTGATGAAAAAAGCTGTAGCTTGGGAACTTAAGGCAAGAAGAGCTAATGATTTCAGATCAAAACAAAACTGAAACAAGATGAATAATGAGGTTTCTGAAATGGATAAGTCTGGTGGTTTTGAGGATTTTGAAGGAGGTTCAAGAGAAACAGGCCAGCAAAGTGGCAATGAATACTTTGCTGGAGATGTAGAAAATAAAATCTCAAGACTGGATGTGCGTGGAAAAGTGGCCAGTGATGAACAGAGCCGTGTTTCATCTACAAGTGCACATTTTGTCCAGGATTCTGCAAACATTACAAATCCTTCAGAGGGGGGTAGATCTATTGAAGAAGTTAAATTCAGGTTGAATGTAGAATCCGATTCAAGTACTGAAGATTCCTTAGATAAAGATAAAACTCCAGAAGATGTTGCAATAGGTTACCCCAATGAAGAAGCACTCCATGGAGAAGATTCTGACTCTTCAGATGAATCAAATGATTCTGAAGTAACTAGTATTATTAGCAAAAAATGCCAGATTTAGAACATCATGAACAATCACCGAATGAACAGAAATCAGATAGTATCATCGGGTATCTTTCAAATGGAGATAGCTTTGGTGCAGATTTAGAAACATCAACATTGTCACCTTGTTTTCCATTGATAAGAGATACAGAGAAGTCACAAGTGAAAGGAAAGACTGATGAAAATGAAGCTGAAGCTTCTAGTGATTCTAATGAGTCAGTTATTGCTGAGGAAGAAAATTTTGATGATGATCCAGAATTTAATAGACAAGACTTTGGTAGTAATGATAATGATGAAAATATTGCTGATGATGGCAGTACTACAAGGCAAATTGATAGTGACATAGAACTAAGAGTAGATAAAGATGTTGTTGATGATGATTATCGTACTAGTTTGACACATGTTGCTACTGTTAAAGACAGGACAGTATGTGCTGATGGCAACAGTGATGAGGATGATGATGACAATGATGACAATGATCAGGCAACTGCAAGTCATGATGCTCTAGCCACAGTCTTGACCGTAGTTGGTGATGATGATGATGCAGATCATAGAACTAAAGATCATATTACTACTGCCAAAGAGCCATCATTAGATTATGATGATATTACTGAATGTAAAGTTAAAGAACTAACATCAGATGATGATGATGATGATCATCATCATCACCACACAGCTAGAAATCATCCTGCTGTTGCAAAAGACCAAAAGAAAGTGATGATCATCATGATCATATGTCTACAAGTCCTACTACTAATTTTGAAAAGCTAATATCCCATGACGATGATGGTCATGATCATAAAACTACAATTCATGCTGTCAAACAGTTGGATTATGATCATGATGATGACAATGATGGTGATGGTCATCTAACTTCTGTCAGGGGCTAACATCAGATGATGATGATGATGATAATGATAAGCATAGAACTGTAACTAAAACTGTCAAACCATGGTTAGATGATGACTACAATGATGACAATGATGATGATGGTCATCGTACTACTATCAGAGAGCTAACATCACATGGTGATAATGATGATGATGGCAGGCTTACAACTACACCTCAAACTGTTAAAGTGCCTTTGTTAGAATATGATGATGATGATATTACTAAAAGTCATCTTTTGAAATCCAAAGAGCAAGTAACAGATGATGGTAATGATGATCATACCACTTCAAGTCATATTTCCTTTGCCCCTGGCGAGGCAGAAGGTGGGGATGCTTATGGTCATACTGTAAAAAGTCATATAACAACTGACAAAGACCTGAAGTCAGATGATGATTATGATTATGCTTCTAAGAGTACAATTACCCTAATAAAGGACCCAGCAATGGATGTTGATGACTACGATCATACAACTAAAAGCCCTGTTAGTACTGTCAAGGACTCAACATTGACTGACCATGAGGCAGTACATGAGGATGTTGATGATCATAGTACCACAAGTCCTATGACTTCTGTCAAAGAACTGAGTGCAGATAATCATGATGATGATCATGCTACTTCAAGTCACGCTGATGATGGTGTATCTATGACTAAAAGACCACATGATTTACCTCTTAACGATGGCATCAACATTGTGTCTTCTTCGATTGACAGTAAAAATATTGATGAATTTAAAATACCTGGAATGGATAAAGACTTACTAAAGGATTCCTGGTATGTAGAAATACCTGTTTATTTATTTTGAATTAGGACAAGGAGAAAGAGTGGAAAGGTCTTGGGTTGCTTTTAAACAATGGCTTTCTGTTGTTTTGAACAATAGTCTATTGTCACTTAAACAATAATAGAATGCTCACCAAGTCAAGGTTCCTTAAAAGAAGCCCTGTTTACTTAAAAGCTTTTTTCGTTGCTGACATTCCTCAGAGTATTGTCAGAAACATAGGGAAGAAACATTATGAAGGTGCTGTGGCATCATGGTCTCATCCAGCTAACTCCTGGTGTCAGGAGTTCAGTGAGGTCAGGGTTCGAGACCCAGCGATGGTAGAATCACAGCCAGGATCCAGTCTGTGGAGTATGGCAGTTCTCCATGAGATCTTGTGAATGCAGAAGGCCATTTCCATTGTTCTTTTCTATTGTTCTATTGTTTATCTCATGCGTGGACATGCCACATGCCACAGACTGGGCCAGGGTGGAGGTCTTGTTAGTTCATCTACTTCTGAGATCCTAGCAACTAAATACACCATTTCACCTTCACCTTCACCATATTCCACCTTTGTCAGTTGTTTCAGTCTGTTTCTAATTTGACATTTATGCTCTGAGGAGCGTCAGGCAAAAAAGATTTTGAGTACGAGCAAAGATGCTTCAGCTCTTTTTCACATCATGAAGTTTATACAACTGAAAAACTATTTTGAATTATATCATAATCTTTTTAAAATAAACTCAAGGAACTTTAGAGTTTGAATTTTCCTTTAATTTTCATAATTAAATATTGAACTATTCTTTTAGTGAAACAACAAGTGAAAGACTTGCTGATTTTGTTAGCGGAGAAAATAATGCTGATGTAAGTGCAATTACAAGTGGAGATGTTAGTGGAGATACTAGTGGTGAGGTATGGATCAGATATTAAATCTTTATTGATCTTTATGATCTTTATTGTATACCTGATGCTGTGTACCTAGTGCTGTGATGGGAGGTAGGGGGAGGAGGAGCATTATTCATTGCAGGGCCCTTTCTGGGGACCCAAGCCAAGCCAAAGTCATATCGTCTTCTTTCTCTACCACCATATAAGGATATGTGACCATATATGGATTAAATGTTATCACTTATTGTCAGAATGAAAGTTGTCCTCCTCTAAAGGTTGCCACTAAGCTTATTAAGAGATTAGCATAGCTTCTATCCTTGTTCCAAGGAACAATTAGCCCTTATTTTTCTTTTCCATACCATGTTCTAAACAAGGAAAGCAGCAAATATAATTCCTAATGTCTTTGATATCCAAGTTTGAAGAGTAAGCCAATTTTCGGCACCAAGAATGTGCCAAAAGATAATGGCTGATTGCAGGGAAAACCTTTCTCTGTGTCAAAGTTCTTCCAGAATTATGCACCGAGATTCATCTTGGGCATGGCTAGGAATATCTAAGTCAGCCCCCGAATCAAAGTTGATGAGCAGTCTCATACTATTTATAATTACATAAATTTAGAAAATCCACTTAAGTTCATGTATGGTTTTGACTCATTTTATTTGTATATTTTAAAAAACTTAATTTTTCTTTAAGCTGTCTGCAGATGTATCATGTATTTCTTCAATTGATGATGAAGATGAAATTGAGCCTGCTGCCTACAATATAACACTTGAAAATATATATCTTATCAACAAGTAAGTATCAGATATATAACTGGCAGAATCAATTGTTTTGGTCTGTTTCTGAGGTTTATACTCTGAAGACTGTCAGACAAAAAGGAGATGTTTCGCTGCTTTTTGGTGAAGGTCAATGTGAAATGGTGTACTGAGCACCATCTGCTAGGATCTCAATAGTAGATTAACTAATCAAGACCCTGGCTGTGGCACTAGCCTGGCTGTTTCTAAATAAGGCAATTAAGGAAAACAGATTTGTTTCAATCTTTGATTTCTGACTGTACTGTACTAGCTGTTGCTTATTAAGAGTTTTGTGTTTTGGTGGTTGAGCCATTGGTCTAATCTCATCATATTTTGATACAGAAAAAAGTCAAGAATGCACAAGGAGGTTCGAAGAATGAAATGTGATTGCAGTTATGAGCCAGGTATATTTTTGATGAGATTTCTTTTCTGTCCACAATTATATATGTTTCGATTTTTTATTTGTGAACATTTTTATATTCTACACATTTATTGCAAATATTTTTTATGAGATCCAATGTGCTGCAGGACTTCTGAAGAGCTACTCGGTGATTTCATTGAGCTATTTAAAAGCTCATTGGAATCAATGTTGGTCCTCTGAAAATGCAGTCCATTTTTGAATCCCATCTATTATTGTATGCCACTCATGGAAAAGTTTACATGGTAAATATCAATTTTCGACCAACATATTCTCTGTTCTAGATGAACCAGGGTTTGTTGGCTGTGGAGCTGGTTGTATGAATAGACTTCTCATGATAGAATGGTTAGTTCTCTTTTCTTTCTGTCTGTGATAAATTTTAAAATTTGGAGAGCCACACATACAGTATCTTACGAAATATTGTTCTTAGTAGCCTAGCTTGAAGCAAGACTTTACTTATACTTCATTGAAACACGGAGTTGATAGTCTGTTCTTCCAGTTCTTATCCTTGTCAATCACTGAAATTTTATCTCACTCAATCTGATATTCTTTCGTCCAACAATTATTAGCAAGATCACTTTTATCAATTTGATCATTGGCCACATTTAGTTTATGTTCTTCGAGCCAAATTCCAGTCTCTCTTTTCGATTGTCGTATATACGACTTAGGACAATCTCTGCATGATATACAAAATACCACAGTTGCCAGGAATGAAAATCATAAGTTGATAAAATCTTTCTCTTGCTCTTTCATCTAGCGGAAGCAAGTGCAGTTGTGGAGAATTCTGTACAAACAAAAATTTCCAAAAAGTAAGTAGCATTTGCGTAAACTAATAGATTTCAGTTATGATTATAACATGTATGACGGTTATGGTTTAATGAACGCATGAAATTTGTCCAAAGTTTGAAAAACGCCTGTGGAAATACGGGATTTGGCCATTTGAATCAAACTGAATTTAATTAAGAGAATCGTGTGTTCATATATTGTGGTAATATTCTAACTTAATGAACCTTTATTTTAGGGATGTAGATACAATTTAGAAGTGTTCAGAGCTGGTAAAAAGGGATGGGGACTTCGGACTCTTGAGAAGATTGAAGAGTGAGTCATTTTGATATTCTTTTCAGTTTTCACTTTTCGATTTTCACTGTATAAACAGTTCTATATAGCTTAAGGCCTTAGCCAAACGATCAAACATCGTTTGTCAAACTTTTGAAATTGTCGGACAATGTTTCAACTTTTGGCCACGTCATAAACATTGACTGTCAAGCAGAATTCGATTATCAATGTTTTGGAGACTTGAAAACTTCAAAAGCATTGTGTTTTTCACAATCGAAAAAGCTTCTCAAGCAATGTTTGAAACGTGCGCAAACGGTGAAACATTTTGCTTGACATGACAATTTCAAATGTTTGACAATGTTTGTTCGTTAAGTCAGGGCCTTGAATTTAGGGCTGTGGCTACCTTTTTTAAATTGCCTCTCTATGAATGTTTCAGGGGTGCGTTTATCATTGAGTATTGTGGAGAAGTAGTCAATTATTCTGAGTTCATGAAAAGAACGGAAACCTACGACCAGGAGAGGCGGAAACATTATTATTTCATGACTTTGAAGGGTAACGAAGTAAGTGAAGGTCTAGTGTTTGTGTTAATTTTTTCAATTCTTAGTCCTACCTGAACATCCCAGCCGGGGCTGCACTCAGGCTCGGTAGAATCACCCCGTTTTAAGGGGCATCTCTCACAACGATCTCCAGTGGCGTAGCTAGGGGGCGGTGGTAGTCGCCCCTCGGATCATCGCCAGAAGTGGTCTTGTGTATACCCTAAATCTTACGTAAAAATGTCGTAGAATTCCTCTTGGTTATTTTCCGAATGCCACGCCCTAATTATCTTTGACCGCGTCCTTTTTATGTCCGAAGGACATATTAAGAGGGTGTCGTGGAACGCATGTACGCATAGAAAATAGATAGGTAGGCAGGCATATAGACGCTTTTTCGTGCCAAACCGCGTAACAAAAGATAAACCACAAATGATAGGAATTAAACTTTGAAATCGCCGTTAAGTGTTGTTGTTAGTGGGCATAATTAGCAAAGTGCAATTGCTTGCCAAAAACATCAATTAATATCAACTGTTATTGTAGCGCAGTGGAATAATGCGCTTGTTTCTTGTGCTAAGGGTTGCGAGCTCGATACAGGAAACTAAAAATTTGACACCAAGATTTTCTCGCAAAAAAGCCGGCTCGGTCGGTCTTCAAAAAAAAGTTTGACTACAATATTGCAAAATGTTGCTCAAATCTAGTTTGATTTTATTTTTTATTTTAAATATTTTCATACAATTTTTGATTGGGTTGTTATTCTAAGAGGTTTCTAGAAGTCCTATTACATGCAAGGTACTTTCGTGTGAAAAGAGGAGGAGATTGTGGCGCAGTAGAAATTGTTGCCAAGTTACACAGAAGAAATTTTTTTCAAAACAGTTTGCGCTTCGAAAATCATCTGAAAATAAATGGTTCAAAGTTGGCAATCAATTCTTCAAAGTGCTATTAATTATCGAATATAGTCATCTGCATTGTATGCGAATTGTTATGATAGCTTTTGGAGATTCTAGAATTAAATTCATAATTTGTAGCGAAGATTACAGGTTTCGGTGCACTGAAGGGAGTTATTTGTTACACAGTTTAACCTATGAGCTCAAATTTATTAGTACATATACGTTACTAGAGGTTTTCTATTTTCGATTCAAAGTTTTGGGATTCCTCGAGGAAAGATTCATCTGATCACATTGTCAACAATCGCATCATCATCATAATGGATCATTATCATCATCACCATCATCATCACAATCACCAATCATTGTCTTCAACATGATCATCATGTTGAAGACGGTGATCATCATTTTCGTCTTCAACGTGATCATCATCATCGTTGTCGTCGTTGTCGAGCATCATAATCATCATCATGATCGTCTGTAGCATGATCATTATGGTCATTATCATCCTCTTCAAAGTCATCATCATCATCATCATCATCATCATCATCATCATCATCATCATCATCATCACCAACATAATCATCATTCTCATCATCGTTGGCTTCTTCATCATCATGATCGTCTCTAGCATGATCATTATGGTCATTATCATCCTCTTCAAAGTCATCATCATCATCATCATCATCGTCATCATCATCATCATCACCAACATAATCATCATTCTCATCATCGTTGTCTTCTTCTTCGTCATCTTCGTCGTTATTAACATTATCTTCATCATTATTATCATAATCATCAGCGTCCTTCGGACATTGCTACAGCGTTGCTATTTTCTATTCCAGTTTTGAACCTCTGGCTACGTCAGTGGCCAAGGCTAAGCTGGAGCTCTAATCCCTTGTCTAGAAGCCTAGTTTCATTATATGACTTGTTAATGAAATTCAATTGCAGTTGCCTTGTGAGATAAGTTTCGAAACAAAACGTTGCACAATGAAGTTTGTTATTGTTCCATTGCAAGCCTTTGCCTTAGCTTGAATAGAGACCAGCCCTACTTGTCATGAAACTACTCAACTGTTATCTGTACATTATTATTTCTTCTGTTAATAGATAATTGACGCTACAAGATCGGGAAACATATCTCGCTTTATCAACCACAGCTGTGATCCGAACTGTGTTACTCAAAAGGTACTTTTGATATAATCTCTAAAATAACCGATTATTTTTATGAATCAAATACTAATATTATTATTGAAGCCATTAGAAACCCTTACGAACCCAAAATCTACATGAAGATTCTTAAATATTTAATAAAGACGTATTTCTAGTTTCTAGTATAATTTCGGATCTTGTCATACACTACTCTTAACACTTTTGCAGCCAGGGCGTAAACCACAAAACAAGCATCTTAAAATTCGGCCTTCTGTTTTAGGGCATGTAGCTTTTTCTTCTCATCTCATGTACCTATTATTTTGAATCACAAGTCCTGCCATTCTTAGAGTACTTCTTTAATGTCTGGGGCGATGCCCCCAAATCTTCCCATATAGATCAGATCCAATTAAAATACATTCGTTTGATCAGCAATCTCACTAAAGACCTTCAAACTTTTTCTGGTCGACGATAACTCGCCTCATCTTATCGCAAATGAATTAAACAGGCTTTCTTATTGAATGATGGATCAGAGATAACTAGGCAAATCTGCCAAACCCGGGTCAGCTCTCCTTGCCTTATCAGGCCTTTATGGTCTGTCCAAGTGTAGGCCAAAAAAGATGATCACCTGCTTGCTAGGTTTATTTTTGCTATATATGCGTTCTATAGCAAAATACTTATATCAATTTTAGTGGACTGTAAATGGCTTTCTCCGTGTCGGATTCTTCTCTTTGCGAGAGATCAAATCTGGCGAAGAATTAAGCTTCGATTATCAATATCAGAGATACGGGTAAGAATAGCAATAATTAATAAATTTTCTAATTTTATTTTCCAAATCAACTCACCTGTACAAACAAGAATAAGATTTTTCCATTTAAAGGAAGAAATTGCAATGCAGTAAACAGCCGGGTTTAACAACCGAAAATTTTGCGAGTCAGTGTTGGTTTTGAAAAATGGATGCAATACATTGGCGTTTCTAATTTGACAATTTAATCTGAAGGGCTGCATTCACAAGGGCACATAAACGGGTTATTACTCAGTTAGTCCTGCCCAAACTATCCAACATTGTTTGTCAAACCTTTTCGATTTACTTCTCAAACAATGTTTGAATATTTGGCCACGTCATAAAACATTTCTTAAAAAGTTTTTGCTTGATGCAAAAAGAAATTATCTGATAAACAATGTTTACGACATAACAAACGGTAAAACATTTTGCTGGACATTCTAAGGGCGTATTTTTCTGGTCACATTCTGTTTTCAGCAGGCGCCTTCTCTTTTCGGTAGACGTCGAAACGTATTTTTTTCGCTCCGTCTTCTGAAAACGGTCGGTTTAGTAGATCTCCAAAACCTTCTGTACCCAAAGCTGGAAGGTTTCGCAAACATTGTAAGTAATCTTGTTCTCACTTTAAAATGAATGGTTTTGTACGATTTTATTCTGATCAGCCTACCGTTTCCGGCAGCTGTGTTTTTTTGGTTCAGGAAACTTTTTCCTGCTAAGTCTCCCGTTTTCAGAGTTAGGAAGGTCTGCCAAAAATGTAGGTTACCAAAAAATTACGCCCCAAGACACAATTAAAGGACATACAGGAGCTGACTAACTAATCCAGCTTGCATTAAGCCACCAAAGCATCTTCTAGTAATGTTAGTTAAGCGTTGCTTTGTATTTTGTTAATATTCTTTCAGAGAGAAGGCACAGAAGTGTTTGTGTGGCACTGCAAAATGCAGAGGTGTTATTGGAGAGCTCAAGCAAGTTCCACTGAAGAATAGTAAGCCATTTTAAGATATTTGTTGTACCAAATTGATAGCCCCTAATCAAAAAACAATGGCAGACAAACATTAGCACTGCCCACACTATGTGCTAAGGCTGATTGTGTTCTGCTGTTGTTTTTTTTAAACATCGTTTGAAATTTCAGTCTTAGTAAGGCTTTATGTTGCTTTTCTTCCGTCGCCATCTGATGCGTACAGTCACCCCTGGTAATGTCTGTCCAATGCAGTGGTAGAAATACAGTGCAGTGGAGGGGTATTAACAGTACAGTGGAGATATCATCAGTACAGTGGAGGATCTTCAGTGCTGACCGTACTGCATTGATAATATCCCTCCACCGTACTTATGATATCTCTCCACTGTCCTGAATTTCCTCTTCTGTACTGATGATATCCCTCAATAGTACTGTTGATATCCCTTCACAATACTGATGATATCCCTCTACTGTACTGATGATATCCCTCTACTGTACTAAAAATACTTCATCGTACTGCATACCCTCCACTGTACTGCATATATATTACCAGGGGTGGGGTGATAGTGACACCATACTGTCATGTTGCCCTTTTTTAAACATAGCCTCAAATATACACCTCCCTCTTAAAAACGCCCCCTTTGCATTAAAAATGGCATTGAATGCATCCATCTACTTAATACCTTCTTATAAGCGCCTTCTTATAACGAAGTTCATCTGATTTTGAGCTTACAAGTTAGAGTGCAAAGTTTAAAATTTCTCAACAATTTCAACCTTGCTTCCTAGCACCTACAAGCTGTGATTCGCCGAAGAGAAAAACGAAAAAGAAAAATATTTCTGAATATGAGTCTGAGTCTACTGTAAGTTAAGATCTTTTCAAAACCATAGTGTAATCCATGCTGTAAATTTGGAAAGCCCATTAGTATGAATGCTATCTAGCAATGGCAGGCAAGGTAAACGTGAAAAATAAATGAAAGACTCCATGGATAATTTCTACCAAAAGTGTAGACCACAACTTCGAAAAACATTTTCTGCTTGTCACAAGCAGAAACATGTTTGACGAGCAATGTTTTGTGATGTGTTAAAACAGTCAAAAGTTTGTTTTAAAAGTAAATCTCTAAGACCCTGGCAAAACGATCAAACATTGTTTGTTAAAGATCTGTAATCTGCATATCAGGCAAAATATTTCACTGTTTGGCCACCTCGAAAAACTTTGCTCGTCTTACATTTTTTTCTTACGAGTAGCAGAAAATGTCTTTTAAGTTTTTTAAAAATATTGCTTAATCAATTCTTTATATCAAGCAATGTTCTGCGACGTGGCCAAACGTTCCAACATTGCTTGATATGCAATTTTCAGGTGTATGACCAGCATTATTTGATCGTTTGGCCAGAGCCTAATGTTTTGCAACAATGTTTGATCATTTTGCCAGGAATTAAAGTTGGTATCAAATGGTGAAAGAATAAGGCCCTGGCCAAACGATCAAACAGTGTTGGTCAAACATTTGATATTTGCTTGTCCAACAAAATGTTTTACCGTTTAACCTTATCACAACACATCGTTTGTGATAGCATCAGGAAACATTGTTTGGCCACATCACAAAACACTGCCTAACAAGTTCAGCTTGTCGTGCAATGTTTTGCGATGTGGCTAAACGGCCAAACACTGTTTAAAAAGCAAACCTCAAATGTTTGACCAACAGTGTTTGATCGTTTGGCCTCAGCCTAAAGCACCCTTGCTGTGTAGTGTGTATGATGTATTGTGAGCATTTGTGATTATGCATATAATTCTTAACCCTGAATCACTATTCTATTTTGCAGTTTGGTGAAGAGATTACTGAAATTCTTGGTGATAATCAGAAGATCGTCAGTGCAAGTCAAGCCCTAAGTTTAACTAGGCTTATGGTTACAGCATCTGCATTGGAGGACCGAAGGCAATTTTTGCGAATTCTTAGGGTAACAGACTGTTCTTCCTTCTTAGATTAATCTCATCTTCCTTGTGCTCGAATAGCTACACGCTTTTTATTTTATAAAGAACCTAGCTCAAGACTAGACTCATTACATAAGTCCCACTCTTCGCAAACAGCAACGGCAGTCTTTAGCAAGAGCAACAACTATAAAATTGAATTGGATGGCCCAGTGCTCAGAATGGCCTGAAGCCTGGCACACACAAACGATAGTTCTGAGCGACCTTTCGAAATCAGATTGGCCTAAGAAGCGAAAACTATGGCTCATGTGATTAAACCAGCTCGAGGTCTAGTTGCTAAAGTTCCTTATTGTTGAACCTCTTTTGACTGAATTGTGGTACAAAAGTTCTTTAAATAGTTCCTTAATTTTATCTGCACATTTATTTTCATGACTTTTACACAGAGACACTTGTATTTGACCAGAGCTGGAAACTACTCAAAGAAACATTTGATACATGCGTAACATATAATTTTTGTGAGTTTTTACGGCAAATGAATGGAACCGGCTTCCTAATTCTTGATTGTTTGCAGTGATAGAAATAACATTGGAAAGTTCCTTAGTGATTTTCTCTTTAGTAGTATAAGTTCTTTAAATTTTTGGCCTTCCACAATGTAGCCGTTCTTCATAAAAAACCGTGTAACCACTCATTTTTTGTAAGAACAAGCCCTTTTATGACAATAAAGAAACTCTTCTTGAATGGACTGAAAGGTCAACTAGAACCTAAGAAATTTTATCCTCTTGAATTCGACTTACGACTTATCGATCTCTTTTCTTACAATCTAGGAGGCATCAGAAGCGAAGGCACTCAAAGCTTTTGTCAAGTACAATGGATTGTCATTATTATGGAGTTGGATGGTTGAATCACCATGTGGTCCAAGTTTTAAACTCGAGGTAAGCGTTCATAACGATGAGCCACTTTTTCCAGTTGTCTCTTTGGCGCAATGATTAGCGTGTAGGACTCACGACAACGCAAATGTTGTAGCTTCGAATCAATCTTTCCACTTGTGATTGCAGAGAAAACAACCTTGGGCGAAGTGTGTAAATGGATACCTGGTCGGTAGTTATGTTGCTGTATGCTATATGCTTCAAAAACAAAAATAGAGTGCAAAATCGACTGAATTGTCCTAGACTAGAAGTACACTTCAGGTTCCCCTATAATAAGATGGTGGTTCTTGCTTTCCGTATTTTCCGTAAGCCGTAAGAAAACAATTCACTCCATGGTTGACATATAGTCACTTTGCTAGCGCATATCTACGTTGTTTTTCTTTTTTCCTATTATGGGGTATAAGGCCCTGGCCAAACGATCATAAACACCGTTAGAGATTGATGTAAAAAATGTTATAATCACTCCACAGATTCTGAATATTCTCAAACTTTTGCCGGTATCAAACAAGAATCTTCTGACGGAAAGTAAACTTCTGCCTTTGGTGGAAAAATTATCAAATTGTCAAGATTCTCAAGAATCTACACGCTCTGACGAGGAAGGCAGTTCAAACAGCGATAACGACAACAATGAGGTTGTTGGTGATGATGCAAAGGATGAAACTGCCAGCTCTTCTGGGAAACCGAAGAAGGATAAAGTAGAAAAGTACAAAGATTCTAAGGCTGAGTCGCCTGATGTTGATAGAACGGATGAGGATTCTGATAATCCAGAAAGAAATGAAGAGATCATCAGTTTGGCTGCTGAGCTGTTAGATCGATGGAAGCTGCTGAAGGTACAGTATGGTTGGTTCATTGTTTTGATTTCGTTAAAGCGATTTGTATGCTTTCCTCCTTCATCGTTGTTCCCAGGAAAGTTATAGTCTCCAGCCTCACTTTCGTGCTTAAAATACCTCCTGGTTAGACTCATTACACAAGTCCCGTTCTTCGCAAACAGTATTGGCCGCCTTAAGCAATAGACTTACAAGTTTGCGCTCCTTAGGCTAATCCGATAGAGATAGGTCGCCCAGAACTACGACTCATGAACTTCCTTATTAAAAGCCTGGCAGCAACAATCATTTGCTTAAAAAGGCCAGCAATGTTTGATTGTTTGAAAATACCTCAGGGTTTGGGTATACGCTGTATGTATTTATAGGTTAAGTGGAAGGGTAGCACAATAATGCTTATCCACGTTTTCATTTCTTTTTCAGGAGGTTTTCAAGATTCCTAAGAAGACACCCTCGACACCAGTAAGTGCATCTAAATGTTTTTTAGTGAGCGAGCATTGATTTCTTAAATTTAGAGTAATTACTTTGCACTTAGATAGAAGGTTGAGCGTTATGGGAAAAACTGGTTGATCTACCTGGATTCACTATACGGCTAATGTTAATAAAAACTTGTCCGATACCATTATAATCTAGAGACCGAATTTTCCTCTACAGAGTTCTGAGAGAGAGATAGATCTCTTGTTCAAAAACGTTTTTTTTGACACAATTCTGTATCCCCCTTTTCGTCGTATACACCTTTTCAACTATGACCTCGTTTTCAAAAAAGAAGGAAATTCCGTCATTGAAACATTTTGACTTGAGATTCAAATTTTCAAATTTTGAACCCAGGTTCAGGTTGAGGCCTAACTGTAGTGCCAAGGCAAATTTTCCTGCTTTTAGCAATGACAATGACAAAGTTTGAAATTTTTAAGAGATATGACCTTGAAAAGGACTGAGGGTGTAAAATTTTACCCTGAACGATTAGTCAGTAGTCTGTAATCGTCCATTTGCTTGTGTAGCTTGATTCTTTACTAAGTTACCATTTGTTTTAGGACCAGCCGAAACAGAATTATGAGTTTGAAAGTTTATCTTTAGCTGCTGATGACAATAAGAGGTATGAACAACTGAATGATGTTAATTTTTTGTCTGGCTATAATTCTGCGTAGCTTGTTAAAATGAAATTATTAGATTTTATCTTTTTAATATCAAGTTGGGTGTAGAAGAAATTGGAATCTAAGGGCCAGTTGGACAAAAACACCCGACCTTCCAGCCCGTGAGCTGAGAAGTGAAATGCAATTTTCAAGAGTTTACATGTAGAATTCCATCCCACATTCCAGCTATTTTTCTCATATTTCAGCGTTTCTACAATTTCTCTGACAATATGATTATGTCTGGCGGGTGTGCATAACAAGCAATTGCATCCCACCGTCCAGATTTCATCCCACCTTCCAGCTTTAATATGAGAAAATTTGATCCCATCCCGGCGAGATCCCAACTCTCAACAACGAGTGAGATCTCACTTGACCTGGATGAAACTTTTTCCATATAAACAGAAGATGAAAATCATAAAGGTTTGTGTTGGGAGATGAGATCTCAGCTTGAGGGCTGGAAGGTGGGAGGATTTTCTCCATATAAACAATCCATGAGAGAAGTGGAAGATATCAAGAAGATATCAAGATATCCTCCATAAGTATCCCGGTATAGTCACCTCGGGTAATGTATGTGCAGTACAGTGGAGGATATTCAGTACAGTGGAGGGATATCATCAGTCAGTGGAGGATATTCAGTACAGTGGAGGGATATCTTCAGTACAGTGGAGGGATATCATCAGTACGATGGAGGGTTTTCAGTACTGTCGATATCCCTCCACAGTAATGAATATTCTCCACTGTACTGATGATATCCCTCCGCTCTGCTGATGATGTCCCTCCACTGTACTGATGATTTCCCTCCATTGTACTGAATATCCTCCACTGTACTGATGATGTCCCTCCACTGTACTGAATATCATATCCTCCACTGTACTGATGACATCCCTCCACAGTGCTGAATATCCTCCACCGTACTGATATCCCTCCACCGTACTGATGATATCCCTCCACCGTACTGATGATATCCCTCCACTGTACTGAATATCCTCAACTGTACTGCACACCCTCCACTGTACCGCACGTACATTACCCGGGGTGGTAGTTATGTTTTATTTTCTGTTGTTTTTCAAGAAATGGCAAGCGAAAATTCGAGAATGATAGCCCGTCAAGTGTGTTCTCTCCGAAGCGCCAGTTCAGCCCTCTCATTTCATTGAATAACAACTCGCCAATAAAGCCACTCATGGAATCACCAACTCACTCCCATCTGCGGGAATCGCCTTCGACATCATCACCATCATCTCTGTCGTCGAAGGGAACCAGCGAATCGGATCCGAAGCAGCAGAACGAAGGACACAACATATTGCTTCAGAGACTGATGGCTGTGGTGAAGGGTGACAGCGGAGACCCTTCGCGTTCTCGCTATTCAAGTGATGAGGCTGGTGATTCAAGATTTCCCAAGGGTAGAGGAAGCTTCCCAAGAGGAGGCATCTCAAGCCTCTCCTGGCGTAACAACGTGCAGCAGTTTCAAGACAATATGCAAGTTGGAAGGGGTGCGCGAGGAGGACGTGGTCGAGCAAGAGGTCGTATGCGGGGAACTTTCAATCCATCTGGGTTCCAGCAAGTTGACAACAACATGCAGCAACCCCCTGGAAATCCCTCCTCAATACAGGCTCAAGAATTCCAGCAAAACCAATCCAGGGAGTTTCGTAATAGAAATTTCCCAGTATCAGGAACAAATCAGTTGAGCGATATGAACAGGCTTGGTTCAGGCTCTTATAATTATCAGGCGTTGGGGCAAGACAGCTATCAGAGTAGACCAAGCGAGTTTCAGCCTCCTCATAATGTACACGCTGAGCGACAGCAAAACATCGATTCGAGGTTCCGAAATCCTGGATATGACATTCAATATGGCCGCCAACAACAAGATTGGCAGACAACAACACTGGCAGGCCAGGTTGGTGTAATTTTCGATATTTGATTAACTATAATGAGTGTAGTGGACTAGTAGTGAACTTCGCTATGTCGTGAAAAGTGTTTTCATCTGACCCTCTTCATAACATTAAACAATTGGACTGAACTGAAGCAAAGAACTGCAATAACATTAGCTTAAGGCGAAGAAAATAAATTCTGTTTTTATTTCGTTGATTATTGCTGCCCTTCGATCCATTTCAGTTTATATTCGGCTTGCATAAAGGTTGGACCATGGATCCAAGAAAATTTAGGTTTGTCAATGCTTATAAGTACCAAGGTATCAATTGTCTAGACTACAATGTTTTCATTTAATGGGTAGGAGCGGTAAACTGAAACGACGCATCAAAATCGCCTATTTATACCTTGTTACACCATCTATACTTTGCCACAAGGTCTATCATTTTTCTTTCTTCAGCCTCCACAGAGCTTCAACACTGCAAGAATGCCAGCTATGGTAAACCAACAGCCTCCTCAAGGTGCTCCTTCACAGCAGTTTGGCGGAGTCCCAATGATGAATCAGCAAGCTCAAAATATGCCTCCCCCAAATTTCCAGCACTGGAATATGGTGAGTTCTTAATATTTAAATCCAACCCCACCACTGTACGACTCATCCGACCCAGTATATATTGCAATAACAAGTTATGCTCTTTCAGGAGGTTTAGTCTCACCCTCATTGACTCAAAAAGTTTTTCTAAGATCTAATTTCTGATTCTCCCAGAATTAGACGGTTTCTGTACCACGAAGCCCCAGTGTAACTAAAGGATTTTTGTTGAATTTTATTTTACTAGTAGACACTACTCATGGAAGAAAGTGGTTAAATTTAGCTGAAATAAATGCATCAATTGACTGATAAAGCCCTGGCCAAACGAGCAAACATTGTTGTTCAAGTATTTGAGATTTGCTTTACAAGCAATGCTTGACCGTTTGGCAACATCACAAAATATTGCTTGACAAGCTAAATTCGCTCAGCAATGCTTTTGAAAAACTTCAAAAACATTTTATGCTTGTATCAAATTTGCTTGATTAGCAAATTGCAAATGTTTGATCAACAATGTTTGATAGTTTGGCCAGGGCCTACGCTAGAAATGATGCCTGTCATTGCGCACTCGATTTTTCTACGATAAACAAGTTTTTTTATTATTTGTTTTCAGAACTCCTCCGGTCCTGGACTCGTCGCTCCAAATATGAGAAATCAAGAAATGGATGCTGCTCAGGGGGTAATGAATCGACCTCCTAATATGCCAATCACTAATCAGCCGCAGCACAATCCCTATGGCTATCAGCAGCCTGTGATGCAGAATCAACCATTTGAACAACAACAACAACCAAATGCGTATGGACAAAATACCTATGGTCAACAACAACAACAACAACAACAATCAGCCTCGTTATCAGGTCCGTTAAATCAAGGCCCAGCAACACCGTCTTCGATCATGAAACATTTGCATGAAATGGTTCAACATAACAAGACCTCTGCAACTTCTGAACAACAACAACCTCAAAACGTTCAGCAACAGCAACCACATGGAGGTAATACATATGCTAACAGAACGCCCGAAACGCATGACCGGAGCATGAATCTTGGAACACCCACCAAGGATCATAGGGGAGCTGGAACTGAAAGTCCTTCGAATGCTAAGCCGATTACGTCACTTCCGCCAAACTGGAAAACAGCGACAGATCCTGAAGGAAAGGTTTACTATTACCACGTGGTAACAAGGTAAAAATATTTTGCTAATGACAAGCAGAAATTGTTTATGAAATTCACCAAAACTGTCTAGCAAATCCTGCTTGTAAAGCAAAAAGCTTTGTGACGTCAACAAACGGTCAAACAAGAAGCAAATTTATTAATTTAAGCATGGAATGTTTGATCGTGTGGTCAGGTCCTAGTACCGTAAAAAGTAGAATAACTCAGGCAATTAACGCTGACAAGGCTAATTGAACCAAAACCAGAATGACAGAATCCGTTGCATTTTTATTGAATGCTGTTACTGTAATAAGACAGCTTGCTCATAATTATTTATCGAGCAAACATTGCTGTAAAACATTTGAGATTTGCTTTATAAGCAATGTTTGACCGTTTGGTCACGTCGCAAAGCTTCAGGAATTGAATTTGCTTCGCAATGTTTTTGAAAAACTTAAAAAACATTCTCTGCTTGTCACAAAGCAAAAAAATATTTTACGAGCAATTTCGTGACCACATGGTAAAAAATATTGCTCTAAAAGCAAATTTCAGATTTTTTGTGAAAATTATTGTTCGATTGGCGAGGCCTAAAGGTTTAAAGATTCGTAGTCCTTTGGTTAAGTCTTTCCTCCCCCTCCCCCCTCCTGTCAGTCAGTTAATATGGTTAATCCTCTTGTCCCTCTGACGGATTAGACCCTGATATTTATTTCATTTTTGTTTCTAACTTCAGATTTAAATTGTTTTTAGGAAAACGCAATGGGAGATGCCAAAGAAGGAAGAGGAAAGCCCAGCTAGACAGGCCAATGTAAGTTTAAATTAAACATTCTAATCTATCTCGTGGTATGATATTTTAATCATTTGTTCATTTTACTAATTATCAGCTTATCTAAGAAAAAGAAACTGAAAATATGTGTGTTTTATGCAAAAAAGAAAAGAAGGCTTCCTTTTATGGATGGTGTTAGGTTTTCTGTACCCCCAGGAAATCTTTGAGCCTCTATTTTTGAAGGTGTCAGTGAGGTATAATCTCTAATTTTTGGGGGTTTTGTCTAAGATAAGGCCCCAATACGGAACGATGGAGATCACGAAACAGAGAAATTATCAGGCTTGTGTGTGCCACATTTCGTTATGGTTGATTATTGACCTCGAAGTGATTTTTTTTCTATTTACGTTTCACGGGTAAGAGGGAAGCTGATCTAGATATCATTTAGAAGCGTAGTTATTCGAGCAAAAATGGACAAAGTTCAGTTGCATTTATGCATTTAACTACTAACAACAATTTAAACAACTAAAGAATACATATTAAAATGTATTAATTGTAATGCGTTTCGGCACCTTAGGCCAGGTACCAACCTTACATAGTAATATGAAAGACTCCTGTACTCGTGTGATACGAGTCTAACAACCCACGCAGTTACTCACCAGTCAGCCCAGCTCCGGTGGTTGTGTGATTAGCACTTGTGCTTTTAACGCAATAAACCCCGGTTCGATTCTCACACATGTCACTGATGAGCTCTAATAAGAGCGAAGCGCGTCTTGCTTTTGAGAGGTCGAATGCGAATTTGTGCTCATGCGATATGAGCCTAACTGCAAGCGTTTCGGTACCTTAGGCCAGGTACCAACCTTACATAGACATGTTAAAATGCAATGATACTAAAGACACTTGAGATAAAGAAAAAATACATGAATAGGAAATGGAATTAAGGAGAATTCGTTAGGAGGAACTCTCTCAATAGCTAGGCTTATCGAAAAGAGAGCACTCCCTTTTGAGCGAAATTAAACAAGTGAAAGGGAAAAACCTACGAGTAAAGAGTGACTATTAAAGATCTGTTTTAATAGTTGGTTTTAAACAGGAAATCTTTGAGTTTCTGAGTAATACCGAAAGTTGGTACCTTTTCAATCTACACGAATATTTACTGTATTGTACCTAAGGACCCATTTTTATTATATTGCTGTATATTTTTTCATACTCAAAACCTGTCCTTTGCCTTTCTTTCTAGGTGTCTCAGAAGCCCACTGTTGCATCCGTACCCGGCCCGCACACCCCTCCTGCCTCGCCGCCTCACTCGCCGATTTCCCCCACCAGATACAACACTAGACCCCCTGCTATATCAGATCCTGCAGTCAGCACAACGAGAATGAGTAATTTGTCTGTTAACTCCGCTGAGCTCACGCCCAAACAGCAGAGAATGAGGGATCATTTTAAGATGAAGGTGAGTGCCTTAATGATTTAGTATAATTTGCATTTTAATTATTTGACTACCCATACCATACGGTGTTATTATTTATGACTGCGACACGCTCCCTTCAGCGTACTGTGTTATTATTTATGACTGTGACACGCTCCCTTTAGCGTACAGTGTTCTTATTTATGACTGTGACACGCTCCCTTCAGCGTACGGTATTATTTTTTTTGACTGCGACACGCTCCCTTCAGCGTACAGTGTTATTATTTATGACTGTGACACGCTCCCTTCAGCGTACTGTGTTATTATTTACGACTGCGACACGCTCCCTTCAGCGTACTGTGTTATTATTTATGACTGTGACACGCTCCCTTCAGCGTACTGTGTTCTTATTTATGACTGTGACACGCTCCCTTCAGCGTACGGTGTTATTATTTATGACTGTGACACGCTCCCTTCAGCGTACTGTGTTGTTATTTATGACTGTGACACGCTCCCTTCAGCGCACTGTGTTATTATTTATGACTGTGACACGCTCCCTTCAGCGTACTGTGTTATTATTCATGACTGCGACACGCTCCCTTCAGCGTACAGTGTTCTTATTTATGACTGTGACACGCTCCCTTCAGCTTACAGTGTTCTTATTTATGACTGTGACACGCTCCCTTCGGCGTACAGTGTTATTATTTATGACTGTGACACACTCCCTTCAGCGTACGGTGTTATTATTTATGACTGTGACACGCTCCCTTCAGCGTACTGTGTTATTATTTATGACTGCGACACGCTCCCTTCTGCGTACAGTGTTATTATTTATGACTGTGACACGCTCCCTTCAGCGTACAGTGCTCTTATTTATGACTGTGACACGCTCCCTTCAGCGTACAGTGTTCTTTTTTATGACTGTGACACGCTCCCTTCAGCGTACTGTGTTCTTTTATATGACTGTGACACGCTCCCTTCAGCGTACAGTGTTATTATTTATGACTGTGACACGCTCCCTTCAGCGTACAGTGTTCTTTTTTATGACTGTGACACGCTCCCTTCAGCGTACAGTGTTCTTATTTATGACTGTGACACGCTCCCTTCAGCGTACAGTGTTATTATTTATGACTGTGACACGCTCCCTTCAGCGTACAGTGTTATTATTTATGACTGTGACACGCTCTCTTCAGCGTACAGTGTTCTTATTTATGACTGTGACACGCTCCCTTCAGCGTACAGTGTTATTATTTATGACTGTGACACGCTCCCTTCAGCGTACAGTGTTATTATTTATGACTGCGACACGCTCCCTTCAGCGTACGGTGTTATTATTTATGACTGCGACAGGCTCCCTTCAGCGTACGATGTTATTATTTATGAATGCGACACGCTCCCTTCAGCGTACGGTGTTATTATTTATGACTGTGACACGATCCCTTCAGCGTACGGTGTTATTATTTATGACTGTGACACGCTCCCTTCAGCGTACGGTGTTATTTTTTATGACTGTGACACGCTCCCTTCAGCGCACGGTGTTATTATTTATGACTGTGACACGCTCCCTTCAGCGTACGGTGTTATTTTTTATGACTGTGACACGCTCCCTTCAGCGTACGGTGTTATTATTTATGACTGCGACACGCTCCCTTCAGCGTACGGTGTTATTATTTGGGACTGCGACACGCTCCCTTCAGCGTACGGTGTTATTATTTGTGACTGCGACACGCTCCCTTCAGCGTACGGTGTTATTATTTATGACTGTGACACGCTCCCTTCAGCATATGGTGTTATGACTGCGACATGCTCCCTTCAGCGTACAGTGTTATTATTTATGACTGCGACACAAGGTCGATGGGCATTTCAATCTTCAAAAAAAAACGGAAGAGATTTACATCAAAACAATTGGATTTAAAAAGGATTCCCATGCGTTTTCTTGACCCTTCAGGGCTTCCACTATAGAACTTTTCATAGATGTCTGGGTCGGCGCGAGTCGGATTCTTCTGGAAAATGGTAGACATTTGGAGTTGGGAAACCTCTCCATGTGCAAAGACTGGAATTGCGTTTGTTTCGGGAGAGATATTGCTGCAAATTTTGCTTCAAATTCACGTTTAATGATAATAAAGTGAAAGAAAGATTTCAAAAGCTAGTTTATCTGCTCTAGGAGGCATCTAATCAAGTATTTTCTTTCTTGTGAGCTACTTGCATCTTATTTCCTGAGTTCCTAAGGTTATTTTCAAGTCTTACGGTCACAGATTCCTTTTCTCTCTTTTTTTCTATTACTCGTGAATTAGAAGTAAAATCTGCTGCACTAACTGTCCTAAAGCGACAGCAGTCAAGGACGTTGCACGCAGGAAGATTCCCTTACTCAAGATATCTACCATTTTCCAGAAAAATGTCGCGCGGATCCAGACCTTTCGAAAAGGTTGATTTCCCCTCTTTTCTCGTAGCTGTCAGGTGTTGTTGTCAATTGTCTAAATCCATACCAAAAGTCGACTGTAAACATGCAAGAATCGCGAAAGTTGAAGATTTTAAATTCCTGGCAAGAAAGGTATATATTTTATATTGTTCTGATAATAATTTTGCTTGTATTGTCAAAGAATTGAGAATTGTATTATGAGAGTCGACCAGTCATTCATGATTCATAAGACCCTAACCCCAGATATGCCCCAAGCCTCTGGGGTTAATTTTCTGCAGTGGGGCTTCGCATCAATATATTGTCGGAAGTTTAAGATTAGGAAAAATCGTTTAAGTTTTTATGCAATGAAGATCATAGTATAGGGAATATTTCCTTGAAATTTTAGTTTCAAAAGTTCCAAAACATGCTTTAGAGGTCAAAACATTAACATGACATCTGTCAATAGATACTCAACGTTGAAAAGGAAGGGGTGTCAAAGAAATGGACCCTCGTTATTGCAGGGTTGTAAGCAATATACATTCTCTTTCGTTCGGTTTTTTATATATTGTTTCATGTAATCAAGGCCAGTACTAGGCTGTGTCAAAAATTAAAGGCTCTTATTTATCTGGGTTTTAAGATATTTATACCAAGAAAGGCTGAATTAGGGGCTTGTATCGCTGTGGAAAAATTCTAAGGGGCAGTCCAGATGAATTCCCGTGCCGTTCTGAGTTCAACTGTCTTGCTAAAGTAGCAGTTTCGATTTTATCTGCAATATCACTTGGGCGAAATGTGGTATGTCTCGGCAAGCCTGTGCTTAGAATAAACTGATAAAATCATTTGAGTTTTAGCGAGGTTTGGCCAACGATGTACTGACTTCTACACTACACCTTGGTTGAAGGTGAAGGTGAAATGGTGTTTTAGCGCCAGTCGCTAGGATCTCAGTAGTAGGTTAACTAATCGAGACTTCGACCCTGGCTGTGACGCTACCGTGGCTGGGCTCGAAGCCTGACCACACTGAGCTTCTGACACCACGAGTCAGCTGGATTACACCACGACGCCACAGCACCTTCAATGTTCATTTGGTTGGTTGATATGTTCATTTGAATTATTTTTTTTCAGCTCACACATGGACTTATGATGAAAGAATTGGCAAGGAATCGACCAGATGAGGAACTCGAATGCAACGATTCAGTTAAAATCAAAGTCAAGGAATACATACGAAACTACATGAAGAAATATGGCGAGTTTTATATACGTTCTTGATTTATTTGTTCAGTTTATACGCGGACAGTTTTCATGTGGTTTCAAGGACATTTTGGTTCGTTTTATGCACGTTGTTTGGTGCTATGAAATTCGCAAGTTTCTCATAGGAATTCTACAAGCTTCCCTACGACTCTGCATTGGATGTTCACGGTTTGGCATAAGAACTTTGCAATCTTGCCTAAAAACTGTACAGTCTCCCAAGTTTTTGCCAATAGGATTGACAATCTGCGTTCGAAACCACACGATTTTTACGAGTTTACCTGATAAAAGTCCTAAGTTGACTCCTTTTTAAAAAGTCTTTAATTTTATCTTAATTTTTTAAAATTGATTTGAAACTCTAAATTTGCACTTTCTGCACCCCCTTTAAACCTGTGTGGACACTGGTTACCCTAAAAGCGAAATTTAATGTTCACCCATTACAGTAGTTCAGATAAAATTTCGTTATGTTCATCAGACCCATTAGAACCAGGCTTGAAGTTCAATTCCAACAGTACACGTATTTTTCTAAACCCAGACTCTCGAATGGCCAAAAACTTAAGAAACTCCTGGAAAATATTTACGTAGGAAACTTTTTACTACTTAGAATACTGGAAACCCATACGCATTCAAATACGATGGATAGATAGGTTTGAAAGATCATTCAAATAGAATAACTATATTGCCAATATGGCTATTCAAGAAACTCTTAAGGAACTTTCAGTACTCGAAATCTGACAATAAGAAACTTTCAGTACTGGATCAATTTTCAAGTTTCTTATCAAAAAACACGTGTAACCTTGCACAGGATTGCCTAATTCAATGTTTAACTGGTGAATTTTTAACCTAGAGCTTATTTCTGTATTTAGAATAAACGTTGTAGTTTTAGCCTCTTGTCTATGTTGTTTGGAAGCACAAGTTTGCATTGTAAATAATTGGTTCCCTTAGAAGTATAACCAGAATGTAGCTAAGGCTGAAAATAGAAATATTGAAATCTTTGTCATGCTATGTTGTCCGGATCAGATTAAAACTATAGATTTTACACAGTGAATCTTGTGTTGCTTTGTTTGAATTCTGATTCAGACTAGATGTATTCGCCAATCAACGCGCAGTATTCGTAGCCACGTGATAAAACCCTTGTAGCCTGATTCACAAATTTCGAAATCAACCACACGCCGAACCAAAAGCCAACTGAAAAGCTTCTATCGAAATGGGTCCAATCAGAGAGAAAGAATTTCCCCCGAAAAGTCGCCAAAGCGGAAAGTCTATAGCCTTGCCAAATCGCCAAAAATCGGCCAGAATAAGGGGTTTGGAAAACTTCCTTTTTCTTCAAAAAGACTTATCTAAATCTACCAAAAACCCCCTTGAATTGACTCTAGAGCTTAAATGATGGTATTTTCAATCAAAATTGGTCAAATTAGCGAGAAAAATTTTCCCTCAAAAAATCGCCAAAATGGCAAGTCTATAGCCTTGCCAAATCGCCAATAATCGACCAGAATCAGGGGTTTGGAAAACCTCCTTTTTCACAAATACTTATCTGAACCTAACAGAAACCCACTGAATAGCCTCTAGAGGGTAAATAATGGTATTTTCTATCAAAATTGGTCAAATTAGGGAGAAAAATTTTCCCAAAAAAATAGCAAAAAGGGCAAGCCTATAGCCTTGCTAAATGGCCAAAAATCGGCCAAAATCAGGGGTTTTGAAAACTTATTTTTCTTCAAAAATAAATGCTAAATCCTACCAAATACCCTCTAAATAGCCTCTAGGGGGTAAATAAAGTGTTTTTCATCAAATTAGGTCCAATTAAGAAGAAAAAATTTCCCTCAAAAAATCGCCAAAAAGGCAAGCCTATAGCCTTACTAAATGGCCAAAAATCGGGCAAAATAAGGAGTTCTGAAAACTTAATTTTTTCTTAAAAAATAAATACTAAATCCTACCAAATGCCCCCTAAATAGCCTCTAATGGTAAAACAAGGTGTTTTTCTATCAAATTAGGTCCAATTAAGAAGAAATAATTTCCCTCAAAAATCGCCAAAAAGGCAAGTCTATAGCCTTACTAAATGGCCAAAAATCGGCCAAAATAAGGGTTCTGAATACTTATGTTTTTCTTCAAAAATAAATACTAAATCCTACCAAATACCCCCTAAATAGCCTCTAATGGTCAAATAAAGTGTTTTTCTATCAAATTTGGTCCATTTAAAAGAAAAAATTTCCCTCAAAAATCGTCAAAAAGGCAAGTCTATAGCCTTACTAAATGGCCAAAAATCGGCCAAAATAAGGAGTTCTGAAAACTTAATTTTTTCTTAAAAATAATCACTTAATCCTACCAAATACCCTCTAAATATCCTCTAGGGGGTAAATACATTGTTTTTCCATCAAATTAGGTCCAATTAAGAAGAAAAAATTTCCCTCAAAAAATCGCCAGAAAGGCAAGTCTATAGCCTTACAAAATGGCCACAAATCGGGCAAAATATGGTGTTCTGAAAACTTATTTTTTTCTTCAAAAATGAATACTAAGTCCTACAAAATACCCCCTAAATAACCTCTAGGGGGTAAAGAAAGTGTTTTTCTATCAAATTAGGTCCAATTACGAAGAAAAAATTTCCCTCAAAAAATCGCCAGAAAGGCAAGTCTATAGCCTTACAAAATGGCCACAAATCGGGCAAAATATGGTGTTGTGAAAACTTATTTTTTTCTTCAAAAATGAATACTAAGTCCTACAAAATACCCCCTAAATAACCTCTAGGGGTTAAAGAAAGTATTTTTCTATCAAATTAGGTCCAATTACGAAGAAAAAATTTCCCTCAAAAATCGCCAGGGCATTTTTAAGAAATTTTCACTACTGGGGAAAATTGGGAAAAAGGGCCTTGAGGCGTAATGACCGAAAGTAGCTAAAATACATCATTTTAAAGATTGTCACAGTTGCTGAAAACGAGAAATGGCAAAGGACAAGGGGCACAATTTCACAGAATTTTTCGGGAGTTTTCATGAAGTGGAACCGAAGAAAGAAGGCTGTAGAGCGCCTAAGCATCTAGAGGGGTCCGGGGGTATGCTTTCCCGGAAAATTTTGAAAAATTGGGTAGCTAGAATCTCTCTGGTGATCATTTCAGGAAACCTTTATTCAATTTGCGCAGCCAAGGGAGCCGAGTTTTTTAAGAAAACGGAAGAAACAGAAGATAAGTTTTGCCGAAATTTAATTGAAATTATCGCCTGACGCCCGTGATAGTCCAGGAACGTAAAAACGTACAGAAGAGACTGGCTCCACTTTTCTGTGGTTTAGAGATTGGGGTATCCACTGCTGACGGCCGTATACCAATAGCTATATTCTACTGTTTTGAACGGATTGGGTTGCAATCGGCCGAAAGTTGCCACATCTAAGGGCCCTGGGAAAAATCGTAAAATACTGTCTCAAAAACTGCTTACAACTACAGCTTTTCTTTTCGCACCAGTTATTCAGATTTTCCGATGGCTCGTGAGGTATCCGTTAAAGGTAACCCGAGAACAATACTTAAGAAGCTCGTAAGGATAGTGTGGATGGTTCTGGGATCAAACTTTCAATTATTATCGGGACCGAATGCTTCGAATTATTCGGGGGATGTCTCAACCCCCACACCCCGTCACTATTGGCGCCCCTGCAAAAAGGCAAATTTAATACCAAGTCGAAATTTTATTCTTGTACGAAGCTCAAACAAACAATATCTTCACCAATACTGCAAATGCTTAAAATGCATGTTGTAACTTGTAGCTAATTAAAGACAGCCATTTTCACTTAAACCTACCAGTTGATGCTCAAGTGGGTAAGTGGGAATCTACAAGGGCCCATACTACTGGGGAAATCGTATGATTTTGGCGCTCACTACTGGGGAAGGCATTGGGCCTACTGGGGAACATTCCCCAGTAGTTCCACTGTTAAAAAATGCCCTGAGTGTTTTCTATCAAAATAGGTCCAATTAAGAAGAAAATATTTCCCGCAAAAATCGCCAAAAGGCAAGTCTATAGCCTTACTAAATGGCCAAAAATCGGCCAAAATAAGGGTTCTGAAAACTTATTTTTTCTTCAAAATAATCATTTAATCCTACCAAATACCCCTAAATAGCCTCTAGGGGTAAATAAAGTGTTTTTCTATCAAATTAGGTCCAATTAAGAAGAAAACATTTCCCTCAAAAATCGCCAAAAGGCAAGTCTATAGCCTTACTAAATGGCCAAAAATCAGCCAAAATAAGGGTTCTGAAAACTTATTTTTTTCTTCAAAAATAATCATTTAATCCTACCAAATACCCCTAAATAGCCTCTGGAAGGTAAATAAAGTGTTTTTCTATCAAAATAGGTCCAATTAAGAAGAAAATATTTCCAGCAAAAAATCGCCAAAAAGGCAAGTCTATAGCCTTACTAAATGGCCAAAAATCGGCCAAAATAAGGGGTTCTGAAAACTTATTTTTTTCTTCAAAAATAATCATTTAATCCTACCAAATACCCCCTAAGTAGCCTCTAGGCGGTAAATAAAGTGTTTTTCTATCAAATTAGGTCCAATTAAGTAGAAAACATTTCCCTCAAAAAATCGCCAAAAAGGCAAGTCTATAGCCTTACTAAATGGCCAAAAATCGGCCAAAATAAGGGTTCTAAAAACTTATTTTTTCTTCAAAATAATCATTTAATCCTACCAAATACCCCTAAATAGCCTCTAGGGGTAAATAAAGTGTTTTTCTATCAAAATAGGTCCAATTAAGAAGAAAATATTTCCCGCAAAAATCGCCAAAAGGCAAGTCTATAGCCTTACTAAATGGCCAAAAATCGGCCAAAATAAGGGTTCTGAAAACTTATTTTTTCTTCAAAATAATCATTTAATCCTACCAAATACCCCTAAATAGCCTCTAGGGGTAAATAAAGTGTTTTTCTATCAAATTAGGTCCAATTAAGAAGAAAATATTTCCCTCAAAAATCGCCAAAAGGCAAGTCTATAGCCTTACTAAATGGCCAAAAATCAGCCAAAATAAGGGGTTCTGAAAACTTATTTTTTCTTCAAAATAATCATTTAATCCTACCAAATACCCCTAAATAGCCTCTAGGGGGTAAATAAAGTGTTTTTCTATCAAAATAGGTCCAATTAAGAAGAAAATATTTCCCTCAAAAAATCGCCAAAAAGGCAAGTCTATAGCCTTACTAAATGGCCAAAAATCGGCCAAAATAAGGGGTTCTGAAAACTTATTTTTTTCTTCAAAAATAATCATTTAATCCTACCAAATACCCCCTAAGTAGCTTCTAGGGGGTAAATAAAGTGCTTTTCTATCAAAATAGGTCAAATTAAGAACAAAATATTTCCCACAAAAAATCGCCAAAAAGGCAAGTCTATAGCCTTACTAAATGGCCAAAAATCGGCCAAAATAAGGGGTTCTGAAAACTTATTTTTTTCTTCAAAAATAATCATTTAATCCTACCAAATACCCCCTAAGTAGCCTCTAGGCGGTAAATAAAGTGTTTTTCTATCAAAATAGGTCCAATTAAGAAGAAAATATTTCCCTCAAAAAATCGCCAAAAAGGCAAGTCTATAGCCTTACTAAATGGCCAAAAATCAGCCAAAATAAGGGGTTCTGAAAACTTATTTTTTTCTTCAAAAATAATCACTTAATCCTACCAAATACCACCTAAATAGCTTCTAGGGGGTAAATAAAGTGTTTTTCTATCAAAATAGGTCCAATTAAGAAGAAAATATTTCCCGCAAAAAATCGCCAAAAAGGCAAGTCTATAGCCTTACTAAATGGCCAAAAATCGGCCAAAATAAGGGTTCTGAAAACTTATTTTTTCTTCAAAATAATCATTTAATCCTACCAAATACCCCTAAATAGCCTCTAGGGGGTAAATAAAGTGTTTTTCTATCAAATTAGGTCCAATTAAGAAGAAAACATTTCCCTCAAAAAATCGCCAAAAAGGCAAGTCTATAGCCTTACTAAATGGCCAAAAATCAGCCAAAATAAGGGGTTCTGAAAACTTATTTTTTCTTCAAAAATAATCATTTAATCCTACCAAATACCCCCTAAATAGCCTCCAATGGTTAAATAAGATGTTTTTCTATCAAAATAGGTCTAATTAAGAAGAAAATATTTCCCTCAAAAATCGCCAAAAGGCAAGTCTATAGCCTTACTAAATGGCCAAAAATCGGCCAAAATAAGGGTTCTGAAAACTTATTTTTTCTTCAAAAATAATCATTTAATCCTACCAAATACACCCTAAATAGCTTCTAGGGGGTAAATAAAGTGTTTTTCTATCAAAATAGGTCCAATTAAGAAGAAAATATTTCCCTCAAAAAATCGCAAAAAAGGCAAGTCTATAGCCTTACTAAATGGCCAAAAATCGGCCAAAATAAGGGGTTCTTAAAACTTATTTTTTTCTTCAAAAATAATCATTTAATCCTACCAAATACCCCCTAAATAGCTTCTAGGGGTAAATAAAGTGCTTTTCTATCAAAATAGGTCAAATTAAGAACAAAATATTTCCAGCAAAAATCGCCAAAAAGGCAAGTCTATAGCCTTACTAAATGGCCAAAAATCGGCCAAAATAAGGGGTTCCGAAAACTTCTTGTTTTCTTCAAAAATAATCATTTAATCCTACCAAATACCCCCTAAGTAGCCTCTAGGGGGTAAATAAAGTGTTTTTCTATCAAATTAGGTCCAATTAAGTAGAAAACATTTCCCTCAAAAAATCGCCAAAAAGGCAAGTCTATAGCCTTACTAAATGGCCAAAAATCAGCCAAAATAAGGGGTTCTGAAAACTTATTTTTTTCTTCAAAAATAATCACTTAATCCTACCAAATACCACCTAAATAGCTTCTAGGGGGTAAATAAAGTGTTTTTCTATCAAAATAGGTCCAATTAAGAAGAAAATATTTCCCGCAAAAAATCGCCAAAAAGGCAAGTCTATAGCCTTACTAAATGGCCAAAAATCGGCCAAAATAAGGGGTTCTAAAAACTTATTTTTTTCTTCAAAAATAATCATTTAATCCTACCAAATACCCCCTAAATAGCCTCTAGGGGGTAAATAAAGTGTTTTTCTATCAAATTAGGTCCAATTAAGAAGAAAACATTTCCCTCAAAAAATCGCCAAAAAGGCAAGTCTATAGCCTTACTAAATGGCCAAAAATCAGCCAAAATAAGGGGTTCTGAAAACTTATTTTTTTCTTCAAAAATAATCATTTAATCCTACCAAATACCCCTAAATAGCTTCTAGGGGGTAAATAAAGTGTTTTTCTATCAAAATAGGTCCAATTAAGAAGAAAATATTTCCCTCAAAAATCGCCAAAAAGGCAAGTCTATAGCCTTACTAAATGGCCAAAATCGGCCAAAATAAGGGTTCTGAAAACTTATTTTTTCTTCAAAAATAATCATTTAATCCTACCAAATACACCCTAAATAGCTTCTACGGGGTAAATAAAGTGTTTTTCTATCAAAATAGGTCCAATTAAGAAGAAAATATTTCCCTCAAAAAATCGCCAAAAAGGCAAGTCTATAGCCTTACTAAATGGCCAAAAATCGGCCAAAATAAGGGGTTCTGAAAACTTATTTTTTTCTTCAAAAATAATCATTTAATCCTACCAAATACCCCCTAAATAGCCTCTAGGAGGTAAATAAAGTGTTTTTCTATCAAAATAGGTCCAATTAAGAAGAAAATATTTCCCTCAAAAATCGCCAAAAAGGCAAGTCTATAGCCTTACTAAATGGCCAAAAATCAGCCAAAATAAGGGGTTCTGAAAACTTATTTTTTTCTTCAAAAATAATCATTTAATCCTACCAAATACCCCTAAATAGCCTCTAGGGGTAAATAAAGTGTTTTTCTATCAAAATAGGTCCAATTAAGAAGAAAATATTTCCCTCAAAAATCGCCAAAAGGCAAGTCTATAGCCTTACTAAATGGCCAAAAATCAGCCAAAATAAGGGGTTCTGAAAACTTATTTTTTCTTCAAAATAATCATTTAATCCTACCAAATACCCCTAAATAGCCTCTAGGGGTAAATAAAGTGTTTTTCTATCAAAATAGGTCCAATTAAGAAGAAAATATTTCCCTCAAAAATCGCCAAAAGGCAAGTCTATAGCCTTACTAAATGGCCAAAAATCGGCCAAAATAAGGGTTCTGAAAACTTATTTTTTTCTTCAAAAATAATCATTTAATCCTACCAAATACCCCCTAAATAGCCTCTAGGGGGTAAATAAAGTGTTTTTCTATCAAATTAGGTCCAATTAAGAAGAAAACATTTCCCTCAAAAAATCGCCAAAAAGGCAAGTCTATAGCCTTACTAAATGGCCAAAAATCAGCCAAAATAAGGGGTTCTGAAAACTTATTTTTTTCTTCAAAAATAATCATTTAATCCTACCAAATACCCCTAAATAGCCTCTAGGGGTTAAATAAAGTGTTTTTCTATCAAAATAGGTCCAATTAAGAAGAAAATATTTCCCTCAAAAATCGCCAAAAGGCAAGTCTATAGCCTTACTAAATGGCCAAAAATCAGCCAAAATAAGGGGTTCTGAAAACTTATTTTTTCTTCAAAATAATCATTTAATCCTACCAAATACCCCTAAATAGCTTCTAGGGGTAAATAAAGTGTTTTCTATCAAAATAGGTCCAATTAAGAAGAAAATATTTCCCTCAAAAATCGCCAAAAGGCAAGTCTATAGCCTTACTAAATGGCCAAAAATCAGCCAAAATAAGGGTTCTGAAAACTTATTTTTTCTTCAAAATAATCATTTAATCCTACCAAATACCCCTAAATAGCCTCTAGGGGTAAATAAAGTGTTTTTCTATCAAAATAGGTCCAATTAAGAAGAAAACATTTCCCTCAAAAATCGCCAAAAGGCAAGTCTATAGCCTTACTAAATGGCCAAAATCAGCCAAAATAAGGGGTTCTGAAAACTTATTTTTTCTTCAAAATAATCATTTAATCCTACCAAATACCCCTAAATAGCCTCTAGGGGTAAAATAAAGTGTTTTTCTATCAAAATAGGTCCAATTAAGAAGAAAATATTTCCCTCAAAAATCAAAAATCGCCAAAAGGCAAGTCTATAGCCTTACTAAATGGCCAAAAATCAGCCAAAATAAGGGGTTCTGAAAACTTATTTTTTCTTCAAAATAATCATTTAATCCTACCAAATACCCCTAAATAGCTTCTAGGGGTAAATAAAGTGTTTTTCTATCAAAATAGGTCCAATTAAGAAGAAAATATTTCCCTCAAAAATCGCCAAAAGGCAAGTCTATAGCCTTACTAAATGGCCAAAAATCAGCCAAAATAAGGGGTTCTGAAAACTTATTTTTTCTTCAAAATAATCATTTAATCCTACCAAATACCCCTAAATAGCCTCTAGGGGTAAATAAAGTGTTTTTCTATCAAAATAGGTCCAATTAAGAAGAAAACATTTCCCTCAAAAATCGCCAAAAGGCAAGTCTATAGCCTTACTAAATGGCCAAAAATCAGCCAAAATAAGGGGTTCTGAAAACTTATTTTTTCTTCAAAATAATCATTTAATCCTACCAAATACCCCTAAATAGCTTCTAGGGGTAAATAAAGTGTTTTTCTATCAAAATAGGTCCAATTAAGAAGAAAATATTTCCCTCAAAAATCGCCAAAAGGCAAGTCTATAGCCTTACTAAATGGCCAAAAATCGGCCAAAATAAGGGTTCTGAAAACTTATTTTTTCTTCAAAATAATCATTTAATCCTACCAAATACCCCTAAATAGCCTCTAGGGGTAAATAAAGTGTTTTTCTATCAAAATAGGTCCAATTAAGAAGAAAATATTTCCCTCAAAAATCGCCAAAAGGCAAGTCTATAGCCTTACTAAATGGCCAAAAATCAGCCAAAATAAGGGGTTCTGAAAACTTATTTTTTCTTCAAAATAATCATTTAATCCTACCAAATACCCCTAAATAGCCTCTAGGGGTAAATAAAGTGTTTTTCTATCAAAATAGGTCCAATTAAGAAGAAAATATTTCCCTCAAAAATCGCCAAAAGGCAAGTCTATAGCCTTACTAAATGGCCAAAAATCAGCCAAAATAAGGGGTTCTAAAAACTTATTTTTTCTTCAAAATAATCATTTAATCCTACCAAATACCCCTAAATAGCCTCTAGGGGTAAATAAAGTGTTTTTCTATCAAAATAGGTCCAATTAAGAAGAAAATATTTCCCTCAAAAATCGCCAAAAGGCAAGTCTATAGCCTTACTAAATGGCCAAAAATCAGCCAAAATAAGGGGTTCTGAAAACTTATTTTTTCTTCAAAATAATCATTTAATCCTACCAAATACCCCTAAATAGCCTCTAGGGGTAAATAAAGTGTTTTTCTATCAAAATAGGTCCAATTAAGAAGAAAATATTTCCCTCAAAAATCGCCAAAAGGCAAGTCTATAGCCTTACTAAATGGCCAAAAATCAGCCAAAATAAGGGGTTCTGAAAACTTATTTTTTCTTCAAAATAATCATTTAATCCTACCAAATACCCCTAAATAGCCTCTAGGGGTAAATAAAGTGTTTTCTATCAAAATAGGTCCAATTAAGAAGAAAATATTTCCCTCAAAAATCGCCAAAAGGCAAGTCTATAGCCTTACTAAATGGCCAAAAATCAGCCAAAATAAGGGTTCTGAAAACTTATTTTTTCTTCAAAATAATCATTTAATCCTACCAAATACCCCTAAATAGCCTTCTAGGGGTAAATAAAGTGTTTTTCTATCAAAATAGGTCCAATTAAGAAGAAAATATTTCCCTCAAAAAATCGCCAAAAAGGCAAGTCTATAGCCTTACTAAATGGCCAAAAATCGGCCAAAATAAGGGGTTCCGAAAACTTCTTGTTTTCTTCAAAAATAATCATTTAATCCTACCAAATACCCCCTAAGTAGCCTCTAGACGGTAAATAAAGTGTTTTCTATCAAAATAGGTCCAATTAAGAAGAAAATATTTCCCTCAAAAATCGCCAAAAGGCAAGTCTATAGCCTTACTAAATGGCCAAAAATCGGCCAAAATAAGGGGTTCTGAAAACTTATTTTTTCTTCAAAAATAATCATTTAATCCTACCAAATACCCCCTAAGTAGCCTCTAGGGGGTAAATAAAGTGTTTTTCTATCAAATTAGGTCCAATTAAGTAGAAAACATTTCCCTCAAAAAATCGCCAAAAAGGCAAGTCTATAGCCTTACTAAATGGCCAAAAATCGGCCAAAATAAGGGGTTCTAAAAACTTATTTTTTCTTCAAAAATAATCATTTAATCCTACCAAATACCCCCTAAATAGCCTCCAATAGTTAAATAAAGTGTTTTTCTATCAAAATAGGTCTAATTAAGAAGAAAATATTTCCCGCAAAAATCGCCAAAAAGGCAAGTCTATAGCCTTACTAAATGGCCAAAAATCGGCCAAAATAAGGGGTTCTAAAAACTTATTTTTTTCTTCAAAAATAATCATTTAATCCTACCAAATACCCCCTAAATAGCCTCTAGGGGGTAAATAAAGTGTTTTTTATCAAATAAGGTCCAATTAAGAAGAAAATATTTCCCTCAAAAAATCGCCAAAAAGGCAAGTCTATAGCCTTACTAAATGACCAAAAATCAGCCAAAATAAGGGGCTTCGAAAACTTATTTTTTCTTCAAAATAATCATTTAATCCTACCAAATACCCCTAAATAGCCTCTAGGGGTAAATAAAGTGTTTTTCTATCAAAATAGGTCCAATTAAGAAGAAAATATTTCCCTCAAAAATCGCCAAAAGGCAAGTCTATAGCCTTACTAAATGGCCAAAAATCGGCCAAAATAAGGGTTCTGAAAACTTATTTTTTCTTCAAAATAATCATTTAATCCTACCAAATACCCCTAAATAGCCTCTAGGGGTAAATAAAGTGTTTTTCTATCAAAATAGGTCCAATTAAGAAGAAAATATTTCCCTCAAAAATCGCCAAAAGGCAAGTCTATAGCCTTACTAAATGGCCAAAAATCAGCCAAAATAAGGGTTCTGAAAACTTATTTTTTTCTTCAAAATAATCATTTAATCCTACCAAATACCCCCTAAATAGCCTCTAGGGGGTAAATAAAGTGTTTTTCTATCAAATTAGGTCCAATTAAGAAGAAAAAAAATCCCTCAAAAAATCGCCAAAAAGGCAAGTCTATAGCCTTGCCAAATGGCCAAAAATCGGCCAAAATAAGGGGTTTTAAAAACTTATTTTTTTCTCCAAAAATAATCACTAAATTCTACCAAATACCCCTTAAATAGCCTCTAGGGGGTAAATAAAGTGTTTTTCTATCAAATTAGGTCCAATTAAGAAGAAAATATTTCCCTCAAAAAATCGCCAAAAAGGCAAGTCTATAGCCTTACTAAATGGCCAAAAATCGGCCAAAATAAGGGGTTCTAAAAACTTATTTTTTCTTCAAAATAATCATTTAATCCTACCAAATACCCCTAAATAGCCTCTAGGGGTAAATAAAGTGTTTTTATCAAAATAGGTCCAATTAAGAAGAAAACATTTCCCTCAAAAATCGCCAAAAGGCAAGTCTATAGCCTTACTAAATGGCCAAAAATCAGCCAAAATAAGGGTTCTGAAAACTTATTTTTTCTTCAAAATAATCATTTAATCCTACCAAATACCCCTAAATAGCCTCTAGGGGTTAAATAAAGTGTTTTTCTATCAAAATAGGTCCAATTAAGAAGAAAATATTTCCCTCAAAAATCGCCAAAAGGCAAGTCTATAGCCTTACTAAATGGCCAAAAATCAGCCAAAATAAGGGTTCTGAAAACTTATTTTTTCTTCAAAATAATCATTTAATCCTACCAAATACCCCTAAATAGCTTCTAGGGGTAAATAAAGTGTTTTTCTATCAAAATAGGTCCAATTAAGAAGAAAATATTTCCCTCAAAAAATCGCCAAAAAGGCAAGTCTATAGCCTTACTAAATGGCCAAAAATCGGCCAAAATAAGGGGTTCTGAAAACTTATTTTTTTCTTCAAAAATAATCATTTAATCCTACCAAATACCCCCTAAATAGCCTCTAGGGGGTAAATAAAGTGTTTTTTATCAAATTAGGTCGAATTAAGAAGAAAACATTTCCCTCAAAAAATCGCCAAAAAGGCAAGTCTATAGCCTTACTAAATGACCAAAAATCAGCCAAAATAAGGGGCTTCGAAAACTTATTCTTTTCTTCAAAAATAATCATTTAATCCTACCAAATACCCCCTAAATAGCCTCCAATGGTTAAATAAAGTGTTTTTCTATCAAAATAGGTCCAATTAAGAAGAAAATATTTCCCGCAAAAAATCGCCAAAAGGCAAGTCTATAGCCTTACTAAATGGCCAAAAATCGGCCAAAATAAGGGGTTCTGAAAACTTATTTTTTTCTTCAAAAATAATCATTTAATCCTACCAAATACACCCTAAATAGCTTCTAGGGGGTAAATAAAGTGTTTTTCTATCAAAATAGGTCCAATTAAGAAGAAAATATTTCCCTCAAAAAATCGCAAAAAAGGCAAGTCTATAGCCTTACTAAATGGCCAAAAATCGGCCAAAATAAGGGGTTCTTAAAACTTATTTTTTTCTTCAAAAATAATCATTTAATCCTACCAAATACCCCCTAAATAGCTTCTAGGGAGTAAATAAAGTGCTTTTCTATCAAAATAGGTCAAATTAAGAACAAAAAATTTCCCGCAAAAATCGCCAAAAAGGCAAGTCTATAGCCTTACTAAATGGCCAAAAATCGGCCAAAATAAGGGGTTCCGAAAACTTCTTGTTTTCTTCAAAAATAATCATTTAATCCTACCAAATACCCCTAAATAGCCTCTAGGGGGTAAATAAAGTGTTTTTCTATCAAATTAGGTCCAATTAAGTAGAAAACATTTCCCTCAAAAATCGCCAAAAGGCAAGTCTATAGCCTTACTAAATGGCCAAAAATCAGCCAAAATAAGGGTTCTAAAAACTTATTTTTTCTTCAAAATAATCATTTAATCCTACCAAATACCCCTAAATAGCCTCTAGGGGTAAATAAAGTGTTTTTATCAAATAGGTCCAATTAAGAAGAAAACATTTCCCTCAAAAATCGCCAAAAGGCAAGTCTATAGCCTTACTAAATGGCCAAAAATCAGCCAAAATAAGGGGTTCTGAAAACTTATTTTTTCTTCAAAATAATCATTTAATCCTACCAAATACCCCTAAATAGCCTCTAATGGTTAAATAAAGTGTTTTCTATCAAAATAGGTCCAATTAAGAAGAAAATATTTCCCTCAAAAATCGCCAAAAGGCAAGTCTATAGCCTTACTAAATGGCCAAAAATCGGCCAAAATAAGGGTTCTGAAAACTTATTTTTTCTTCAAAATAATCATTTAATCCTACCAAATACCCCTAAATAGCTTCTAGGGGTAAATAAAGTGTTTTTATCAAAATAGGTCCAATTAAGAAGAAAATATTTCCCTCAAAAATCGCCAAAAGGCAAGTCTATAGCCTTACTAAATGGCCAAAAATCAGCCAAAATAAGGGTTCTGAAAACTTATTTTTTCTTCAAAATAATCATTTAATCCTACCAAATACCCCTAAATAGCTTCTAGGGGTAAATAAAGTGTTTTCTATCAAAATAGGTCCAATTAAGAAGAAAACATTTCCCTCAAAAATCGCCAAAAGGCAAGTCTATAGCCTTACTAAATGGCCAAAAATCGGCCAAAATAAGGGTTCTGAAAACTTATTTTTTCTTCAAAAATAATCATTTAATCCTACCAAATACCCCTAAATAGCCTCTAGGGGGTAAATAAAGTGTTTTTCTATCAAATTAGGTCCAATTAAGAAGAAAATATTTCCCTCAAAAATCGCCAAAAGGCAAGTCTATAGCCTTACTAAATGGCCAAAAATCGGCCAAAATAAGGGTTCTAAAACTTATTTTTTCTTCAAAATAATCATTTAATCCTACCAAATACCCCTAAATAGCCTCTAGGGGTAAATAAAGTGTTTTTATCAAATTAGGTCCAATTAAGAAGAAAACATTTCCCTCAAAAATCGCCAAAAGGCAAGTCTATAGCCTTACTAAATGACCAAAATCAGCCAAAATAAGGGCTTCTGAAAACTTATTTTTTCTTCAAAATCAATCATTTAATCCTACCAAATACCCCCTAAATAGCCTCCAATGGTTAAATAAAGTGTTTTTCTATCAAAATAGGTCCAATTAAGAAGAAAATATTTCCCGCAAAAAATCGCCAAAAGGCAAGTCTATAGCCTTACTAAATGGCCAAAATCGGCCAAAATAAGGGTTCTGAAAACTTATTTTTTTCTTCAAAAATAATCATTTAATCCTACCAAATACCCCCTAAATAGCCTCTAGGCGGTAAATAAAGTGTTTTTCTATCAAAATAGGTCCAATTAAGAAGAAAATATTTCCCTCAAAAATCGCCAAAAGGCAAGTCTATAGCCTTACTAAATGGCCAAAATCAGCCAAAATAAGGGGTTCTGAAAACTTATTTTTTCTTCAAAATAATCATTTAATCCTACCAAATACCCCTAAATAGCTTCTAGGGGGTAAATAAAGTGCTTTTCTATCAAAATAGGTCAAATTAAGAACAAAATATTTCCCGCAAAAAATCGCCAAAAAGGCAAGTCTATAGCCTTACTAAATGGCCAAAAATCGGCCAAAATAAAGGGTTCTGAAAACTTATTTTTTTCTTCAAAAATAATCATTTAATCCTACCAAATACCCCCTAAATAGCCTCTAGGGGGTAAATAAAGTGTTTTTCTATCAAATTAGGTCCAATTAAGATGAAAACATTTCCCTCAAAAAATCGCCAAAAAGGCAAGTCTATAGCCTTACTAAATGGCCAAAAATCAGCCAAAATAAGGGGCTTCGCAAACTTATTTTTTTCTTCAAAAATAATCATTTAATCCTACCAAATACCCCCTAAATAGCCTATGGGGTAAATAAAGTGTTTTTCTATCAAAATAGGTCCAATTAAGAAGAAAATATTTCCCTCAAAAAATCGCAAAAAAGGCAAGTCTATAGCCTTACTAAATGGCCAAAAATCAGCCAAAATAAGGGGTTCTGAAAACTTATTTTTTTCTTCAAAAATAATCATTTAATCCTACCAAATACCCCCTAAATAGCTTCTAGGGGGTAAATAAAGTGTTTTTCTATCAAAATAGGTCAAATTAAGAACAAAATATTTCCCGCAAAAAATCGCCAAAAAGGCAAGTCTATAGCCTTACTAAATGGCCAAAAATCGGCCAAAATAAGGGTTCTGAAAACTTATTTTTTTCTTCAAAAATAATCATTTAATCCTACCAAATACCCCCTAAATAGCCTCTAGGGGGTAAATAAAGTGTTTTTCTATCAAATTAGGTCCAATTAAGATGAAAACATTTCCCTCAAAAAATCGCCAAAAAGGCAAGTCTATAGCCTTACTAAATGGCCAAAAATCAGCCAAAATAAGGGGCTTCGAAAACTTATTTTTTTCTTCAAAAATAATCATTTAATCCTACCAAATACCCCCTAAATAGCCTCTAGGGGGTAAATAAAGTGTTTTTCTATCAAAATAGGTCCAATTAAGATGAAAACATTTCCCTCAAAAAATCGCCAAAAAGGCAAGTCTATAGCCTTACTAAATGGCCAAAAATCAGCCAAAATAAGGGGTTCTGAAAACTTATTTTTTTGCTTCAAAAATAATCACTTAATCCTACCAAATACCCCCTAAATAGCTTCTAGGGGGTAAATAAAGTGTTTTTCTATCAAAATAGGTCCAATTAAGAAGAAAACATTTCCCTCAAAAAATCGCAAAAAAGGCAAGTCTATAGCCTTACTAAATGGCCAAAAATCAGCCAAAATAAGGGGCTTCGAAAACTTATTTTAGTAAGGTGTTCTGAAAACTTATTTTTTTCTTCAAAAATAATCATTTAATCCTACCAAATACCCCCTAAATAGCTTCTAGGGGGTAAATAAAGTGTTTTTCTATCAAAATAGGTCCAATTAAGAAGAAAACATTTCCCTCAAAAAATCGCAAAAAAGGCAAGTCTATAGCCTTACTAAATGGCCAAAAATCAGCCAAAATAAGGGGTTCTGAAAACTTATTTTTTTCTTCAAAAATAATCACTTAATCCTACCAAATACCCCCTAAATAGCTTCTAGGGGGTAAATAAAGTGTTTTTCTATCAAAATAGGTCCAATTAAGAAGAAAATATTTCCCTCAAAAAATCGCCAAAAAGGCAAGTCTATAGCCTTACTAAATGGCCAAAAATCGGCCAAAATAAGGGGTTCTGAAAACTTATTTTTTTCTTCAAAAATAATCATTTAATCCTACCAAATACCCCCTAAATAGCTTCTAGGGGGTAAATAAAGTGTTTTTCTATCAAATTAGGTCCAATTAAGAAGAAAACATTTCCCTCAAAAAATCGCCAAAAAGGCAAGTCTATAGCCTTACTAAATGGCCAAAAATCAGCCAAAATAAGGGGTTCTGAAAACTTATTTTTTTCTTCAAAAATAATCATTTAATCCTACCAAATACCCCCTAAATAGCCTCTAGGGGGTAAATAAAGTGTTTTTCTATCAAATTAGGTCAAATTAAGAATAAAATATTTCCCACAAAAAATAGCCAAAAAGGCAAGTCTATAGCCTTACTAAATAGCCAAAATCGGCCAAAATAAGGGGTTCTGAAAACTTGTTTTTTTCTTCAAAAATAATCATTTAATCCTACCAAATACCCCCTAAATAGCCTCTAGGGGGTAAATAAAGTGTTTTTCTATCAAAATAGGTCCAATTAAGATGAAAACATTTCCCTCAAAAAATCGCCAAAAAGGCAAGTCTATAGCCTTACTAAATGGCCAAAAATCAGCCAAAATAAGGGTTCTAAAAACTTATTTTTTCTTCAAAAATAATCATTTAATCCTACCAAATATCCCCTAAATAGCCTCCAATGGTTAAATAAAGTGTTTTTCTATCAAATTAGGTCCAATTAAGAAGAAAACATTTCCCGCAAAAATCGCCAAAAAGGCAAGTCTATAGCCTTACTAAATGGCCAAAAATCGGCCAAAATAAGGGTTCTAAAACTTATTTTTTCTTCAAAAATAATCATTTAATCCTACCAAATACCCCCTAAATAGCCTCCAATGGTTAAATAAAGTGTTTTTCTATCAAAATAGGTCCAATTAAGAAGAAAATATTTCCCGCAAAAAATCGCCAAAAAGGCAAGTCTATAGCCTTACTAAATGGCCAAAAATCGGCCAAAATAAGGGGTTCTGAAAACTTATTTTTTTCTTCAAAAATAATCATTTAATCCTACCAAATACCCCCTAAATAGCCTCCAATGGTTAAATAAGATGTTTTTCTATCAAAATAGGTCTAATTAAGAAGAAAACATTTCAAAATAAGGGTTCTCAAAAATCGCCAAAAAGGCAAGTCTATAGCCTTACTAAATGGCCAAAAATCAGCCAAAATAAGGGGCTTCGAAAACTTATTTTTTTCTTCAAAAATAATCATTTAATCCTACCAAATACCCCCTAAATAGCCTCTAGGGGTAAATAAAGTGTTTTTCTATCAAAATAGGTCCAATTAAGAAGAAAATATTTCCCTCAAAAATCGCCAAAAGGCAAGTCTATAGCCTTACTAAATGGCCAAAAATCGGCCAAAATAAGGGTTCTTAAAACTTATTTTTTCTTCAAAAATAATCATTTAATCCTACCAAATACCCCCTAAATAGCCTCTAGGGGTAAATAAAGTGTTTTTCTATCAAATTAGGTCCAATTAAGTAGAAAACATTTCCCTCAAAAAATCGCCAAAAAGGCAAGTCTATAGCCTTACTAAATGGCCAAAAATCGGCCAAAATAAGGGTTCTAAAAACTTATTTCTTTCTTCAAAAATAATCATTTAATCCTACCAAATACCCCCTAAATAGCCTCCAATGGTTAAATAAAGTGTTTTTCTATCAAAATAGGTCTAATTAAGAAGAAAATATTTCCCGCAAAAAATCGCCAAAAAGGCAAGTCTATAGCCTTACTAAATGGCCAAAAATCGGCCAAAATAAGGGTTCTAAAAACTTATTTTTTCTTCAAAAATAATCAGTTAATCCTACCAAATATCCCCTAAATAGCCTCCAATGGTTAAATAAAGTGTTTTTCTATCAAATTAGGTCCAATTAAGAAGAAAACATCTCCCGCAAGAAATCGCCAAAAAGGCAAGTCTATAGCCTTACTAAATGGCCAAAAATCGGCCAAAATAAGGGTTCTAAAAACTTATTTTTTTCTTCAAAAATAATCATTTAATCCTACCAAATATCCCCTAAATAGCCTCCAATGGTTAAATAAAGTGTTTTTCTATCAAATTAGGTCCAATTAAGAAGAAAACATTTCCCGCAAAAAATCGCCAAAAAGGCAAGTCTATAGCCTTACTAAATGGCCAAAAATCGGCCAAAATAAGGGGTTCTAAAAACTTATTTTTTTCTTCAAAAATAATCATTTAATCCTACCAAATACCCCCTAAATAGCCTCCAATGGTTAAATAAAGTGTTTTTCTATCAAAATAGGTCTAATTAAGAAGAAAATATTTCCCCAATCAAAAATCGCCAAAAGGCAAGTCTATAGCCTTACTAAATGGCCAAAAATCAGCCAAAATAAGGGGCTTCGAAAAACTTATTTTTTTCTTCAAAAATAATCATTTAATCCTACCAAATACCCCTAAATAGCCTCCAATGGTTAAATAAGATGTTTTTCTATCAAAATAGGTCTAATTAAGAAGAAAATATTTCCCGCAAAAAATCGCCAAAAAGGCAAGTCTATAGCCTTACTAAATGGCCAAAAATCAGCCAAAATAAGGGGCTTCGAAAACTTATTTTTTTCTTCAAAAATAATCATTTAATCCTACCAAATACCCCCTAAATAGCCTATAGAAGGTAAATAAAGTGTTTTTCTATCAAAATAGGTCCAATTAAGAAGAAAACATTTCCCTCAAAAAATCGCAAAAAAGGCAAGTCTATAGCCTTACTAAATGGCCAAAAATCGGCCAAAATAAGGGGTTCTGAAAACTTATTTTTTCTTCAAAAATAATCATTTAATCCTACCAAATACCCCTAAATAGCCTCTAATGGTTAAATAAAGTGTTTTTCTATCAAAATTAGGTCCAATTAAGAAGAAAACATTTCCCTCAAAAAATCGCCAAAAAGGCAAGTCTATAGCCTTACTAAATGGCCAAAAATCAGCCAAAATAAGGGGCTTCGAAAACTTATTTTTTTCTTCAAAAATAATCATTTAATCCTACCAAATACCCCCTAAATAGCCTCCAATGGTTAAATAAAGTGTTTTTCTATCAAAATAGGTCTAATTAAGAAGAAAATATTTCCCTCAAAATATCGCCAAAAAGGCAAGTCTATAGCCTTACTAAATGGCCAAAAATCGGCCAAAATAAGGGGTTCTGAAAACTTATTTTTTCTTCAAAAATAAATACTAAATCCTATCAAATACCCCCTAAATAGACTCTAGGGGGTAAATAAAGTGTTTTTCTATCAAATTAGGTCCAATAAAGAAGAAAAATTTCCCTCAAAAATCGCCAAAAAGGTAATCCTATAGCTTTACAAAATGGCCAAAAATCGGGGAAAATAAGGGGTTCTGAAAACTTAATTTTTACTTAAAAAATAGATACTAAATCCTACCAAATACGACCTAAATAGCCTCTAATGGTTAAATAAAGTGTTTTTCTATCAAATTAGGTCCAATTAAGAAGAAAAAATTTCCCTCAAAAAATCGCCAAAAAGGCAAGTCTATAGCCTTACTAAATGGCCAAAAATCGGCCAAAATAAGGGGTTCTGAAAACTTATTTTTTTCTTCAAAAATAATCATTTAATCCTACCAAATACTCCCTAAATAGCCTCTAGGGGGTAAATAAAGTGTTTTCTATCAAATTAGGTCCAATTAAGAAGAAAATATTTCCCACAAAAAATCGCCAAAAAGGCAAGTCTATAGCCTTACTAAATGGCCAAAAATCGGCCAAAATAAGGAGTTCTGAAAACTTAATTTTTTCTTCAAAAATAATCATTTAATCCTACCAAATACCCCCTAAATAGCCTCTAGGGGGTAAATAAAGTGTTTTTCTATCAAATTAGGTCCAATTAAGAAGAAAAAATTTCCCTCAAAAAATCGCCAAATAGGCAAGCCTATAGCCTTACTAAATGGCCAAAAATCTGCCAAAATAAGGGGCTTCGAAAACTTATTTTTTCTTCAAAAATAAATACTAAATCCTCCCAAATACCCCCTAAATAGCTTCTAAGGGGTAAATAAAGTGTTTTTCTAGCAAACTTGGTTGAATTAAGAAGAAAAAATTTCCCTCAAAATATCGCCAAAATGGCAAGTCTATAGCCTTACTAAATGGCCAAAATTCGGCCAAAATAAGGGGTTCTGAAAACTTATTTTTCTTCAAAATAGTCACTTAATCCTACCAAATACCCCCTAAATAACGTCTAGGGGGTAAATGAAGTGTTTTTCTATCAAATTAGGTCCAATTAAGAAGAAAACATTTCCCTAAAGATATCGCCAAAATGGCAAGTCTATATAGCCTTACTAAATGGCCAAAATTAAAATTAGGGTTCTGAAAACTTATTTTTTTGTTCAAAAATAAATACTATATCCTGTCAAATACCCCCTAAATAGTCTCTTAGGGGTAAATAAAGTGTTTTTCTATCAAATTAGATCAAATTCAGAAGAAAATATTTCCCTCAAAAATCGCAAAAAAGGCAAGTCTATAACTTTGCCAAATCGCCGAAAATTGGCAAGAATCAGGGGTTTTGACAATTCCTTTTTTCTTCAGAAATATTTATCTAAACCTACCAAAAACCCCCTAAATGGCCTCTAGAGGTATCATATTAGTATTTTTTATCGAAAATGGGTCGCATTAGGGAGAATGAATTTCCCTAAAAAAGTTTCCAAAAAAGCAAGTCTATAGCCTTGCCAAATCGTTAAAAATCGGACAAAATCAGGGGTTTTGAAAACCTCCTTTTTCTTCAAAAATATCTATCGAAACATATCAGTAACCCCCTGAATAGCCTGTAGAGGGTAAATAAAGGTATTTCCTATCAAAATGGATCAAATTAGGGGGTATAATTTTTTCCTGAAAAAATCGCCAAAAAGGCAAGTCTATAGCCTTGCCAAATTGCAAGACATCGGCCAAAATAAGGGGTTTTGAAAAGCTCACTTTTTCTTCAAAAATGTTTATCTAAATATACCAGAAACCCCCTGAATAGCCTCTAGAGGGTAAATAATGGTATTTTCTTTCAAAATGGATCGAATCAGGGAGAAAAATTTAACTTGAAAACTGGCCAAAAAGGCAAGTCTATCTATAGCTTTGCCAAATTGCCAAAAATGGTCCAAAATCAGGCGTCTAAAACCTTTCCTTCAAAAATACTTATCTACGCCTTCCAAAACCCGCCTGAATTGCCTCTAGGTGTTACATAATGGTACTTTTCTTCGAAATGGGTGGAATAAGGAAGAAAACACTTCTTTCTCCAGGCAGATTACAATGGTACACTCCGTGACCAAAAAAGGGAATTGAAACCTGCGGCCGTGACCAAAAAGGGAAGAATAATGAAGATAGAACAGGACTGATGACTTTTAGATAAAGAGAATTTAAATTTTTGCGGGTCACAGCCCGGGCCCCAGACTTCTGACCCCGCCGAACCCCCCTCTCGACTACATTGTATTTATCTTGCCAAACCGTGTTTGCCAAAGGAGAGGATGCAATAAAAACAAGTATTCAGTACGTCTGATTTTCATGACCTCAGAAATACGAAGGTAATTTTGATTCTCTAAGCAAAATAAGGCTAAATATGCAATTGATATTAAAATACTTATATTCAATATCTTTACACGAAGTTTCTTTTGACAACTTACTACTAAAATACGAATTACAGAGTTTATCCATGAAAGACGTTGCAATCTATAGGTAGTTTCTGAGTTCTTGTTTTTATATGAAAATATTATGGTTTTAGCTCTATAAGTGTGCCCGAATAAGGCCATGAACTTGCGTCATGATTACGTAATTATAATTCCATTGATGCAACACCACTGATCTAAATCAGAACGCCACTATATATGACGTCATATTCTTATCTTGATGATATCATAGTTAAAACGTTATTAAGACGTCATGAACAATTCCTAAAACACAAACATTACAAATACATGGAATGGATGTTATTTTATATCATAAACGTCTATCCTACAAGTATTCGAAAACTTTGAATGAAATCAAGATAACTGGAATTTCAAAATCTAGATAACCATTGATTTGAAGATTTTCAAAAGCAAAACATTGGATTCGTTTGGGTTAAATAGATCGCACAATCCAGAAATGGATTTTAAGATATAGTCAACTATATATATCTATATATAACTAAATATCTGTATATCTTTGCTGCAATCAAGATTACTCCATTTCACAATCTAGATAATCATAGATTCGATTTTCAAAAAATATCATGGATTGGTTAATTAGACTGCAAAATCTAGAACTGGATTTGAAGATATGCGGTCAATTATATATCTTTGATGCAATTCAGATAACTCAATTTCATTATCTAGATAATCATAGATTCGAAGGTTTTCAAAAAATCTAAACAATATCAGTATCAATATCTTATTGGTTCGGGTTAATTGAACTGCACAATCCAGAACTGGATTTGAAGATAAATTCGATCAACTACGTATCTAGATTCGAATTTCCAAATCACATAAGTCAAATTTCTTAAGATCCATTCGGATTTTCAAGACTTTATAATCTAAATCTGGATTCGAAGATATACAGACAATTGGATATACTGAATCTGAATCTAGATCTAGATACGAATGTTAGCCTGAATTACAGTACTTGAAATAGATTCTATTTAAATTGACTTCATAATCTAGATTTGGCTTCTAACATTTCTACGAGTAAATCGGATAGCTGGGCTTCTCCCGAAAGTTTTACACGATAAAAATACTCTATAACATTGTTCACAATGTGCTTCAGTTGTGGTAGAATCAGGATGATTTTCGCGAATTTTTGCGGTTTGTCAGGGTGATGGCTTGCCACATGGTAATTTAGCGCCAGACTGAATTTATTAACGAGATCTTGAACCTTCATCGGGCCAGTTAATCCACGCGAATCTATAAAGAATATTAAATTGGATTAATCAATATTGATGATATGGCAAGAATATGATCTTCATACAACAGAATAATAAATTGGGGATTTCATTATGAATGAAAAATGATTCACGATTGTCTGATACATCGAGAACTCGTTAGATTTACAAGTGATTTTAACCATGCAACCATCAATCAGGCGTAGTGGTAAAGTCTAATTTTTGAAGAGCACTTTATCTCAATTAACAAGGCGGAGGGCTTAACTAATATGAACCATAAACAGATTTTGGAAAGTGCTGAAGATATAAATGGAAAGAGCCGAAGAAATGAATGGAAAGAGTTGAAGATATGAAAGGAAGAGAGAAAGATATGAAAGGAAGAGGGGAAGATATGAATGACAAGAGGAGAAGATGAAAAGAGTAAGAGTGGAAGATATGAATGACAAGTGTAGAAGATACGAAAGGAAAGAGAGGAAGATATGAATGGAAGCGAGGAAGATGTGAATGGAAATAGTAGAAGATATGAAAGGAAGAGTGGAAGATATGAAAGGAAGAGGGGAAGATATGAATGACAAGAGGAGAAGATTAAAAGAGTAAGAGTGGAAGATACGAAAGGAAAGAGAGGAAGATGTGAATGGAAAGAGTGGAAGATTAGGAAAGAAAGAGAGGAGGATATGAATGGCAAGGGGATAAGATGTGAATAGCAAGATGAGAAGATATGAAAGGAAGATATGACGATATGAATGCCAAGAGCTGAAGATATGAAAGGAAGGAAGAGAGGAAGATATGAATGACAAGAGCAGAAGATAAAAAAGAGTAAGAGAGGAAGATATGAATGACAAGAGCGGAAGATACGAAAGGAAAGAGAGGAAGATATGAAGGGATAGAATGGAAGGTATGAATGACAAGAGGGGAAAATAAGAAAAGAAAGAGATGAAGATGCGAATGGCAAGAGTGGAAGATATGAAAGGAAGATATGAATGGCAAGAGTGGAAGATAAGATAAGAAAGAGTGGAAGATATGAAAGGAAAAGATGAAGAAATGAGTGGCAAATGGAGAAAATATGAACGGAAAGAGTGAGACATATGACTGGAAAGAGGAGAAGATACGAATGGAAAGAGGGAAGATAAGAAAAAAAGAGAGGAAGATTTGAATGGAAAGAGTGATCCATAATCTTTATGAATGATGGGTGATCCAAGAACAGAATAGACTCACAAAACTGTTTATGGAGACAATGAACCGACCTATTAGCACATGATGCAATGAACCTATGAACCATTAGTAGAGGCAGATAAAAGGAAAGCTCAAGGATTTGAAATAAAATCACTAGCGTACCTGCATTTAAAAGTCCAATAGCTTTTAAACAAACGAATTCTTCACCATCAATTCCATAACCTTGCACCCTTGATACTAACGATGACAACTGATTATGAACTGTTTCTAGCCCAAGTACTGGTGCCAGCGTATCGTTCACTATTAAATTCGCCGAGAACTGAGTTTTATTTGAATGCGGTAACGAATAAAATATCCAGTTCAATAAAAGCATTTCGATCCAGCCAGCTTGGAGCAATATCGCTTGATCATTTAATGTCAAAGTCTCATATCCTGGAAGGCCTCTTGCCCAATCTATTGCAGATATCAATTGTTTTCCAACTATTTCGCATAAGTTCGCAGTTGTTGGCTTTAGATTAGCATCATTATTTTCTGGTATTAGGCTTGGTTTTTCTTGTTCGTGTAGTAATTTCAATGTTTTTATAAGTTTCTCTAATTCAGCATCCTGAGTGCTTGTCGGTTCAACAATTTTCCTATCATCATCTTCGTCGACTTTTTGCTTTTTAGTTTTGCCTTTTCTTGAAGGTTTCTTTATTTTTTTATTTCCTAAAACTGAAAAAAATCATATTTCAGAGTCAAATCTTAAGAGTTTTACGGCATCGTGAAATCAGAGGTTCGATGGTCCGCTTAATACATCGCTTTGTCGGTTATGTGACGTTTCATGCCCTGCTCAAACAATTAAACACTGTTTGTCAAACATTTGAAATTTGATTGTCAACCAAAATGTTTCACCATGTGTTTTACGTCTTAGAGTTTAATGGCATCGCGAAATCAGAGGTTCGATGGTCCGCTCAGATTAATACAACGCTTTGTCGGTTATGTGACGTTTCATGCCCTGCTCAAACAATTAAAAATTGTTTGTCAAACATCTGAAATTTGATTGTCAACCAAAATGTTTCACCATGTGTTTTACGTCTTAGAGTTTAATGGCATCGTGAAATCAGAGGTTCGATGGTCCGCTTAATACATCGCTTTGTCGGTTACACGCTTTTTTTATAAGGAACCTACCTCAAGACCTAGTTCTTAAAGTTCCTTATTTTTGGGCCTCTTTTGAGGCAATTGTAGTTCCAAAAGTTCCTTAATAGTTCCTTAATTTTAACTGCACATACAGATACAGTGGTCTTAACAATAAAAGAGAGACATTTGCATGTGAGCAAAGCTCGAGACTACTCAAAGAAACATTGGATACATGCTTAACGTACAATTTATGTGATTTTCAACTGTAAATGAATGGAACCGGCTTTCTAATTATTGATTATTTCCAGTGATAAAAGTATTCAACATTCAAAAGTTCTTAATGATTTTCTATTTAGTAGTATAAGTTCTTAAATTTTTCGGGCCTTCTACATGTAGGTTCCTTATAAAGTGGTTCTTTTTAAAAAAAAAGCGTGTATCGGTGTATGTGACGTTTCATGCCCTGGCCAAACAATTAAACACTGTTTGTCAAACATTTGAAATTTGCTTGTCAACCAAAATGTTTCACCATGTGTTTTACCTCTTAGAGTTTAACAGTATCGCGAAATCAGAGGTTCGATGGTCCGCTCAGATTAATACATCGCTTTGTCGGTTATGTGACGTTTCATGCCCTGCTCAAACAATTAAACATTGTTTGTCAAACATTTGAAATTTACATGTCAAGCAAAGTGTTTACCATGTGTTTTACGTCTAAGAGTTTAACGGCATTGCGAAATAAGAGGTTCAAAGGGCAGCTTCACCGGCCGCTTCATACATCACTTTTCAGAGATGTGACGTTTCATGCCCTAGCCAAACAATTAAAAATTGTTGGTTAAACATTTGAACATTGGTTGTCAAGCAAAATGTTTTACCATGTAGCCACATCACAAACAATTTCCGTTAAAATTTTTGCTTGCATCATCAAAAACGTTATTGCATTTTTTCAAAACATTGCGCAAAATAGCTTGCCAATTGGTAATATCACTCATGTTTGCTTGCCAAGCAACGTTCTGTGACGTGGCCAAATGTTTAAACATTGTTTGATGACCAAACTTCAATTGTATATGTGTGTATACAAATTTGCGTACACCGATTGAATTCGACAAACCGCTTTTGCAGCCGATGGACTGGAACGATTCAAGAAAAGCCTCGTCTATGGAAAAACAAGAATAGGAAAGCCATGGAGATGACCTGCTTCACCATAGATCAACTTCAGTTAGAGATCGCATACAACCCCCCCCCGAAAATCACCTCAGCTGCATTACCAGTAAACGGATCCCAGAGATTAAACAGGGGTTCTTCTTCAACCAGTCACGAAACATTGCTAAAGCAATGATAACGTATTCGTGCTACATTGTTTAGAGTGTTATTAAAATGATTTTAGGATTTTCGAAGACAATGTCCGCCATTTTGGTATCACGCCATGCGATATTGATAACAATTTCCCTTTTTTAAGCTGAGCAGCGCGTGTTTCTTTTACTGAAAGACTACTACTGTATGTCATAATCTCTTCAACACTGGAAGGCACAGTCATGGGCGGCAACTTCCTTTCACCTGCACAGCTCCATAAAACATGTTCTTGGGAGAGCGTTGTTGCTCTTTAAACTCCTGAAAATCCCCTTAAAGCAAGCATATCGTCGGTTTGGAATACTGAAGATTCGATTTAACATTTCACTATCAGAGAAAGATATTGTGATAGCAGGAAAATTGATGAAAAATGATTTTGTTACTAAGAACTTAGAATGGTTCAGTCATGATGGTAATGATGATGAAAATGATGATGATGATGATGCTGCTAATGATGATGTAGATAACGAAGTTGATGATGATGCTGCTGCTAATGATGATGTAGATAATGATTATGATGATGATGCTGCTGCTGCTAATGATGATGTAGATAGTGAGGTTGATGATGACGCTGCTGCTAATGATGATAATAATGATGATTATGAGGCTGCTGCTAATGATGATGTAGATAATGATTATGATGATGATGATGCTGCTGCTGCTAATGATGATGTAGATAATGAGGTTGATGATGATGCTGCTGCTAATGATGATAATAATAATGATTATGAGGCTGCTGCTAATGATGATGTAGATAATGAGGTTGATGATGATGCTGCTGCTAATGATGATAATAATAATGATTATGAGGCTGCTGCTAATGATGATGTAGATAATGATGATGATGGTGCTGCTGCTGCTGCTGCTAACGATGATGTAGATAAAGAGGTTGATGATGATGCTGCTGCTAATGATGATGTAGATAACGAGGTCGATGATGATGCTGCTGCTAATGATGATGATGATAAAATGATGATTGTGATGCTGCTGTTAATGATGATGCAGATAATGATGATGATGATGATGCTGCTGCTGCTGCTAACGATGATGTAGATAAAGAGGTTGATGATGATGCTGCTGCTAATGATGATAATAATAATGATTATGAGGCTGCTGCTAATGATGATGTAGATAATGATGATGATGGTGCTGCTGCTGCTGCTGCTAACGATGATGTAGATAAAGAGGTTGATGATGATGCTGCTGCTAATGATGATAATAATAATGATTATGAGGCTGCTGCTAATGATGAAGTAGATAATGAGGTCGATGATGATGCTGCTGCTAATGATGATAATAATAATGATTATGAGGTTGCTGCTAATGATGATGTAGATAATGAGGTTGATGATGATGCTGCTGCAGCTAATGATGATGTAGATAAAGAGGTTGATGATGATGCTGCTGCTAATGATGATGATAATAATAACGATGATCATGACGCTGCTGCTAATGATGACGTAAATGATGATAATAATGATGATAATGATACTGCTGCTAATGATGATGCAGATAATGATGATGATGAAAATGATGCTGCTGCTGCTGATGAGGACGACGATGATGAAGATGATGATAATGATGGTGGTGGTGACGATCATGATGATTATGATACTGATCGTGATGACGATGATTGTAATGATGATGATTATATGATGATGAAGATGATGATTGTGATAATAACGATGTCAGTGAAGAAGTTGACGATAACGATGACAATGAGGGAGATGATAATGATGGTGGTGATGATGATGATAATGATTTTTATAATGACGATGACAGCGAGGACGACGACAATTAGACTTGCATCCCAAGTCCCTAACTTTCGCTCACATTGAATTGAATTAATATTGTTGTTATTCGCTTCACAAGTGTTTTTCGTTAATCAAGTGTTTCATATTATATTGCTGCTACGCAGGCTCCCCAGGCCCCGCAGCAACAAGAGAAACACGTTTGATTCAAACATCAGGCAGTAAAAGTGGACATAATTACAACTTGCAAAACAAAAAGTTATATCTGAGAAGAAGCGGGTGAGATCAAAAAAGCTTAGCAAAGTGTGTTTCCAACAGTTCTGTGGTCATGTAATTGACTTAAACAATTACAAATCTCGATTTTTCTACAATCAGCTGCTGTTACTATTGTGAAATCGGGACTCGAATAGAACAAGATGTCCAACTCGTGTTTCTATACATTATCCGGGAATTAGGAAAATAAGATTTGCTCATACTGTGTTTTGAGCCCCAATCAAACAGCATCTTAAACCTTAATGCGTGGGCATTGTCTACTTAAGTTTATTGTTACAAATGCGAAGTGAAATTCTACAGCGGGATATAAGGATAGCATTTAAGCGTAAGATAGCCACTGCTGTGATGAACAATCGAGTCTAATATAGGATAAAAAAGGAATTGTATTTAAAACTGAACTAGCGTATGGTCAGCTTTTTGAAACTGTTTAATCAAAACAAAGGCGTTGTACTTTTAATATGATGTGATTGCTAGTTTCATTATGTTGAAACTATGAGTTAATGATTTTGCGAGAAATTGCTTTGCAGATAAACAACTAGCGCGAATAGATTGTGTATTTAAATGTCTTTTAACTATCAGAGATTAAATAGAATTCTTGAAAAGTCTTATTAACAGTCCGATCTTTAGAACCAACATTGCAACATTGTTCTATCTTTAATTGCTACCAGGGATGGGTAGAGAATCACTGGGCTTCTGATTCAGCGAAATAAGTGAATCGACAATATGCTTATTTGATAACATGGTGATAATGATGATGATGATGATTATGATGATCATGATGATGATGGTAATGATGGTAATGATGACGATGATAACCATTATGATGCTGATGATTATTATGACGATGATTATAGAAAGGACGATGACGATGATGATGACTGGGATAATAACGATGACAGTGAAGACGATGATGATGATGATGATGATGATGACGAGGATGATTATGATTATGATGGTTGCTGATGTTGACAATGATTATCATTATAATTAAGATTATGATGCTGATGATTGGCGATGATGCATGATGCTAATGAAGATGATGATGAAGGCCCATTGTGATGATGATATTAGTGATAATGATTATGATGATGATGATTGTGGTGATGATGTTGATGATGACGAAGACGACAAAGATGAATGAAGATGGTGATGAGAATGATGAAGATTACTAAGGTCACGACGTTGACGGTGATGATAAAGATGATGATGACGATAGTAATGACGATCGATCACAACGATAAAGATGGCAATGCCGACGAGGACGAAGCTCAAGTTAAAACGCTAAATTCGAAGTGTTATGCGCATATGTAATCAAAAAAGGAGGAGTAGGAACCAACTGAGAAGCCACAAAAACAGTTGAAAATCAGCTGTCCGTAGCAGTTATCATGCGATAGCTTGTTTTTCTATTGCTTGTAAACAGCTGGTGAATCGCGTGGTTAAAAGGTTTTCGCAGATTGAAAACACATAACGCCTCGTTTTAAAGTTGGTTTAAGAAGTTAAATAAACATTTAGAAAATTAGCTTTTAAGAAAAGGAGATAAATTTGATGTTGGTTAGTTAGTGGTATTATCCGTTTCTATGATTAGACGGCTGTATTCATGGATAATAAGCACATTTAGTAGCAAATTGCAGAAAATGTTGATTACAGGTTTAAGCTTCGAGTATTCGTTTTCCAACTATACATCTGCTTGCGTTCCTAATATGTTTAAAATCATTTTCGTAGCTAAAATATCTAATGTTTATAAGCAACCTCATAAAGGAAACGAAAAAAAGTATACTCCGTTCAATGGATAAACTAAGAGATTTTGACTATACGCCTATAAATTTACCTATGCCTATGCCTATGATCATTATTGCCTATGAACCTGATTACGATTAAATCGCTGATTATGATTATTATCATGACTACGCCTATGACAATGCTTATGACCATGCGTATTTATGTACCTATCCCTCTGACTATGATTATGATAAAATGGGTGATTCTGATTATGACTATGCCTATGATTATGATTAAGACTATTGCCATGATTAGGGCTAAAAAGTCTGTGCCTGTATGATCATGACTATTGCTATGATTTGTCTTTGATTATGATTATGACAATGATTAGGACTGTCAATATGAAAATATTTTTATCAAGGCTATTTCCGCCAATGTGAACATGTCTATGCCTCAGATCATAATAAAGATTCACTGGCTGACTTTGATCCAGCCTATATCCTACAATTACGCGACTAAGTATTCAATAATCAATTTTTAAGAGCAAGATCATTTTAGCGGTAACACTTTTAAGACTATCAAAAGTAAGAGTTATTCTTCATCATACCAAAATTATTATGATTACAATTATTATTCAGTTATGAGATCATGTACCCAAAGGCTTCTTTCTGTAGGACTTTGTTTGCGGAAATCACGTTTTAAACATTCTTAACATGTTACGTTGTATACTTCTTCTATTTGATAAGAAACCTCTTGTCTAAGTTGAGGCTGGAGTTCCTAAGGATTTGAAGCGACCGTTGTCAGAAATTAGAATGCAGATACTGTACCGCTCCGCTTAGTGAAGAAGCATCAGCTTAGAGTGGAAGACCTGCTTAAGTTGGCAGCTTTATAGCATGCTAGAAATTCTCACACCTTCAATCTTCGACAATATATATTTGAACAGCCTATTGACCCCCGTATGGGCCCCTTGTCTCCCATTAGGAGTTAAAGGGAGAACATACCAATTGCTTTAATATGTATAATAACCAGCCGTCCCTTGCTCAAATGCCAGACGCGTTGCGGTCTTATTTGAGCTCATCAGTGATATGTGTGAGAATCGAACCGGGGTTTATTGCGTGAGAAGCACAAGTGCTAATCACAACCACCGGAGCTGAGCTGACTGTTGAGTAACTGCGTGAGTTGGTAAGTGCTTAAATGTGCCTTACTTTTCTCAAAAGATGCCATGTTTCAAATGATTTTGCTCAAGGTGCTTCTATCCAAGTGTAAACAGTAAAGTCAAAAAGCAACAAGGTGGACAAAAACTCACATGGACCAAAATGACGGAGGAGGATTTCAAGCCATCTAATACCCCACTCACTGAATGAAATACCGGACCTTATACAAGATACAGCAATTTGGAGACCAGAATGCAACCGCCTGATGTTCGTCATTGCCAACGAGAAAGGTGATTGATGATGATCTATCCTATTGCCTACAATACAGAGAACCGAAGCGCACAGAAAAAACAAAATGACAGGAGCTAACTTACATTCTTTGGACATTCCAACTTCATTGCATTTTCTTAATCTACATGCCTGGCAGCATTTCCGACTCATCTTGTCAATTTTGCAATTATTAGAGCCAGGACATCGATAATTGAGATCGGTAGCTTGTAGGCTTCTCTTGAAGAAGGCTTTGCACCCTTCGCAAGCAGGCACGCCATAATGGTAACCAGAGGCAGTGTCGCCACAAACCAAGCAAAGGAAGGGCAGATCGCCATCTTTGAAGCCTGAAGTGGTCTTCTTTTCCATTTTCATGGAGCTACAAAGGGCAATAGAATAAGTATTACGTAACGCAATCAAACGCTCATTTTTCTACAGTTGGGCCTAAACACCGAAATTTAAAAGGTTTTCAGGAGGAGGAATACTGAACTGGATTTCAAACTCAACCACAGGGCAAAAGACGTTTCAACGAGTCTCAAGCATTAAGCCCTGGCATACAGGCCGCAACATTTACTTAGATCTGGCATATTGGCAATCATATGCCAAATTTGGGCATGCCAAAGTTATATTGCATGCCGTATCTCAAAAAATAGCTGCAACGCTCGACTTATGACACGAGTCCCAGTTATCGCAGCAATCATCTTTAATTGTTGTTGTTGTTGTTGTTATGAGTGGAAATAAGACTCATGTAATAAGTCCATTGTAACGCTAATCAAATCCTTCCGTTGCCTCCTCCGCAGCTTCACATTAAGCCTCTAGGGAAATTTTCGGATTTGCCATATTTGAATCTAATTAGCATAATTTAAAAAATAACTGCAAATTCGAAACTATGGGGTTAAAATTTTGCCATTTATAAGTGTCCCGTTATAAAGTATGCTAGAACGGGTGCACAGGAGTATCCTATTGATACCCCCCCCCCATCGACCTGGTAGTAGAAGAGACCCCTTTAAAAAGAAAATGCATTTGTGCTGTGGGGAATTAGAAAAGCTTAATGAGACCTTCCTTATAGTAATCTTTAGATAAGGGTTAACTTCTGCGATGTAAGAAACGGCAATACCAAAGAATTTTCTAACATTACAGAAGGCAACCCAAATCTTATGAAAATTTCTGTGTTTGAGAGACCCTTTTAAGTAAACATTTTGCTTTTCTGGGAGGAGAAACCTATGTGCAGTTAAATTCAACAGATTTGCATAACAAGAGGGAAAAATGTGATGGCGTCAGCAGCCTCGGTCTCATGTTAGTCGAAAAAGTAAAAATTGGTGAAAGCTGCGAGTTTGATGTTTTTACTTTTGCAACCAACATGAGACCGAGGCTGCCGACGCCATAAAATTTTTCCCTTGTTGATTTGCCTCCATGCTGATTCGATTTCTAGCGAAAATCATCAAAGTTTGACGTCTATGATCAAATTCATGTGCTGCAGAAGATCAAAGACGTCCGATATTGATTCTGTAAACGCTTATAACTCAGTCGCAACTGTTAGCTCAGTGCAAAAATGTATATTCAGAAGGTTCCGAATTTCAAAATCTCTTATATCTAAGGAAGAAGGAAAGGAGAAAATAATCATTAGTTATGTAATGTTAACTCAAGCGACACTTTGTTTTAAGTTGTAGAATCTGGAGTAAGGGAATCCTCTCTGCGTGCAGCCACCTTGATTACAGTTGCTTCAGGAGAAAGGAAAATACTTGATTAAATGCCTTCTGGAGCAGATAAACTGGCACATAAAACCTTTTTTTCACTTTATTTCCCATTAAACGGGAAATTGAAGCAAAATTTGTTGCGATGTCTCTCCTCAAACGACTGCAATTCCGGGCTTTCCAGGTGGAGAGGATTCCCTAAACTTAAAATGTCTACCATTTTCCAGAAAAATATCGCGCCGTCCCAGATCTCTTTGAAAAGGTCTATTGGCGGGATTCGAGCTCAGACTGCACAGATAGCTGACGAACATTCTTCATTTGAGCTAAAAAGAAACAAGCAAACAGCCGACCATTCTTACACAACCACTTACTTTCCTATGCTTTTAACAGAACGTTATTATTTGTGATGCAATTGCGATAATGCTCTTAAGATAAATAACTAAACATTATTAAATAACAGATAACAAAACCAAGCTAGCCATTTGAAGACAAAATCCAACTTTCCCTCCATTCTCAAGTCTTATCAGCTTCAGTAAAGGCTTTTAAGATATGAAGCTTTTCATTATTAGGCCTTCACTGGCCACTCCCTTAACCATCTTAAATCATAATCAACAATTTACTCCCATGCAACTTCTTCAAGGTACACTTTGAGCGAAAATCTTCATGATAAACATAAGTTTGAGCCATCTTCTCTCGAACAAGTAATGCACATTTGCATAAGTGGTTCTTAGCTACATTGCAACATATTTTGAAGACAACACTTGTAATATTAGCTGGAAATTCGGAAGGAACTTCTTCAAAGTTTTGATAATTTCTCGACAAAAACGAAATACAATAAATCGTTTAAATTTAATTAATTTTCCCGCCTAAACCAAGTTTCGTAAATATGAAAGTAAGACCATCAGATTGAATGTTAAGAGCAAAAAAAAAAAGAAATAGAAAAGCATGCTGCATATATACACACACCTAGCTACTACCACTCTAAAATTGTCCCTGAAAATTTAGGAATTGAAAACAGATTAAGAGCATTTCAGGTTCAAAAATGCGAAAACTTAAGAACAGCTAGCATCTCTCAAAATATTACTGGTTCTTCAAAAATATAGTATATCGAGTTGAAGAGAGGCTGGAGACTAAACGTGTTTGGGAATGAGGTTGACAAGAACGGACAAGAACGAACGCTCATCCATAATTTTCTTGGTTTAAAACATACGATAAACTTAATATCTATCTGGAATTTTGACATTAATGCTTTACGAAATCGATAAGAACGAGTCAAAATTAGGATCTCAATATTAGATGTCAAAATTTTCTTCCCAAAGTGACTCAAATCACAGCTTAAAATCTTTATCCCATTGAACAATTCGATGTTATTTCGAACGACAGAAGACGTATTTTCCAGAAAATTAAAAAGATGATCAGGATGTAAAACTTAGATAACGCAAAGGTTAAGCAGCTCTTTTACGAAATTGTAGAAAGATCCTTTGTGTGAACAGAAATTAAGTATTTTTGAAAACAGCGATAGGAAATACGAGGTTACAGTATACACTTTTTTTTAATAAGCAACCGCTCAACCCGGGGGGGGTACTTCATTGTTCAAGTGACTAGACGTGCCGCCCAGTTTTTCCAAACCCACCCGTGTCTACCGATAAATTCTGTTTGTCGTGGAACCCATGTATAGAAAAAACAACGAAATTTTTTACCCATTTGTACCAATATCTCAAATGTTACATATATTTTGCTACCCATGTGTAGAGATTCTTTACGGAAAACCAACCCATGTGTAGGGAAATTGGCGCTGAAAAAGTTACCCATTTGGGCGGCACGTCTAGTATATTGAACAATGGAAGTACCCCCCCCCGGGCCGCTCAATAAGCAACTAGGGCTGAACTGACCTTAATATTAAGCAACTTGAGGGCTCAATTGAATTCTGTAAGCAACTAAGAAGTCAAACAACCAAGCTTATACGCTTTCTTGTTGTTAGGAAATTGTTTGTTTTGCATGTTGAAGTTCTTTAGCTAACATTTTCCACTTACTGTCTCCCAAAAGTCGCGGGTTAAGCAACTTTTAAGCAACTTTGAGGGCTGAAATGTCTAAAATTTTAAGCAACTTTGAGGGCTGGACAAAAGTCAAGTTGCTTATTAAAAAAAGTGTATGTGTTAGTTTGATTTAGACTCTTGGTCTTTTAAATGCTTTTATTCCTTCTAGTTCTTTATTTTTTTGGAATTCTCGACCTCGAGTGCTATTAAAATTCTATTGTTCCTTCTACTAAAAAATTAATGAGAAAGCGAAGTTTGTACAGTTAGGACAAATTAAAAATACAAGTATATGAGTAGGACTTTTACTAAGAAAATAAAGAAACCCCAGGTAATTAATCCTTACGACTTTAATGTTTTAAAAGCTGAATAAAATAGTATTTAGCAATCAAACAAATTAAATTCATATCAAATCAAAATGCCATCGAGAGAAGAAGCATTCCCATGGAAACAAGCAAATGATGCAGACTTATACATCCAACCTTCACCTATCTTTAGGTACAGGATGCTTGTACCCAAAGCTAGCAAACTAAATGACTAACAAACTAAATAACTATAGCTAACTTACTAACTAAATAACTAAAAAACCAACCTACTAACTAGCGAACTAGCTAACTAACTAACTAGTTAACTAATTAACTAACTAACTAACTAGTTAACTAATTAACTAACTAACTAACTAACTAACTAACTAACTATGTAAGTAACTAATTAACTAAACAGCCAACTAACTAACTAACTAAATAAGTATGTAAGTAACAAACCAATTAACTAACTAACTAACTAACTAACTAATTAATTAATTAAATAACTAACAAACTAATTAAGTTATTAACTAACTAACAAACTAACTAACAAAGTATGTAAGTAACTAACTAGCTAGCTAACTAACTAACTAACTAACTAACTAACTAACTAACTAACTAACTAACTAACTAAGTATGTAAGTAAGTAAGTAACTAACTAACTAACTAACTAACTAACTAACTAACTAACTAACTAACTAAACTAAGTAACAAAGTAAGTGAGTAACTTACTAACTGGGTACCAAAATATCCTGACAATTCAATTATGGACCTCGGATGGACAGCTAGGTTAACAGAAAGACAGTTAAAGTGGTCCGACTAAACTTGAACCCAACAAAACCCTCAAAATCCAATAAAACGACTACTTAGTTCTCGCTGTTCTCGACAACTAGTCAATCCTGTTACAAAACTTTTCTCCAAGCTTCTAAGGCCATCTCAGAGTCACAACAAAACAATTCTAGTTTCAGACGATAAAGTTTTTCGCAACACAAAGCCTATCTTGCAGTCCAGCTCAAGATATCAAAATTGCCTGTAAACCGTCCAAACGACGACGCAACTTTCGCGTTCATGGATAATGAGATATACCTATCACAAAACCATAACAAAATCTCTCCGAGCCAAGATAAAATCCTCTGAAACCCTACAACATGACAACTTAACTTTACACACTTCTTTCATAAGAATACCTAAATTTATGGCGAGCCTCGATTATTCTTAAGATTTTTCGATTTTGAGCCTAAAAATATTCTTAAATTAGTCCGAATTTACAGTGTTACCAAACGACCTGAAGACCCGAAGATCAAATGAAATAAGTCAAATCTTTGTCATTTACCAATTCACGATAAAAAACTTTATCCACAGTTAGAAATTCTATTTCAACTCCGTCAATGTCATTAAACCAATGTAGTCCAATGTGTATTATACAACATATACGGCGCGACAATCACATTTTGTGCCTTGTGAAAATCGCAGAGAAATAATAAAGCTTGAGCCTGGGATTATGCTTAAATAATTCTTAAATTTCAACAATTTTGAGCCCCAATGTTCTTATAGACAGTATTCTCATAAAAGTGTGTAGTTGCCCTGTCAAGAGATATGCATCTAATACTTAAATTGAAAATAAAGTTATGATCGATCAGTTGCAGTTAACTAATCAGCTTATAACTCCAGAGCTGTCTGATTAATTTGGAAATTAAAAATACTATGACTTGTACGAAGACCCAGCTTCGCTCATGTTAATCATGTTATATATGTATATACCCTCTTTCACGGAAGTTGAGAGGCAGAGCGGCCCCAGGGTAATGTAATCGCAGGGGGCTTTTAGGAGGTTGTAGGGGGAAGCATTACGAAAATTAATAATTTCGCGTGCCCTCTTCAGCTCGCGAGCTCCCGTCTTGACAGAACTACCGTGTTTGAAACGCGTTTTTCACGGCTTAGGGGTTTTCGGTGAAATTAAAGTGTGTCAGAACCGCCAGAACAGGGGCAATGACAGGAAAATCTAGAATTGAAAAGAATGTGCTCTGAAGGTCCTCTTTTTAACACAGAAAATAGACGGGCAAATGCCCCAAATGATAACAGTTTTAAATTGCGTTTAGAGCAAGTACTTCGTGTTTGCAGACTTCATTTGCACTCATATTGTCTGGCTTGGCAAAAATTATGACCCAAATCTCAGCCTAATGTTTCTTGTAAAGGTTGCTCTTATAAAAAGAAGTACAGCACCGTCAAATCTTAACGGAAAATCCGCATGACACAGGATAGAGAAATAACCAAGAAACAACTCTTCTTGAAGGCTCAAAACATATAAATGTATGTTTAATCCACGATAACCCGCTATTCTTGTCTGATTCGCGGATTATGACGAAATACGGATGAAAACGGCCTACGCTCTCAAACTGGTTATAGCCGAAATTAGCGAAATCTAGAACCAATGAAACAGGATTCCAATTCAAGAGCTATTTCTGCCATTAAATATTGGAAAACCTGCATGTTCCCCAATTCTGTATTCTTAGCTATTGTATGAAGAGTGGCTTCTAATTCTCTAGTCTTAGGTTCTATTCTCTGAGCGATGAAGCAGTCTAAAATCGAAATCTTTTAGAAACGTTATGCAGCGAGATGAGATCCAGATGGTTATGCACTTGGACAGCATGGAAGGCAAGAGAAGAAAAGGCTGCCGAAGATAAACATAAGGTAGTTAGGAGCACGCACAAACATGAAGCATTGTCAGTGTGCAAGTGAAAGAATATCGCTTGCCTGAAGAGCATGAAACAGGGAGCGGTTTCGGCGCTCCCAGGCATGAAAGTCCCATAGACCCGTGAATGGCACTCCCTAATGATGAAATTGTATCAAGAACTATCAAAAAATTTTGCATAGCTTTAGCTATCACAAATCTACAGCGATACCTTGACTGACAAAAAACAACCTTCACTGCACTAAACTCAAACTATAACAGACCACTGTGCTCTGATACCCAAATATATAATAGACGTACATAAAATCCAGAAGCAAGCTTACTTATATGTCTTAGATTTTCTTAAAGCGTGAGAAAACATCCCATATTCAGTAGTATAAGCAAGTTGGAAGACAGTGCAATACTTAAATGTGTGTTGCATTGGGGTGGCACTTTTAATGTGAGTTTATTCGTGAATCACAAAAAGAAGGATGGGTTATTACACTAGTAACAAGCCAAAATATATAGGCCTTGAACCTGGACTGCATGACAAGAATACCCACAACAATTCCACTGAGATAAAAAGCCCAAGGAAATCGTCGAGTCCTCTTTAAGTCATACAGCCCAAGACTCCCCTCAAGTTCTGCTGTTTTGTTCCGGCTATGTTGAGCCTTCTTCAGCATCATATATATTCATGTATGTTTTCATTCATGGCAAACACTAGTATAGATTTTTTTCCACGAGTGGCATACCATAAGTGATGAAGGACAGAACGAAAATCCCATTGAAATAAAAAGCCTAATGAAATCGTCGAAATACTCTTGAAGTCATAAAGGTTTTCATTCGATATTTTGGCTTTGGTGTTTCGGCTATGCTGAGCCTTCTTCAGCACCATATATATTTATGTATATTTTCATGAATGGCAAATACTAGTATAGTTTATTCCACTAGAAGCAAGCAACAACTATAAAGGACTCGAACAACAACTGTATGATCAGAGAGTCAACGACAATCCCATTGAAATAAAAAGCCCAATGAAATTACAGAGTAACACTTCTAATTATACAGCATACGGTCAAAGGCTCTTATTCCATTCGGCTTTTGTGCTTCAGCTGTATAGCCCTTCATTTTGCGTTGGTGTTTTGGCTGCAAAGCTTTCATTACGTAGAGATATCCCAAGTCTATTTCTCAATATCCTTCTCCTAAGGTCTACCATTCCTTAACAGAATAAAGGAGATTGAGACAGAAATGAGTGTTCCTCTCTCACTCTCCTTTGTTTTAACGGAATTGTGGACCTGGAGAAGGATAGTGAGAAATGGACTTGGGGCAAGTCTAAGCTGTCATCAGTGCCATGCATATTTAAGTAAATTGTTCTTGAAAGGCACCTAAATGTATGCGTTCTTCTGATTAAAGAACACTATACAAAGTTGGCAATGTATTCTATTGTCCAGCTCTGCGCGGATAACTCAATGCATATTCGTGGCTAAGGCACCTGTTTATAAGAAACTGCGACACTGATTATGAAATACCTACTTCTGGATAAGAAACCTCGGAGACCTCAATTCAGAAAGTTGTCTCTCAATCATGGGAATCTACTGTATGAGAAAGAACAAACCTTCTGAACTTTCTTGACATATGTTTCTGCTGCATCATGCAACGAACAACAACATCACAATTAGAGAATAAAGGAGACGTGGGCAAGGACAGATCCATGACTGCGCTTCTCATCGAATTTTGATCTTTTCAATATGATTGCCAACGACTGCGCGAAGGGACACTTGAAGGGCCTTCAAACAAAGGTCTTTTGCGTATGCACTGTCGATTCTGAAAGGGCTTGAAGCATGGAACAGTGCGAGTAAACGGATCCAGAAGATGATTTCTCAGGGCATATTCAAGTTAATTTCGACAATTAGGCCAGAGAAGATCTCGACATTAGGCCAAAGCTAAACGAAAACCAACAATATGACTGTTTTGACTTGACTAGACGAGACCAGTAACTTTCTAGTAGCGACTTTTTTAAGAGCAATGCTGAGTGTATGGTGTTCAAATGCCAAATGAGTTGTTAAACAAGCGTTTTTGTACGAGATTAATAACGAAGTAATACGCGTATATCTTTACCAATGACACCGGAGATTTTCAATTCCAGGAAATTTTTCGATATCCAAGCACGGTCGAGTCATAGAGCATCAAAAAACGCGAAAACGTCTTCCTAGACACCAACAAACCAAAACAACTCGCGAAACTGAAAACCTTGATAATGATACGCGAAAATTAAACCCCAGTAAGCACATATAAAAGAACCTGTTCTCCGTGAATTGTTTTGTAGTTGCCAAGTACAATTTCTCGTCTTCTTGTTGCGGTAATTGGATAAACTTTCAACTGAAGGGAATTTTCTCTGGCTTGTAAAACTTCAAAATGAATTAAAATTCATATCGCTAACGAGCCTAGTGTCATTTTCAAAATTTGTTTTACTGTTAGATGTTTTTGTATATCTGATGTCTCACGACTGTTAATATCTTTGAAGTATCGTTGAAAGCCCTGAAGTTTTATGAGAAAACTTCGGTTGGTCTGTATAATACAAGGAATGGTATAATCACGTAATATGGTTCTACGTCGCAAGATCTCCAGTCTCCAGTCCAGATCTCTAGAGCTTTTTTAACCCAAAACCATACTCATGTCAGTTCTTCCAGAACTTTCTCAGCGTTCGATTTATCGTAAAGACTTGATAAAACAACAGCACAAATAACATACAACCGATGTTCTCCAGAGTCAAAAAGAAGGGCTTTACTTTTAGATTCCTCTAGGAGCTATCCACAGAGACGCCAATTATATTGCTACTATATAACGAATATAATGTTGATTTTCTTGAATACTTGATAAACTTTCTGTAAAATCTTCAGTAGAATTATGTACCTCTGATATTCCCAGAGTCATTTAATTTGTTACTTCTCTAGTTAGCCATCCACCGCCACGTCAAAAATTATGCTACTATCTTACGAATATGATGTTGATTTCCTCTTGAACACTTGAGTTGAGAAACCTCCAGTAAAATTTTCAGTATAGTAACGAGAAACAATTATTGCGAATTTTCGGCAGTCTTATTTCGACAGCCAACTCACAGCTACGACGTCGATAATGTTGTTCTATCTAGCGAGTTTCAAGTTGATTTTCTCCTGAACACTTGATAAATCTCCAAGTAAAACCTTCAGCATAGTATACAACGAGAAACCAATGTTGCGACTTTCGGACAGTCTTATTTCGACAGCCAACTCAAAGCCACGACGTTAATAATGTCGTAACTATCTGGCGATTATCAAGTTGATTTTCTCCTGAACACTTGATAAACATTCAGTCAAACCTTCAGTAGAAATTACAACGAGAAACCACTGCTCCTAAATCTTATTTCCTTTATTTGAAAAGCCAAGTCAGAACCAAAACCTATGTCTGTGTTCGTCGAGTGATTTCTTCAACTAACGGATATATCAGAGAAGACCATCGTTTTTAAAACCACGCACAGCAGTGTCCCTGACTTTTTCAAACACAGATTACCATCAGAAACCAAATGAAATAATAAACAGTTTTTATCATCTACTGTAATTTACAGTCTTGAATGAACAGGACTTCATCTTATGAAAAGACCCCAGCTAGCGTAGCAGCAGGGAGCCCGTAATAGGAATTCAAATATAATACTCTACATTCACTGGCCGATTCAGAGGCCATTCAACTACTGAACAATTAAAAATGCAATTGTTTTAAATTCAGTAACTCGTACACAGCAGCTGAACGATCGATGAAATTATCATCAAGCTTCGCTCTTTAATTCGGCCCTCCTCAGATGTGGGAATTAAACATTAAATAACTGGTCATCGATATAGCGCTAAGTTTCTGCCTTGTAAATGTGAACATAACCGGCTTAATATGTTTAAAACCCATTTTGTATAGCAAGCTAGATTTTCAAGCCTTATTGCGGAATACTTAAAACCTACGAAACCTATACAGCCGCGAAAATCTCTGGATTTAATGAGCGTTGAGTTGCTTTTACGCTTTTGCGACGTCTAAAACACCGCTTCTTTATGGGAATGGTGCGTTACAGGGGGTTCAAGGCCTTTGCGAAGGGAGTTCTGCCCTGCTAAATACTGTACGTAATGCTAAATACGCTCTGTTTGGACCAAGGCCTAACAAAGAATAATATCAACTACAACGACTCCAAATATAAACACGAACCTTTACGAATGTGAAAACGTGCTTGAGGGGTTTCAACAGAATAATACTGTAGCTACTATGAACACCAAGAGAACAAGACTAAGGTCCCACTAAGGTTTCAAAGTGTTTTATGAAAACTTGACTAGTATCAAGATCACTATTCATTCAAGACTTATTACAGTAGTCGTACTTATCGCTACTGAGTTGATTTGCTAGATACCCACAACTACCGTGAAGCAACTAAAACGAGCAACAACAACATTTCAATTCAATTCAATGTGAGCGAAAGTTAGAGACTTGGGAAGGAAATCTATGATTTGGGTAGCATCAAGCCATCCTCTAGTGACAAACATTTATTTTCTATAAGAAACCTATAATAAGAAACTACAGAAGCCCTTTTCATAAAAATCGATTAAAATCAAGAAACTCTACTGAATGGACTAAGATGTCAACTCAAATCAAACGCCTAAGCTTGTTCTTAATTTGTTCTTAAAATATGGGCAAAATTCAGACGCGTGTTCTTAAAAAATTGTTCTCATAAAAAAACGAGTGTACGTATATGCATATATCAGAGCTTTTATTTCTGTTAAACAGAATTATTAAATTTGCTTACCATCATACAATAGGCCAAAATAAGTGCATAATTTCATTAGGTTTTCTGATCTTACGATTTCTACTTTAGTTTAGTTTTCAATCCAGTTATGATTTTTTCTTTCGACAGTAAACTACTGTGGTGGATAAGTACTATTGTGGTGGGTAATAATGCTTGATATGGTGGGTTATTATGCTTGATGTGGTGGTGTTTTTTGCGTACTGTGGTGGATACGAAATCAAAGCAAAATCTATAGATCAAGCAAGAAAAAAAACAAAACCAACCACACCAAGCTTAATAACCCGCCACATCAGTGCTTATCCACCACAGTTCGCAAAAACACCAAAACACCAAGCATAATAACCCATCCACATCAAGCATAATAACCCACCACAGTAGTGCTAATCCACCACAGTACGCAAAATATACCACCACAGTAGTGCGGATGCACCACAGTAGTGCAAAAACACCAAAACACCAAGCATAATAACCCATCCACATCCAGCATAATAACCCACCACAGTAGTGCTAATCCACCACAGTACGCAAAATATACCACCACAGTAGTGCGGATGCACCACAGTAGTGCGTATAGATTCGCTAGCATGGCAATATGAATGTTGTGACCCTCGCAACCTAAAACACCTTGGTGGGTCACATGTTTGATTTTTTTGAGAATAATAATAGTTTCACAATCGAATGGATTCAAACAAATACATTTCATTACACAATTACATTCTCAGAACAAAATTCAATTTTATCTAATCTTGCATTGTAATATTTATATTAAATTACATTATTACTATAATAAGCTAATTTGCAATTAGGTTATATTATATGACAAATTTAATATATTAATCCAATAAAGGTAGTTACGAAATTGATGGATAATTCCAATTATGATCATTATTATCTCTTGTTTACTCTATTTTTTGTCCATTGAGAAATTTTCAATTTTCATGAGAAGACAGGGTTGAAGATACGAGGCCTCAATTACGCTACAAGGTTTTATAAGGAACCTTTGGTCTGAGTTTGAGACTGGAGTGCTAGAGTTCTTTAATTTTTCAACAAAATGAGGCTGAAAGTTCCTTATACTGTTCCTTGTCTTGAGATATGTACAAATACTAATTTTTACAGCAAATGCATACTTGCTTCATTTTCTAACTTTTAATATACATTGAGTCTTTTTGGGAAGAACGATAGGAAAAATTTATTGTTATTCTGTTTCTTATTCGTACAAACCGTCTTGTTCTCGAAAAAAACTTATTCTTAGTTTTTCATCCGAGCCTCAAAATTCCTTAAAGTTCCTTAATTTTTTGCGAATTTTCATCCTCGAGTTCCTTATAAAGGTGCTCCTTATAAAAAACGTGTACGCCGGAATGAAGTATCCGCGCTATGATTATCGTTACCGTTCCGTTAAACGATTTATCCAGCAAATATACACGAGCGCAGTGCCATGGTTTCAAAGAGATCATTGAGTTACACTTAGATGTAGCTCCTTCGTAGCTTTGATTCACACTTCTTTTGCGAAACAATAGGAAAACAAGCTCTCGGAGCTCTGTATAAAAATTGGCATGATTAGACTGTGCCAACGCGTTCCGTCTTGATTTTCGCATCACCTCCAGAGCGGAATGATTGTCAAGACGATACGCGGAGCGATTTACACCCTATAGAGTCGTCATAGTATAACTGAAAGCCGTATCCACTGCAAAATTCAAGACGCGACCAGGATGCCGGCGGATTGTGACATGGACCGAATATGCATGTTTTCACAACCAATTTGTCGTGAATGGCGAACACAAGGATAGATTTTTCCACAAGTGGCATCCCACAATAAGATGGGATTCGAACCTGAACTGCATGATCAGAGAGCCAACGAGGATTTTATGACAAACATAACAAACGGCGGCACAATGTAACAGTACATGTGTGCAGAATTAGCTCTTTGTGGGATTGTGTGGGAAGGACGTACAGTAGAAAGCCCTTCAAAATATCGCATGCATTGCGTTTCTTGTAGCACTTAGCGTCACGGCTGATCTCTGTCTCGGCAAAGTGCTTGGCCATCCCTGGCCATAGCGCATGACAAATCTTCCCCCACTCCCTCACACAAAGCGCGATTATAGTTTTGGAAATTAACGTTACACCAACGTTTTTGCGACTAAAATGGTGAAAGAAGTGAAGAGTCCATCGTGATCAAAGCCGTCTGGACATATGTTAGGGAAACGTAGCCTAAGAAATAGAAATAAACATGCATATTAATGTCTAAACATGGGCCACCAATTGTAGAAAAATTATATTAAGTACCCCTCCCCCTGGGATATCACCGCCCCATCGCATATCACCGGTCCGACCGACAATAGCCAAATACTGTGAACAATAAACACTGTAGCCTGCTCGCAGACTCGACTGTTTTACATGTCGCGCGCTATAAGGTGAACTTTCCTTCTGCACGTCCAGTAGACAAATGAACTCAGTAGCCTAAGGCTAGAATACGCGAAGCACACCCAAAGTCCTGTTATTGACACAATTCGTCACACCTTATAGAAAGCTCTTTAATAGGAAAAGAACAAAGCAGTCAGCTTACAAATTAGATGACTCTGCTAATCCGTCATCTAATTAGAAAGTACTATAACTGGGTGATTTTGTCACCTTGCGACTTACATTGGTGGTGCGATAAAACAGAGATTAAGACGTTGTAATATATTGTCTCTAGCGTATGTCACACTAAAATAATGATTATGATTTTTTGGTATGACATTATTATAACAGCGACTTGATAAACCTGATAGCTCTTTCGTGAACTTGAGATTAACAAATACATATATCTCTCTTCAGTACTGTATATCTTCATGTAAACCTACAATAAACTGTAGGTGAAATCCAATGGGCGAATGTGAATTCACAATGAAACATTCAGCCTTTAAGAATGTACTAGATGAATGACCCCCGAATGACCCTATTATTCAACATAGCCAGTTGTAGTTATAAGAACAGCTAGGTCCATCTACACAGGGTCTAATGGAGTAGCCGGGTGCCCTTATGAAATATGACTGATAAGGGGGCATCTCAGACGTCAAATTTTAACAAGGCAAATGGTCATTCTAAACATTATATTTTACAGACTCACAAACTTTGACGGAAGATATTGAAACTATTCAAATTTGAAGTATATAGAACAAGTTAGCCTTTCAGTCTTTCTTACAGATATTCAACATTGTATTGGGGGTGACAAGAGGTCACAAAAAGAGTTTGCTTAATTTGCATGTTTTTCAAATGATGACTCATTTCAAATGATATATAACTGCATATGCTAAGCAAGACCAAAATCTTTCCGACAATGGACATGAAGCAGATTAACACAGAAACAATGAAATGTTATGGTTTTACTGACAGGTCCCCTTGAGAACCCCCATCATCTGTGGCACTTACTAAGAACACAAAATGTGACTCTGAGACCGTTAATGAAACTAATGGTGGCAAAGAAATTGTGTGTCATTCACAAACAGTATCACTCTAAGCATAGGTAAACCCGAGACCAGACACCCCTAGCAATGACACACCCATAGTATCTCACTATAAGTAATTCCTTAGCTCTTGCTTTTTACACACAAAATGGCAATAATTAAGGAATGATTATTACACAAAAAAATAAATAATAAATAATAACAAAATAATAAATATTTTGTGGATAAATCTAAAAGTCTGACACCCACACTGATCACAAACTTCTAAATTCAATGATAAATCATCACCATGGGCAACCAAATGATCTATTCTCCAAGTAAGAATCCCAAAAACAGATGACATCCCAAAAAGCTTATTTGGTAAATTAGAGGCATGGTACTTCTTAGCATGAGTTTATTCTATCACCTGCAGTCCATACAAACAACAATAAGATATTTATCAATCCAAACACCAAAGTATTATGTGAGAAATAAAAGGCATTGAAGAAAACTCTGCAGTAAACAGACTTTAAGGCTGATTAAAATGACTGTAAGATAAGGATGACATAACAAGTCTAGTTTGGCAACCAACTTTTATGAAACTTATGCCTTTAATTCATAAATTATGCAGGGGAATTAGATGCATGAATTGGATTGCATGCAGTGATTATACACATTTCATCCAACTCATGAGTTAAGTTAATTATTACCAGTGCTTAAATGGAGGTACAACATATGGGGAAAATTGTAAAGCAAATTGCAAAAAGTCTTTAAAATGACTGTGCAAAGGTGTGTTAGGTGCAAGTAGCTAGGACTCAGTAGATTAAACTAATGCGATCTTGTCTCTGGCTTTGGTGCTACCTACCATAGCTGTGGCTCAAGCTTTGACATGCTGAACTCCTGACACCACAAGCAAGTTAGACCACCATGCCACAGCATATTGTGCAAACTGCAAGGCTCGTAATAATCATAGCTTCTACTGTAGATTTGAAATTGTAATACAACTTCACTGTTCTCTGTTCCTCATGCTTCTATTCTAAACTTACGATTAAAAATACTTGCCACTAACTATCCATACATACGAACTTAAACGCGTAAAGGGCTGTAAACAAAATAGACTATCTATATAGCAAACTGCTGACTTTATGCATGTGCATGGAGAGATGACTTGCCTATTTATAACAAAAGTCTATACAATGAAAAACTTTAATACTTAAAACTGGAGGCTTAAGACAAGCCTGAGGCTAAAATAACACATATATTTCCATATAGGTATCTTATCAACACGAAACCTCCACTAGTTATTCAGCTAATTAATTCTCCTAGGTAAACCATATTAAAAGAATCCAATTCACCAACGCTTATCTATGGCCTAAATTCTTTGGTTAGCTAGTTCGTTCTAGTTAGTAAACCAAAACAAATATAGGTACAAAATTCACTGCGCTTTAGAAAAACTTGATAAACTTACCTATATCTAGCTAACAGGAAAACACTGCATAGCATTGCTTGGAAAACATCGTGAAGTTTGGCAAAACATTCATAAACCAGTAGTGACTCGGATTACACAGCAAGAAAAGTTTTGTTTCCTCTGTGTGGCAATGTTGATAGGAAATCAGATATCGCGTGTCGCTAGGACAAGTTATTGATAACAAAAAAAGATTTTGAATGTCGTGTCTTCTTGGAGAACAGGCGGCGAACAGTTGGAAATTTCATGCAAAGCAAAGTCACGACCAGCAATTTTCATTCTTTTCATTTTTCCTGATTTGCCCGCTTGGCCTCCCATTAGGCTCCAAAGTTCAAATCCGTCATTCTAGGCCTAAATAAATAGGACTTAGAGCTCTGCACCTTAGCAATACGAAAAGCAAAAATGCACTCAGCAAATACACTGTTACTTGTTTAAAATGAAACACCAAGCTCCATCTGCTTTCCTTGCTTTTGTCTGTGTAAATAGTTCAGGAAATAAAGCAAATTTTTACTTCAGCAGCGGTAAGCACAGGACGAGCAGAGGAAAAACTGCAAAATCGCTCATGCGTTCCGAATTTACTGCCTGACGCTGCGCAGCATTTCGTAGAAAAGTTGTTGTTGCTTCTTGATTGTCGCCAAAATCGCAAATCGCAGAAGACTTTTCACGCCCCAAAAAGTTAATGCACAACTTTTACCAGTATTTTGTACGTTTTATGTGCATTCAAAATTTTTGATTCTGTCTTTGTTGAAGAAAAACATATTGCATCATTAAAAGTATGATGTTGCTCTTATTTAGGTACTTTAATTTTGTTGTTCTGCTTTTTTAGAAAAACATTCAAAAGTCACTTTGAAGCCTAAAGCTCTTTTTAGGAACTACACAAGCCCTTTTCGTTTCTTTCGTAAAGATCAAGAAACTCTTCTTGAATACTGTACTACTAGAAAGGCAACCTAAAACCCTGACAATTTTTTCCTTTTGTATTTTCTCAACTCTTCTTAACCAAAAATAGTACATAATTAGGCTATCCTCGTATATTTCAGTGAATAAGAAACTTCTGATTCTTGGAAAATTAAGAAACTTTTGCTATACCAAAATTGCCACGACTCAGGAGACCCTGCTGTCTTTCACGGACCAAAGTTTTTAATAAAAGAATTGGCGTATCTATCTAACTGTAATACATCAAATCTAACAAACTAGGTTCACGAACTATAATATAGCGCGAAAAAATCCAGCGCGAAAAAATGGTAGAAAATGTCAAACGGGAGGAGAATCTTGGGCTGTATGGCGTGGAGAGTTACTCAGCGATTTCATTGAGCTCTATAGGTTCTATTGCTCAGTGGAAACGTCGTTGGCTCTCTGGCCATACAGTCCAGGTTCGAATCCCATCTTTTTGTGGTATGCCACTTGCGGAAAATCTACCAATAGTATTTGCCATTCGCTATATATATTATGTATGGTGCGGAAGAAGGTTCAAAATAGCCGAAACAAGAAAAATATCAAACGAGAGGAGAGCCTTGGGCTGTATGACTTACTCTCATCATACAGTCCAGTTACGAATCCCATCTTATTGTGATATGCCATGTGGAAATATCTATCCATGAAATCATGAAAATATATCTCTAACGAATTAAATATACTATAAAGCGTAATTTTGATTTTCTGTGTTATGCCTCCCTCTCTTATAATACGACTTACCTTTTTGTTCTAGCTCTTCGCCTCATAGCTGCAATTGTCTTAAATCGATTGAAATTCTTTTCTCTAACAGGTTTCGTACAAAGTGCAGCGAGTAGAGTGCCCAAAAAACGCATAAATAGTTGATATTTGGTAAAGTAAGCCCCACTAGCTCAGCTGGGGAGATCGAACGAAAACAAATCGGTACTGAGCGACTTTGGACTCTTATGGACGATACACACCGATCGACTGAGTGGAAATATATTGACTTCTTGTCATCGTACGGTGTTGGATTCAGGTCATTTAATTGAACGGTTTTAGATTGTTATAGTTAGCCATGTGAATTGGAAATCATAGGAAATATCTGTGTTTTTATTTTGGATTTTCCCGTTATGTTCAAGCTAGGAGGATAAAGATATCAGAAATCTTGCATTGGTTTTGGGCTGTTCTCAGCTATAATCAATTTGATGAATGATTCTAAACGCATTTTTATAGGAAGCTAAGCTCAAGATTACTATTCAGTTTCTTAAACTGTATTGTTGTTTAAAAGTATGACGGTGACACCAATTTAACAGCCACTTTACTGTAGAGGTAGAAAAACCCAGGGTCGAAAACCAAATGAAACCAAAGAGAGAACTCTTCGTACACACATTAACGATCGAAGGAAAAGCTTTAAAAGCAACCATAACCTAAAATACGATCGCAAATTCCAACGGAAAAGTAGTATACTGTCCAACTTCTGAGTTTCTCAAATTTGAGGGTATAATTGGTACTGCAGTTTCTTGGTTTTGGTATTATCTGAGGGGTCTTTTCCAACAATTTCTGCACTTTTTAACAGTCTAGTAAAATTTTCCCATTAGGAAACTGACTTCGATTCCGACTTCTCGAGGAAAGTTTCTTAATTCCTCAAACTTGTAGTGAGATCTTTGTCTACATTTCCGATGATCAGTACGTAGAGCGCTAATTTCAAGCATGACTTGGATGGAGTAGTCACTTTGGTTTCCTTAATGCAGAACCTCTTCGGATATCAAGCTAAGATGGTTCTTATTGATTCGGTAGAAAATAAATAATTTCAGGTTGTAGGTTTTATAAAGGTTCTGATATAATAACGGTTTTTACTTTATAGCTAGCGCAAGTTTACTGTATTAGCGTTAATATCGCTATCCATATGCAGTAGACGACTAAATAAAAAGACTTGCTTTCATTGCTGCTAATTCTAATATATATGATTAATTAAGCCATAAATAACCTATACTCTAATCAACAAATCATAATAAATAATGATTATAATTAGTGCAGTCATTTGACTAACGGTATTCCAGCTGATTAATGAATCAGAATGGTAATCATTTCAGCGATTCCATTTCAGGCTTACAGTGATTCATGATTGATTGAACTAATTGTATTGGTGTATTTGTTGGCAGTGTATTTTATAATTAAGAATGTTAGAAATATTAGTTTAAGATTATGGATTGAGATATTAAAATGTGATTTACTGTCATTTCATGATATAGTTATTTTTTATTTATACGTTAACGTTCCGTGCAATACAATTAATGCAATAACCAAACATCATAAGCTATATATAACTAATAAAATCAAATAAACTTAAGAAGCAAAAATAAAGTGCGTATCGATTAAATCGTTCAGCTAGAATATTAGAGTTATTTGATTACTTTCTGTATTTAGCTCTTTTATTTTTAATCATGTCGGCAGCCATGCTTCCAAGGTCGTGCAGATTGATAGCTCTACGCTTTCGTGATGGTCTTTTCGACTAAGCAACTGGACTTTTGGTCCAGCCCTCGAAGTTGCTTAAAATATCTAGCATTTCAGCCCTCACAGAATGACTGGTACCCCTAAAAACTCTTATTTTAGCTCTTTTCTTGCTTTTCAATGTAATTGACAAGTTTGCAACGATGTACTTTATAAGGAAAGCTATCTTAACCAAAAATTTTAAGAAAATTTCAGCCCTAGTTGCTTATTGACCAGTTGCTTATTACATTTGACATTTGCATATAAAGTAAAGTAATTTACGTTTGGCCACGTCTTAAAACATTTGCTCAGCAAACATTTTTTGCTTGCGTCAAGCAAAAATTGCTTATGAACTTTTGCAAAAGATTGCACAGCAAGTTTTCCTGGTCAAGAAATCTCTTGTGACGTGGCCAAACGCTCAAACATCGCTTGATTAGCAAATTTCAGTTATGTGACAAACAGTGTTTCATCGTTTGCCCTTGGCTTCATTACGCTGTAAATCATACCTGTATATCTTCTTCTCCTGCTGGACATTTCAGTATCGCATTGTGAGTCTTAACTTTCTTGGGCTTACAGCAAGTGCATGATGGTGTAAAGGAGTTTTCGCCGATCGTTGCCATGGTACTACTTTCGCAGATTCCACCACAGCCGGTCTGTGGGAAGGGCTCGAATGAGGTACAGTTTCCTTTCTTCAACTGCGCTGATCCATAACTCTTCAGCTTACAATCGTTAGTTGGAGGAGGTACTATAAAAATAAATAACTCGGTTAGAATACAGAGCAAGAAAGGTAATATGTACGGATTAGGTAATTTGGAAGGATTAGATTTATTCCATAAATCGTAGTTTTCGTCCCTTTAGACCAATCTAATTTAGCCTGTGTGCAGCCTCAAACTCTTCTTTCGTAAAGAGTAGGGCTAATCTAATTTCGATAGGTCTCTCAGAACTACCACTCTGAGCTTAAGGTTGTGATTGCTGTTTGCGAAGAGTGGGACTTATACAATGAGTTTTGCACGCATGGGATATGAAAGATCTGAGCATTAGGCCGCCCAATTCAATTTTTTAAAGTAAATATTTGTTGCTGTTGCTTAAGGCTGCCGTTACTGTTTGCGAAGAGTGAGACTTATGTAACGAGTCTATGGTAGGGTTTAGGGATAGACCATTTCAAAGAGGTCTGGGTCGGCGTGATACTTTTCTGGAAGATGGAGCATGTTGAGTAGGCGAATCCTTTCCACATTTAACAACCTGTTTTGGAAGTCGCTTTAAGGACAGGTAGCTTATTTGGGTAAATGTGAAAGAAAGGACTAAAGTCCAGTTTGTCTGCTCAAGGAGACATTTGATCAAGTATTCCTTTTGTGAGTTACTAGCATCTCTTTTCCTGAGTTTCTGCAGATATTTTCAGCATTTATTGTCCCAGATTACTTTTCTCTCATTGTCTTCATTATTCGTGAATTCGTGAATTTGCTGTATTACCTCTCCTTAAGCGATCGCAATCCCGGTCGCAGCAGGCGGATGAAAACAGGCATCCTTGTACTGTTTCTTTAGCGTAGCGACGTAATGACGCTGAGGAAAACTCTATAAATTTACGCTGTTGAAGGCCTAGGAGGTCGTCTTTGTTGAAACAATTAGCCTGCGTGCAAACTTCACAAAGAGGGAATTGTAAAGTCTGCGAATTAGCGTCCGTTTTCGAGTTCTGTGACCTCGATTTCCTCCTTCACAGAGGAGGTCGATCTTGCGCAAGAAATTGCCTCCGCTTTACTCGTCCGAACGTCCCGCAGAGCAGACACGCACTGACCACTGATCAAATTGAAAATGTTGGATGATGGAATATGCTGTCTTTGCTTTCGAAGAGACTGTTTTGAAGCACGATCGAAATATTGTGGAGGGATCTGGCGTTTTTAATCCGAAAGCAGATTAGTCTCGATTTTATTTATTTGCCTCCATTTTTGAAATATATTTGCAAAAATTGTGTTGATTTGTTGAAGAAGGGGAGGTTATAAAAGACGAACTGGCCAAAGTCAACAAAAAGCTTAAGTTAAAATACAATAAAAAAGCAGCAGCCACTGACACAGTTATTGGGTTTCGCGAGGACGAAGCTCTGCCCAGATCGGAGCGCCCATCGAAGATTAGAAGGGTTTTTATCGTCGGAGGCAGAGGAAATGACAGCAGGGACAGGCCTATTACTAGGCCTACTGCATCATGTATTTTGATCATTAATCTTGATCCAACTATAATGTTTCGATCTTAGGGCGTATTTTTTGGTTACCTCCTGTTTTTAGCAGACCTTCCTAATTCTGAAAACGGTAGACTTAGCAGGAAAAAGTTTCCTGAACCAAAAAACACAGCTGCCGAAAACGGTAGGCTGATCAGAATAAGCTCGAATTAAACCATTCATTTTAAAGCGAGAACGAGATTCCTTGCGATGTCTGCGAAACCTTCCAGCTTCGGGGACAGAAGGTTTTGAAGGCCTACCAAACCTGCCGTTTTCAGAAGACGGTACCAAAAAAATACGTTCCGACGTCTACCGAAAAGAGAAGGCGTCTGCTGAAAACAGAATGTGACCAAAAAAATACGCCCTAGTTTGCACGTTCTCGATATCTAAAAAAGCTCTTGATTTCGAGGAGCAATCAGCAAGAAAGTCCATACGTAGTTCTTTACAACAATACTGGATGTAAGACAATTCATTTTGTGCTAACGAAAATTTAGCTTTTGATTTCACCAAAGAAGAAACTGGTGAAAGTCTTGTGGAAAATCTAATATACTATACTGGTGGTCAAAATAGGATTCGGGGTTAAAAATTTTCAAGAAATTAACTAGCGGGGACGACCATTAGGTACAAATTAGCAGTGTATTATAATTTACCTTGAAGAATCTTCCTTTGTGATAGCAAGCAGGACAAATTGACACTACTGAAAAAAAAAAAAGGAAATAATTTAGAAAAAAAGACAAATTGTTGCCATTGCTTAGATAAAAAAGACAGCCACCGAGGAATATGGATAAAAAGAGTACAAAGAAGGAATTGGACTGTTTGGTATGCTGAATGTATCAGAACTGAGATTTAACAAGCAAACAGGACGAACCCATATTGTACAAAAAATGAAACTTAAAATCTGGTCCAGATAAGTGGGGGATCAACAACAGTAGAGGATACAAATAAATGGGGAATCCTTAGATAAATTTTGGATAAGTGTACTGCATATTTTTTTCTGGAAACTGCAATTTATGTTTGCAAGACTTTCTGTGATGAGGTAAAAAGGTAAATACAAACAGAAAGGGTTCAAATATGCTACGTGAGCCTAGAAGTCCACAAATAATAATCGTCTCCCTCCCATTCATTCTGAATCATAAAGTAAAGCGCTGCTGCACGACAACATATTTCATTAAATCTGTTTGCAATAATGTAGCGGGATATGTTTTGCAACGCGTTCTTACACGACACGACATTACACGACCTCAATTTAGCTTTGATGATACGTACTCACAGCGCTCTTTTTACAATAGACGCTTCCGCAAAAGATGGCCGCTGTTTTTTGCCTATTGTTTTCATTAAGGATTTTCGAAAGGAATTCTGGGAATAATTTCCTTAGTTATGTACTTTACATAGCTGCAGACGTTGAATTCGTAACTAAGGAAATTATTCCCAGAATTCCCTTCGAGAAACCTTAAGAAAAACAAGGGATTGACAGAAACAAACGCCATCTTTTGCGGAAACCTCTACACCATTTCCTAATACTTCTTGTTTTACTGAAGATTTCTCATACAATGTTTAAAGAGCGCTTGTTACCAAAATCGTAGCAGGATTTAGGGCAATTTTTCGTGGCACCCATCCTCGTATACTGTACGTACCTCCTGTCAGCTAATATTCATTAGTACTCTTTTAAGTACCCCCCCCCCCTCCACTGCCTGTGGTAAAAGCTTTTAACTATATATTTACAGCCTTACCAGTACAAGTCATTCTGTACTCAAAACAATACAAAGCAAATTCATCAAGAGTATAAAAAAGGCCTGTATTACAGGTTTTCTGGGCGACTTTCTATTGCAGTTCAAAGTAAAAACGTAACTGCATGCCTTTCGGAACCTTGGTAAAAAATAATGGCGAAAAAGGGATTGTATCTGTACTGAAATATTATTCACACAAGAATAAGTGGAAAAGATGCTAGATAATATATACCCACCAGATGTTGGAGACGGTGCAAAGGTACTAGGTGATGGCTTGAATGTTGAGAGAACCAATGTCGACTGGCTAACGACGAATTTGTAGGTACTCTTAGAAGGCAATGATGGAGTTGATATAGAGGGCTTCTACGATAAAACGAAACAATGTTTATTGATAAAAATGGCAAGTCTAAACTGTAATACACACTCACTGAATAAATTATCAAAATATTGAAAAAAGATGAAAACAATTACCATTGTGTATATTGAGAATGACGGAATACTGCTTGTAAGTGGCGGTGAATAACTACTTGTTGGCGGTGGAGCAACATATGAGCTTGTGCTGACGGATGTCACAATTGATGTTGTTGGTGGTGGAGCAACATATGAGCTTGTGCTGATTGATGTCACAATTGATGTTGTTGGTGGTGGAGCAACATATGAGCTTGTGCTGACAGATGTCACAATTGATGTTGTTGGTGGTGGAGCAACATATGAGCTTGTGCTGACTGATGTCACAATTGATGTTGTTGGTGGTGGAGCAACATATGAGCTTGTGCTGACGGATGTCACAATTGATGTTGTTGGTGGTGGAGCAACATATGAGCTTGTGCTGACGGATGTCACAATTGATGTTGTTGGTGGTGGAGCAACATATGAACTTGTGCTGACGGATGTCACAATTGATGTTGTTGGTGGTGGAGCAACATATGAGCTTGTGCTGACGGATGTCACAATTGATGTTGTTGGTGGTGGAGCAACATATGAGCTTGTGCTGACGGATGTCACAATTGATGTTGTTGGTGGTGGAGCAACATATGAGCTTGTGCTGACGGATGTCACAATTGATGTTGTAGGTGGAGGAGCAACATACGAGCTTGTGCTCACGGATGTCACAATTGATGTTGTTGGTGGTGGAGCAGCATATGAGCTTGTGCTTACAGATGTCACAATTGATGTTGTTGGTGGTGGAGCAACATAAGAGCTTGTACTGACTGATGTTACAATTGATGTTGTTGGTGGTGGAGCAACATATGAGCTTGTGCTTACAGATGTCACAATTGATGTTGTAGGTGGTGGAGCAACATATGAGCTTGTGCTGACGGATGTCACAATTGATGTTGTTGGTGGAGGAGCAACATATGAGCTTGTGCTGACTGATTTCACAATTGATGTTGTTGGTGGTGGAGCAACATACGAGCTTGTGCTGACAGATGTCACAATTGATGTTGTTGGTGGAGGAGCAACATATGAGCTTGTGCTGACTGATTTCACAATTGATATTGTTGGTGGAGGAGCAACATATGAGCTTGTGCTGACAGATGTCACAATTGATGTTGTTGGTGGAGGAGCAACATATGAGCTTGTGCTGACTGATTTCACAATTGATGTTGTTGGTGGTGGAGCAACATACGAGCTTGTGCTGACAGATGTCACAATTGATGTTGTTGGTGGAGGAGCAACATATGAGCTTGTGCTGACTGATTTCACAATTGATGTTGTTGGTGGAGGAGCAACATATGAGCTTGTGCTGACAGATGTCACAATTGATGTTGTTGGTGGTGGAGCAACATACGAGCTTGTGCTGACAGATGTCACAATTGATGTTGTTGGTGGAGGAGCAACATATGAGCTTGTGCTGACGGATGTCACAATTGATGTTGTTGGTGGTGGAGCAACATATGAGCTTGTGCTGACGGATGTCACAATTGATGTTGTTGGTGGTGGAGCAACATATGAGCTTGTGCTGACGGATGTCACAATTGATGTTGTTGGTGGTGGAGCAACATATGAGCTTGTGCTGACGGATGTCACAATTGATGTTGTTGGTGGTGGAGCAACATATGAGCTTGTGCTCACGGATGTCACAATTGATGTTGTTGGTGGTGGAGCAACATATGAGCTTGTGCTGACGGATGTCACAATTGATGTTGTTGGTGGTGGAGCAACATATGAGCTTGTGCTGACGGATGTCACAATTGATGTTGTTGGTGGTGGAGCAACATATGAGCTTGTGCTGACGGATGTCACAATTGATGTTGTTGGTGGTGGAGCAACATATGAGCTTGTGCTGACGGATGTCACAATTGATGTTGTTGGTGGTGGAGCAACATATGAGCTTGTGCTCACGGATGTCACAATTGATGTTGTTGGTGGTGGAGCAACATATGAGCTTGTGCTGACGGATGTCACAATTGATGTCACAATTGATGTTGGTGGTGGAGCAACATATGAGCTTGTGCTCACGGATGTCACAATTGATGTTGTTGGTGGTGGAGCAACATATGAGCTTGTGCTGACGGATGTCACAATTGATGTTGTTGGTGGTGGAGCAACATATGAGCTTGTGCTGACGGATGTCACAATTGATGTTGTTGGTGGTGGAGCAACATATGAGCTTGTGCTCACGGATGTCACAATTGATGTTGTTGGTGGTGGAGCAACATATGAGCTTGTGCTCACGGATGTCACAATTGATGTTGTTGGTGGTGGAGCAACATATGAGCTTGTGCTAACGGATGTCACAATTGATGTTGTTGGTGGTGGAGCAACATAGGAGCTTGTGCTGACGGATGTCACAATTGATGTTGTTGGTGGTGGAGCAACATATGAGCTTGTGCTGATGGATGTCACAATTGATGTTGTTGGTGGTGGAGCAACATATGAGCTTGTGCTGACGGATGTCACAATTGATGTTGTTGGTGGTGGAGCAACATATGAGCTTGTGCTCACGGATGTCACAATTGATGTTGTTGGTGGTGGAGCAACATATGAGCTTGTGCTGACGGATGTCACAATTGATGTTGTTGGTGGTGGAGCAACATATGAGCTTGTGCTGACGGATGTCACAATTGATGTTGTTGGTGGTGGAGCAACATATGAGCTTGTGCTTACAGATGTCACAATTGATGTTGTAGGTGGTGGAGCAACATATGAGCTTGTGCTTACAGATGTCACAATTGATGTTGTAGGTGGTGGAGCAACATATGAGCTTGTGCTCACGGATGTCACAATTGATGTTGTAGGTGGTGGAGCAACATATGAGCTTGTGCTCACGGATGTCACAATTGATGTTGTTGGTGGTGGAGCAACATATGAGCTTGTGCTCACGGATGTCACAATTGATGTTGTTGGTGGAGGAGCAACATATGAGCTTGTGCTTACAGATGTCACAATTGATGTTGTAGGTGGAGGAGCAACATATGAGCTTGTGCTCACGGATGTCACAATTGATGTTGTAGGTGGAGGAGCAACATATGAGCTTGTGCTCACGGATGTCACAATTGATGTTGTTGGTGGTGGAGCAACATATGAGCTTGTGCTGACTGATGTCACAATTGATGTTGTTGGTGGTGGAGCAACATATGAGCTTGTGCTGACTGATGTCACAATTGATGTTGTTGGTGGTGGAGCAACATATGAGCTTGTGCTGACTGATGTCACAATTGATGTTGTTGGTGGTGGAGCAACATATGAGCTTGTGCTGACTGATGTCACAATTGATGTTGTTGGTGGTGGAGCAACATATGAGCTTGTGCTGACTGATGTCACAATCGATGTTGTTGGTGGTGGAGCAACATATGAGCTTGTGCTGACAGATGTCACAATTGATGTTGTTGGTGGTGGAGCAACATACGAGCTTGTGCTGACAGATGTCACAATTGATGTTGTTGGTGGAGGAGCAACATATGAGCTTGTGCTGACTGATTTCACAATTGATGTTGTAGGTGGAGGAGCAACATATGAGCTTGTGCTGACCGATGTCACAATTGATGTTGTTGGTGGTGGAGCAACATATGAGCTTGTGCTTACAGATGTCACAATTGATGTTGTAGGTGGTGGAGCAACATATGAGCTTGTGCTTACAGATGTCACAATTGATGTTGTAGGTGGTGGAGCAACATATGAGCTTGTGCTCACGGATGTCACAATTGATGTTGTAGGTGGTGGAGCAACATATGAGCTTGTGCTCACGGATGTCACAATTGATGTTGTTGGTGGTGGAGCAACATATGAGCTTGTGCTCACGGATGTCACAATTGATGTTGTTGGTGGAGGAGCAACATATGAGCTTGTGCTTACAGATGTCACAATTGATGTTGTAGGTGGAGGAGGAACATATGAGCTTGTGCTCACGGATGTCACAATTGATGTTGTAGGTGGAGGAGCAACATATGAGCTTGTGCTCACGGATGTCACAATTGATGTTGTTGGTGGTGGAGCAACATATGAGCTTGTGCTGACTGATGTCACAATTGATGTTGTTGGTGGTGGAGCAACATATGAGCTTGTGCTGACTGATGTCACAATTGATGTTGTTGGTGGTGGAGCAACATATGAGCTTGTGCTGACTGATGTCACAATTGATGTTGTTGGTGGTGGAGCAACATATGAGCTTGTGCTGACTGATGTCACAATTGATGTTGTTGGTGGTGGAGCAACATATGAGCTTGTGCTGACTGATGTCACAATCGATGTTGTTGTTGGTGGAGCAACATATGAGCTTGTGCTGACGGATGTGACTTTTGACGTTGTTGATGAAGAAGCAACATATGAGCTTGTGCTGACGGTTATTTTCCGGCTGCCAGGATTGACATTTCCCAAACTTTAAGATACTTTGATTTAAATGCTGAAATCATATAAAGCACCAAAAACTTAGTCTAGGTGCAAAGTTTCATTGTCCTAGTGCGTGTAATATTGATCTTATGAGCGTTCACAGTACCCAGTGGCGTGAAGGGGAACTTTTCACTCCTACTGGTCTGAGCCCCTATAAGATCGCAAATTCTGAACGTTCGTAAAATCAATGAAAGAAGCGCTAAGATAGCAAAACTTTCGCCTAGGCTAAATTTGGGCTGCTTGATATGAATTTGGTACCAAAAACTCTCTACCTAGAAATTTGGAAAAATTTCCATAATTCATTTATTTTATATTTCCTTCTTAGCCGACTACATGTCGTTCAAATTATAAATAAATAAACAAATAATAAATAATAAATAAATAAATAAACGGATAAATAACTAAATAAATAGATAAATGTATAAATAAATAAGTAAATGAATAAACAAATAAACGGATATATAAATAAATAAATAAATAAATAAATAAATAAATAAATAAATAAATAAATAAATAAATAAATATAAATAAATAAATAAATAAATAGATAAATACAAGAATAAATAAGTAAATAAATAAATAAATAGATAAATAAATAGATAAATAAACAAAGCAAAAAGTTGTAGTTTATTTCTAGATTTCCTTCTTGCCGTATATATTTCGTTCAAATAATAAATAAATAAATAAACAAAAATAAATAAATAAATAAATAAATAAATGAAGAAATGAATAAATAAAAGAATGAATGGAAAAAATAAATAAATAAACGAATGAATATTTATATATATATATATATAAATATGAATAGATAGACAAATAAAGGCCTGGCAAAACTAGGAGACACGTTGCGGGTAACACTATCGCACATGACATGCCCCTCGATGTCTCCCAGTTTAGCCACCTCGGAAACTTCTTAGCGAGCGACAAAATTTGTAGCGAGAGACACGCATATGTTTCTGGTAGACAACAGAAACATTTCTTGTCTCCACGACTCGGGGGACATGTTGCTCGCTTGTCACTCGCATATTTAGCCACACAGGGAGACACGCTGAATACAGTGTCGCGCTTGACATGTCTCCTAGTTTAGCCACAGCCTTAACGAACGTGCTTGGGGTTACCGAAGTAACAATTGATGTTGTAGGAGGTGGAGCAACATATGAACTTGTGCTGACGGATGTCACAATTGATGTTGTTGGTGGTGGAGCAACATATGAGCTTGTGCTGACGGATGTCACAATTGATGTTGTTGGTGGCGGTGCAACATATGAGCTTGTGCTGACTGATGTCACAATTGATGTTGTAGGAGGTGGAGCAACATATGAGCTTGTGCTGACAGATGTCACAATTGATGTTGTTGGTGGCGGTGCAACATATGAGCTTGTGCTGACTGATGTCACAATTGATGTTGTAGGAGGTGGAGCAACATATGAGCTTGTGCTGACTGATGTCACAATTGATGTTGTTGGTGGTGGAGCAACATATGAGCTTGTGCTGACGGATGTCACAATTGATGTTGTTGGTGGTGGAGCAACATATGAGCTTGTGCTGACGGATGTCACAATTGATGTTGTTGGTGGTGGAGCAACATATGAGCTTGTGCTCACGGATGTCACAATCGATGTGGTTGGTGGTGGAGCAACATATGAGCTTGTGCTGACCGATGTCACAATTGATGTTGTTGGTGGTGGAGCAACATATGAGCTTGTGCTGACGGATGTCACAATTGATGTTGTTGGTGGTGGAGCAACATATGAGCTTGTGCTGACGGATGTCACAATTGATGTTGTTGGTGGTGGAGCAACATATGAGCTTGTGCTGACGGATGTCACAATTGATGTTGTTGGTGGTGGAGCAACATATGAGCTTGTGCTGACGGATGTCACAATTGATGTTGTTGGTGGTGGAGCAACATATGAGCTTGTGCTGACGGATGTCACAATTGATGTTGTTGGTGGTGGAGCAACATATGAGCTTGTGCTGACGGATGTCACAATTGATGTTGTTGGTGGTGGAGCAACATATGAGCTTGTGCTGACTGTCACAATTGATGTCACAATTGATGTTGTTGGTGGTGGAGCAACATATGAGCTTGTGCTGACGGATGTCACAATTGATGTTGTTGGTGGTGGAGCAACATATGAGCTTGTGCTGACGGATGTCACAATTGATGTTGTTGGTGGTGGAGCAACATATGAGCTTGTGCTGACGGATGTCACAATTGATGTTGTTGGTGGTGGAGCAACATATGAGCTTGTGCTGACGGATGTCACAATTGATGTTGTTGGTGGTGGAGCAACATATGAGCTTGTGCTGACGGATGTCACAATTGATGTTGTTGGTGGTGGAGCAACATATGAGCTTGTGCTGACGGATGTCACAATTGATGTTGTTGGTGGTGGAGCAACATATGAGCTTGTGCTGACGGATGTCACAATTGATGTTGTTGGTGGTGGAGCAACATATGAGCTTGTGCTGACGGATGTCACAATTGATGTTGTTGGTGGTGGCGCAACATATGAGCTTGTGCTGACTGATGTCACAATTGATGTTGTTGGTGGTGGAGCAACATATGAGCTTGTGCTGACTGATGTCACAATTGATGTTGTTGGAGGTGGAGCAACATACGAGCTTGTGCTGACGGATGTCACAATTGATGTTGTTGGTGGTGGAGCAACATATGAGCTTGTGCTGACGGATGTCACAATTGATGTTGTTGGTGGTGGAGCAACATATGAGCTTGTGCTGACTGATGTCACAATTGATGTTGTTGGTGGTGGAGCAACATATGAGCTTGTGCTGACGGATGTCACAATTGATGTTGTTGGTGGTGGAGCGACATATGAGCTTGTGCTGACGGATGTCACAATTGATGTTGTTGGTGGTGGAGCAACATATGAGCTTGTGCTGACGGATGTCACAATGGATGTTGTTGGTGGTGGAGCAACATATGAGCTTGTGCTGACGGATGTCACAATTGATGTTGTTGGTGGTGGAGCAACATATGAGCTTGTGCTGACGGATGTCACAATTGATGTTGTTGGTGGTGGAGCGACATATGAGCTTGTGCTGACGGATGTCACAATTGATGTTGTTGGTGGAGGAGCAACATAAGAGCTTGTGCTGACGGATGTCACAATTGATGTTGTTGGTGGAGGAGCAACATAAGAGCTTGTGCTGACTGATGTCACAATTGATGTTGTTGGTGGTGGAGCAACATATGAGCTTGTGCTGACGGATGTCACAATTGATGTTGTTGGTGGAGGAGCAACATATGAGCTTGTGCTGACGGATGTCACAATTGATGTTGTTGGTGGAGGAGCAACATATGAGCTTGTGCTGACCGATGTCACAATTGATGTTGTTGGTGGTGGAGCAACATATGAGCTTGTGCTGATGGATGTCACAATGGATGTTGTTGGTGGTGGAGCAACATATGAGCTTGTGCTGATGGATGTCACAATGGATGTTGTTGGTGGTGGAGCAACATATGAGCTTGTGCTGACGGATGTCACAATTGATGTTGTTGGTGGTGGAGCGACATATGAGCTTGTGCTGACGGATGTCACAATTGATGTTGTTGGTGGAGGAGCAACATAAGAGCTTGTGCTGACGGATGTCACAATTGATGTTGTTGGTGGAGGAGCAACATAAGAGCTTGTGCTGACTGATGTCACAATTGATGTTGTTGGTGGTGGAGCAACATATGAGCTTGTGCTGACGGATGTCACAATTGATGTTGTTGGTGGAGGAGCAACATATGAGCTTGTGCTGACCGATGTCACAATTGATGTTGTTGGTGGTGGAGCAACATATGAGCTTGTGCTGACGGATGTCACAATTGATGTTGTTGGTGGTGGAGCAACATATGAGCTTGTGCTGACGGATGTCACAATTGATGTTGTTGGTGGTGGAGCAACATATGAGCTTGTGCTGATGGATGTCACAATTGATGTTGTTGGTGGTGGAGCAACATATGAGCTTGTGCTGACTGATGTCACAATTGATGTTGTTGGTGGTGGAGCAACATATGAGCTTGTGCTGACTGATGTCACAATTGATGTTGTTGGTGGTGGAGCAACATATGAGCTTGTGCTGACGGATGTCACAATTGATGTTGTTGGTGGAGGAGCAACATATGAGCTTGTGCTGACGGATGTCACAATTGATGTTGTTGGTGGTGGAGCAACATATGAGCTTGTGCTGACTGATGTCACAATTGATGTTGTTGGTGGTGGAGCAACATATGAGCTTGTGCTGACGGATGTCACAATTGATGTTGTTGGTGGAGGAGCAACATATGAGCTTGTGCTGACTGATGTCACAATTGATGTTGTTGGTGGTGGAGCAACATATGAGCTTGTGCTGACGGATGTCACAATTGATGTTGTTGGTGGTGGAGCAACATATGAGCTTGTGCTGACGGATGTCACAATGGATGTTGTTGGTGGTGGAGCAACATATGAGCTTGTGCTGACGGATGTCACAATTGATGTTGTTGGTGGTGGAGCGACATATGAGCTTGTGCTGACGGATGTCACAATTGATGTTGTTGGTGGAGGAGCAACATATGAGCTTGTGCTGACGGATGTCACAATTGATGTTGTTGGTGGTGGAGCAACATATGAGCTTGTGCTGATGGATGTCACAATTGATGTTGTTGGTGGTGGAGCAACATATGAGCTTGTGCTCACGGATGTCACAATTGATGTTGTTGGTGGTGGAGCAACATATGAGCTTGTGCTGACTGATGTCACAATTGATGTTGTTGGAGGTGGAGCAACATATGAGCTTGTGCTGACGGATGTCACAATTGATGTTGTTGGTGGTGGAGCAACATATGAGCTTGTGCTGATGGATGTCACAATTGATGTTGTTGGTGGTGGAGCAACATATGAGCTTGTGCTGACTGATGTCACAATTGATGTTGTTGGTGGTGGAGCAACATATGAGCTTGTGCTGACTGATGTCACAATTGATGTTGTTGGTGGTGGAGCAACATATGAGCTTGTGCTGACGGATGTCACAATTGATGTTGTTGGTGGAGGAGCAACATATGAGCTTGTGCTGACGGATGTCACAATTGATGTTGTTGGTGGTGGAGCAACATATGAGCTTGTGCTGACTGATGTCACAATTGATGTTGTTGGTGGTGGAGCAACATATGAGCTTGTGCTGACGGATGTCACAATTGATGTTGTTGGTGGTGGAGCAACATATGAGCTTGTGCTGACTGATGTCACAATTGATGTTGTTGGTGGTGGAGCAACATATGAGCTTGTGCTGACGGATGTCACAATTGATGTTGTTGGTGGTGGAGCAACATATGAGCTTGTGCTGACGGATGTCACAATGGATGTTGTTGGTGGTGGAGCAACATATGAGCTTGTGCTGACGGATGTCACAATTGATGTTGTTGGTGGTGGAGCGACATATGAGTTTGTGCTGACGGATGTCACAATTGATGTTGTTGGTGGAGGAGCAACATATGAGCTTGTGCTGACTGATGTCACAATTGATGTTGTTGGTGGTGGAGCAACATATGAGCTTGTGCTGACGGATGTCACAATGGATGTTGTTGGTGGTGGAGCAACATATGAGCTTGTGCTGACTGATGTCACAATTGATGTTGTTGGTGGTGGAGCAACATATGAGCTTGTGCTGATCGATGTCACAATTGATGTTGTTGGTGGTGGAGCAACATATGAGCTTGTGCTGACTGATGTCACAATTGATGTTGTTGGTGGTGGAGCAACATATGAGCTTGTGCTGACGGATGTCACAATGGATGTTGTTGGTGGTGGAGCAACATATGAGCTTATGCTGACTGATGTCACAATTGATGTTGTTGGTGGTGGAGCAACATATGAGCTTGTGCTGACGGATGTCACAATGGATGTTGTTGGTGGTGGAGCAACATATGAGCTTGTGCTGACTGATGTCACAATTGATGTTGTTGGTGGTGGAGCAACATATGAGCTTGTGCTGATCGATGTCACAATGGATGTTGTTGGTGGTGGAGCAACATATGAGCTTGTGCTGACTGATGTCACAATTGATGTTGTTGGTGGTGGAGCAACATATGAGCTTGTGCTGACGGATGTCACAATGGATGTTGTTGGTGGTGGAGCAACATATGAGCTTGTGCTGATCGATGTCACAATTGATGTTGTTGGTGGTGGAGCAACATATGAGCTTGTGCTGATCGATGTCACAATTGATGTTGTTGGTGGTGGAGCAACATATGAGCTTGTGCTGACTGATGTCACAATTGATGTTGTTGGTGGTGGAGCAACATATGAGCTTGTGCTCACGGATGTCACAATTGATGTTGTTGGTGGTGGAGCAACATATGAGCTTGTGCTGACGGATGTCACAATTGATGTTGTTGGTGGTGGAGCAACATATGAGCTTGTGCTGACAGATGTCACAATTGATGTTGTTGGTGGTGGAGCAACATATGAGCTTGTGCTGACAGATGTCACAATGGATGTTGTTGGTGGTGGAGCAACATATGAGCTTGTGCTGATCGATGTCACAATTGATGTTGTTGGTGGTGGAGCAACATATGAGCTGGTGCTCACGGATGTCACAATTGATGTTGTTGGTGGTGGAGCAACATATGAGCTTGTGCTGACGGATGTCACAATTGATGTTGTTGGTGGTGGAGCAACATATGAGCTTGTGCTGACAGATGTCACAATTGATGTTGTTGGTGGTGGAGCAACATATGAGCTTGTGCTCACGGATGTCACAATTGATGTTGTTGGTGGTGGAGCAACATATGAGCTTGTGCTCACGGATGTCACAATTGATGTTGTTGGTGGTGGAGCAACATATGAGCTTGTGCTGACTATCTGAGGTCCTTCACTTTTTGATGTTGTTGGTGGGTATTCTTCTGTTGCACTCTTTCTGTGTTGACTTGAGTATACAGTTGTCGGCTGCAAAAATCATTTGCACAAAAGTTAATGAGTTAGGGATGACAGGCGAATCAATGCATGTGGGTTCATTTCACAGTAAATTGAGTTACCCTAAAGGCATTTTAAAGTCGCATCCCGTTAAGGGAAACATTTCTGTTCTTGTTTAAAGTAAGGATCTTTCAAAGGAATTCTAGGAGTAATTTCTTTAGTTAGGTATTTCAAACAACTGCACCTCGTGCTTCGTTGTTACTTTTACTCTAAGTTGCCATGGAATATAACCATGTAACTAAAGCAAAAGCAAAACTATTGAATAGTGCTAGTTAAAAACAGGTTTTCTGTCAATTTTTTATTGTCTATAATATACTACAAACACTGTTTTAAGCTCTGGAAGATTTATAAGAACTACGAATTTTTGAGCCCGGCTTATTAGAGGCGGGGGTAGGGCGGGAATCGGGGGGATTCTTCGAGAAAGGGGATTAGCTAAAGTTTAGTGGATAATTTTCTCCACATAAAAAGGGAAAATCCAAACTAATCGAGTGTATTGATTAATAAGTATTCTGCTATTTTCTAATAGCTAACTATTTATCAAAAAATGCACAGCAAAAAAGCTGTGCTAAGCCACTAGATTTTGCGGTATTAAACCGAGCTGTAAAAATCTTAACCCTAATCCTACTGGGGGTGGAATCCACCCCCTCGAGCTTTTCTTGTAACTGTTCTGTTGTGTGATGGATGTAAGCTTCCAAACGAGGGTGACTTTAAGCCTATATGTCACGTGACATTGCCTTATATGGAAAGCGGTCATACCAAAACCACATATAAATGCCTATTTTTACCAGTAAATCTTATCAGAATTGACTGATTGTTTGCAAGGTAATAGAACATTCTGGAGTTTTATTGATATTAAGGAAGGTCATTTTTGACCAACGTCGATAGCATGTTTTGATTATTAAGTCATAATGACATCATAATAGAAGTGGGAGATGCCCAATTTATCAAGATTACTCCTTGTACATTGGCCCATGCCTGTGCCAGGTTTCTTTGCTCTAGCTCTACAAGAAAGCAATATCTGGAGTGGGAGGGGGTGGAAAATACCCCCTCCCGGCTATTTGAGTCACAAAAGCCCGGTAGGATAAGGGCTAAGTTGTTGGTGGTGGAGCAACATATGAGCTTGTGCTGACAGATGTCACAATTGAGGTTGTTGGTGGTGGAGCAACATATGAGCTTGTGCTGACAGATGTCACAATTGATGTTGTTGGTGGTGGAGCAACATATGAGCTTGTGCTCACGGATGTCACAATCGATGTTGTTGGTGGTGGAGCAACATATGAGCTTGTGCTGACGGATGTCACAATTGATGTTGTTGGTGGTGGAGCAACATATGAGCTTGTACTCACTGATGTTACAATTGATGTTGTTGGTGGTGGAGCAACATATGAGCTTGTGCTGACAGATGTCACAATAGATGTTGTTGGTGGTGAAGCAACATATGAGCTTGTGCTTACGGATGTCACAATTGATGTTGTTGGTGGTGGAGCAACATAGGAGCTTGTGCTGACGGATAATAGCTAACTATTTATCAAAAAAATGCACAGCAAAAAAGCTGTGCTAAGCCACTAGATTTTGCGGTATTAAACCGAGCTGTAAAAATAATTACTGTATACTCTAAGGTGCCCAATTGCTGGAGAGATTGAATAGGCCGGAGATAGGAACATCATTCAGGAGTCAATTGGCAGGGGTTCAAAACAAAAGCGGGGTCGGAATTCGTTTGACAACCTTTGTCAGCAAACTGCTCAAGTGCAGTGTGGATGGGCCCTATATAGTACTTATAAGCTACTAAAAGGCAATCCATAGTTCTAACAAATAAATATAGTGTATCGATGAAATTTCATACAAAGTACGTCGGAGTAAAATATGTCAAAAATGAAAGCACTAATGTTGATAAAAGTCTTCTTACGGCCTGATTACACGAGGAAGGCTGGCACTCCAACGCGAGATGGATGCTTTTTGCAGAGATTTCCGTATAAATAAGAAACACATAAAGCTTCCAGATTTCGATTACATGCTGATGAGGCCTTCCCTGCTAGCCGAGATCAGCTTCGGCTACCAAAGCCAGCTCAGCCCAGCACACCCCTCTTAATAGGGCCAGCCAAGCTCAGCCCTCTGAGCCCAGCCCTCCTGATAGGACCAGCCCTCCTCATGTAATCAAGCCCTTAACCCTAATCCTACCGGGGGGTGGAATCCACCCCCTCAAGCTTTTCTTGAAACTGTTCTGTTGTGTAATGGATGTAAGCTTGCAAACCAGACTGCCTTTAAGCCTATATGTATAAGCTACAATGTGATACAAAAAAATCCCCAAAATAACAACAATTGGTCACGTGACATTGCCTTATATGGAAAGCGGTCATGCCAAAACCACATATAAGTGCCTATTTTTACCATTAAATCTTGTCAGAATTGACTGATTCTTTGCAAGGTAATAGAAAATAGTTACCAGCTACAAAATGTAAAGAAATTTCCGGATTTCTATTGATATTAAGGAAGGTCGATTTTTGACCAACGTCGATAGCATGTTTTGATTATGATGTCATAATGACGTTATAATAGAAGTGGGAGACGCCCAATTTACCAACATTACTGCTAATACATTGGTCAATGCCTGTGCCAAGTTTGATTGCTCTAGCTCTACTGGACAGCAATTTATGGAGGGGGGTGGAAACCACCCCCTGGCTGTGGTAGATCAAAAAAAGCCCAGTAGGATTAGGGTTAAGCAAGGATCCTAACAAAAGTTGGAAGTTTGAAATTTTTTTAAAAAATTAATAAGCGGGGGAGGGCAATTACGCAACAATAATTGGGTGAAATTACAAGTAATAAGAACGTCAAGTTGTTCTGAATAAGGACGGAGAAGGCCATTCTAGGGGAGGGCTATTTTTGGTCGGGGTATAGTTGACGACTAACGGTACAACATATGAGCTTGTGCTGACGGATGTCACAATTGATGTTGTTGGTGGTGGAGCAACATATGAGCTTGTGCTGACGGATGTCACAATTGATGTTGTTGGTGGTGGAGCAACATATGAGCTTGTGCTGACATATGAGCTTGTGCTTATATGGATGTGATGTTGTTGGTGGTGGATGTCACAATTGATGTTGTTGGTGGTGGAGCAACATATGAGCTTGTGCTGACGGATGTCACAATTGATGTTGTTGGTGGTGGAGCAACATATGAGCTTGTGCTGACGGATGTCACAATTGATGTTGTTGGTGGTGGAGCAACATAGGAGCTTGTGCTGACGGATGTCGCAATCGATGTTGTTGGTGGTGGAGCAACATATGAGCACAATTGATGTTGTTGGTGGTGGAGCAACATATGAGCTTGTGACGGATGTCACAATTGATGTTGTTGGTGGTGGAGCAACATATGAGCTTGTGCTGACGGATGTCACAATTGATGTTGTTGGTGGTGGAGCAACATATGAGCTTGTGCTGACGGATGTCACAATTGATGTTGTTGGTGGTGGAGCAACATATGAGCTTGTGCTGACGGATGTCACAATTGATGTTGTTGGTGGTGGAGCAACATATGAGCTTGTGCTGACGGATGTCACAATTGATGTTGTTGGTGGTGGAGCAACATATTGTGCTGACGGATGTCACAATTGATGTTGTTGGTGGTGGAGCAACATATGAGCTTGTGCTGACTGATGTTACAATAGATGTTGTTGGTGGTGGAGCAACATATGAGCTTGTGCTGACGGATGTCACAATTGATGTTGTTGGTGGTGGAGCAACATATGAGCTTGTGCTGACGGATGTCACAATTGATGTTGTTGGTGGTGGAGCAACATATGAGCTTGTGCTGACGGATGTGACAATTGATGTTGTTGGTGGTGGAGCAACATATGAACTTGTGCTGACGGATGTCACAATAGATGTTGTTGGTGGTGGAGCAACATACGAGCTTGTGCTGACGGATGTCACAATTGATGTAGTTGGTGGTGGAGCAACATATGAGCTTGTGCTGACTGATGTTACAATTGATGTTGTTGGTGGTGGAGCAACATATGAGCTTGTGCTGACGGATGTCACAATTGATGTTGTTGGTGGTGGAGCAACATATGAGCTTGTGCTGACGGATGTCAAGCTTGTGCTGACGGATGTCACAATTGATGTTGTTGGTGGTGGAGCAACATATGAGCTTGTGCTGACGGATGTCACAATTGATGTTGTTGGTGGTGGAGCAACATATGAGCTTGTGCTGACGGATGTCACAATTGATGTTGTTGGTGGTGGAGCAACATATGAGCTTGTGCTGACGGATGTCACAATTGATGTTGTTGGTGGTGGAGCAACATATGAGCTTGTACTCACTGATGTTACAATTGATGTTGTTGGTGGTGGAGCAACATATGAGCTTGTGCTGACAGATGTCACAATAGATGTTGTTGGTGGTGGAGCAACATATGAGCTTGTGCTTACGGATGTCACAATTGATGTTGATGGTGGTGGAGCAACATAGGAGCTTGTGCTGACGGATGTCGCAATCGATGTTGTTGGTGGTGGAGCAACATATGAGCTTGTACTGACTGATGTCACAATAGATGTTGTTGGTGGTGGAGCAACATATGAGCTTGTGCTCACGGATGTCACAATTGATGTTGTTGGTGGTGGAGCAACATACGAGCTTGTGCTGACGGATGTCACAATTGATGTTGTTGGTGGTGGAGCAACATATGAGCTTGTGCTGACTGATGTTACAATAGATGTTGTTGGTGGTGGAGCAACATATGAGCTTGTGCTCACGGATGTCACAATTGATGTTGTTGGTGGTGGAGCAACATACGAGCTTGTGCTGACGGATGTCACAATTGATGTTGTTGGTGGTGGAGCAACATATGAGCTTGTGCTGACGGATGTCACAATTGATGTTGTTGGTGGTGGAGCAACATATGAGCTTGTGCTGACGGATGTCACAATTGATGTTGTTGGTGGTGGAGCAACATATGAGCTTGTGCTGACCGATGTTGTTGGTGGTGGAGCAACATATGTCACAATTGATGTTGTTGGTGGTGGAGCAACATATGAGCTTGTGCTGACGGATGTCACAATTGATGTTGTTGGTGGTGGAGCAACATATGAGCTTGTGCTGACGGATGTCACAATTGATGTTGTTGGTGGTGGAGCAACATATGAGCTTGTGCTGACGGATGTCACAATTGATGTTGTTGGTGGTGGAGCAACATATGAGCTTGTGCTGACGGATGTCACAATTGATGTTGTTGGTGGTGGAGCAACATATGAGCTTGTGCTGACGGATGTCACAATTGATGTTGTTGGTGGTGGAGCAACATATGAGCTTGTGCTGACGGATGTCACAATTGATGTTGTTGGTGGTGGAGCAACATATGAGCTTGTGCTGACGGATGTCACAATTGATGTTGTTGGTGGTGGAGCAACATATGAGCTTGTGCTGACGGATGTCACAATTGATGTTGTTGGTGGTGGAGCAACATATGAGCTTGTGCTGACGGATGTCACAATTGATGTTGTTGGTGGTGGAGCAACATATGAGCTTGAGCTTGATGTTGTTGGTGGTGGAGCAACATATGAGCTGCTGACGGATGTCACAATTGATGTTGTTGGTGGTGGAGCAACATATGAGCTTGTGCTGACGGATGTCACAATTGATGTTGTTGGTGGTGGAGCAACATATGAGCTTGTGCTGACGGATGTCACAATTGATGTTGTTGGTGGTGGAGCAACATATGAGCTTGTGCTGACGGATGTCACAATTGATGTTGTTGGTGGTGGAGCAACATATGAGCTTGTGCTGACGGATGTCACAATTGATGTTGTTGGTGGTGGAGCAACATATGAACTTGTGCTGGGATGTCACAATAGATGTTGTTGGTGGTGGAGCAACATATGAGCTTGTGCTGACGGATGTCACAATTGATGTTGTTGGTGGTGGAGCAACATATGAGCTTGTGCTGACGGATGTCACAATTGATGTTGTTGGTGGTGGAGCAACATATGAGCTTGTGCTGACGGATGTCACAATTGATGTTGTTGGTGGTGGAGCAACATATGAGCTTGTGCTGACGGATGTCACAATTGATGTAGTTGGTGGTGGAGCAACATATGAGCTTGTACTCACTGATGTTACAATTGATGTCGTTGGGGGAGGAGCAACATATGAGCTTGTGCTGACCGATGTCACAATAGATGTTGTTGGTGGTGGAGCAACATATGAGCTTGTGCTGACAGATGTCACAATAGATGTTGTTGGTGGTGGAGCAACATATGAGCTTGTGCTGACCGATGTCACAATTGATGTTGTTGGTGGTGGAGCAACATATGAGCTTGTGCTGACGGATGTCACAATTGATGTTGTTGGTGGTGGAGCAACATATGAGCTTGTGCTGACAGATGTCACAATAGATGTTGTTGGTGGTGGAGCAACATATGAGCTTGTGCTTACGGATGTCACAATTGATGTTGTTGGTGGTGGAGCAACATAGGAGCTTGTGCTGACTGATGTCACAATTGATGTTGTTGGTGGTGGAGCAACATACGAGCTTGTGCTGACGGATGTCACAATTGATGTTGTTGGTGGTGGAGCAAGATATGAGCTTGTGCTGACCGACGTCACAATTGATGTTGTTGGTGGTGGAGCAAAATATGAACTTGTGCTGACGGATGTCACAATTGATGTTGTTGGTGGTGGAGCAACATACGAGCTTGTGCTGACAGATGTCACAATTGATGTTGTTGGTGGTGGAGCAACATACGAGCTTGTGCTGACTGATGTCACAATTGATGTTGTTGGTGGTGGAGCAACATATGAGCTTGTGCTGACCGACGTCACAATTGATGTTGTTGGTGGTGGAGCAACATATGAGCTTGTGCTGACGGATGTCACAATTGATGTTGTTGGTGGTGGAGCAACATATGAACTTGTGCTGACGGATGTCACAATTGATGTTGTTGGTGGTGGAGCAACATATGAGCTTGTGCTCACGGATGTCACAATTGATGTTGATGGTGGTGGAGCAACATACGAGCTTGTGCTGACGGATGTCACAATTGATGTTGTTGGTGGTGGAGCAACATATGAGCTTGTGCTGACTGATGTTACAATAGATGTTGTTGGTGGTGGAGCAACATATGAGCTTGTGCTCACGGATGTCACAATTGATGTTGTTGGTGGTGGAGCAACATACGAGCTTGTGCTGACGGATGTCACAATTGATGTTGTTGGTGGTGGAGCAACATACGAGCTTGTGCTGACGGATGTCACAATTGATGTTGTTGGTGGTGGAGCAACATATGAGCTTGTGCTCACTGATGTTACAATAGATGTTGTTGGTGGTGGAGCAACATACGAGCTTGTGCTGACGGATGTCACAATTGATGTTGTTGGTGGTGGAGGAACATATGAGCTTGTGCTGACCGACGTCACAATTGATGTTGTTGGTGGTGGAGCAACATATGAGCTTGTGCTGACGGATGTCACAATTGATGTTGTTGGTGGTGGAGCAACATATGAACTTGTGCTGACGGATGTCACAATTGATGTTGTTGGTGGTGGAGCAGCATACGAGCTTGTGCTGACGGATGTCACAATTGATGTTGTTGGTGGTGGAGCAACATATGAGCTTGTGCTCACGGATGTCACAATTGATGTTGTTGGTGGTGGAGCAACATATGAGCTTGTGCTGACGGATGTGACAATTGATGTGGTTGGTGGTGGAGCAACATATGAGCTTGTGCTTACGGATGTCCCAATTGATGTTGTTGGTGGTGGAGCAACATATGAGCTTGTGCTGACGGATGTTACAATTGATGTGGTTGGTGGTGGAGCAACATATGAGCTTGTGCTTACGGATGTCCCAATTGATGTTGTTGGTGGTGGAGCAACATAGGAGCTTGTGCTGACGGATGTCACAATTGATGTTGTTGGTGGTGGAGCAACATATGAGCTTGTGCTGACCGATGTCACAATTGATGTGGTTGGTGGTGGAGCAACATATGAGCTTGTGCTGACGGATGTCACAATTGATGTGGTTGGTGGTGGAGCAACATATGAGCTTGTGCTGACCGATGTCACAATTGATGTTGTTGGTGGTGGAGCAACATATGAGCTTGTGCTGATCGATGTCACAATTGATGTTGTTGGTGGTGGAGCAACATATGAGCTTGTGCTGACAGATGTCACAATTGATGTTGTTGGTGGAGGAGCAACATATGAGCTTGTGCTGACGGATGTCACAATTGATGTTGTTGGTGGTGGAGCAACATATGAGCTTGTGCTGACCGATGTCACAATTGATGTGGTTGGTGGTGGAGCAACATATGAGCTTGTGCTGATGGATGTCACAATTGATGTGGTTGGTGGTGGAGCAACATATGAGCTTGTGCTGACCGATGTCACAATTGATGTTGTTGGTGGTGGAGCAACATATGAGCTTGTGCTGATCGATGTCACAATTGATGTTGTTGGTGGTGGAGCAACATATGAGCTTGTGCTGACAGATGTCACAATTGATGTTGTTGGTGGTGGAGCAACATAGGAGCTTGTGCTGACTGATGTCACAATTGATGTTGTTGGTGGTGGAGCAACATACGAGCTTGTGCTGACGGATGTCACAATTGATGTTGTTGGTGGTGGAGCAAGATATGAGCTTGTGCTGACCGACGTCACAATTGATGTTGTTGGTGGTGGAGCAACATAAGAGCTTGTGCTGATCGATGTCACAATTGATGTTGATGGTGGTGGAGCAACATACGAGCTTGTGCTGACAGATGTCACAATTGATGTTGTTGGTGGAGGAGCAACATATGAGCTTGTGCTGACGGATGTCACAATTGATGTTGTTGGTGGTGGAGCAACATATGAGCTTGTGCTGACCGATGTCACAATTGATGTGGTTGGTGGTGGAGCAACATATGAGCTTGTGCTGATGGATGTCACAATTGATGTGGTTGGTGGTGGAGCAACATATGAGCTTGTGCTGACCGATGTCACAATTGATGTTGTTGGTGGTGGAGCAACATATGAGCTTGTGCTGATCGATGTCACAATTGATGTTGTTGGTGGTGGAGCAACATATGAGCTTGTGCTGACGGATGTCACAATTGATGTTGTTGGTGGTGGAGCAACATATGAGCTTGTGCTGACAGATGTCACAATTGATTTTGTTGGTGGTGGAGCAACATATGAGCTTGTGCTCACGGATGTCACAATTGATGTTGTTGGTGGTGGAGCAACATATGAGCTTGTGCTGACTATCTGAGGTCCTTCACTTTTTGATGTTGTTGGTGGGTATTCTTCTGTTGCACTCTTTCTGTGTTGACTTGAGTATACAGTTGTCGGCTGCAAAAATCATTTGCATAAAAGTTAATGAGTTAGGGAAGACAGGCGAATCAATGCATGTGGGTTCATTTCACAGTAAATTGAGTTACCCTAAAGGCATTATAAAGTCGCATCCCGTTAAGGGAAACATTTCTGTTCTTGTTTAAAGTAAGGATCTTTCAAAGGAATTCTAGGAGTAATTTCTTTAGTTAGGTATTTCAAACAACTGCACCTCGTGATTCGTTGTTACTTTTACTCTAAGTTGCCATGGAATATAACCATGTAACTAAAGCAAAAGCAAAACTACTGAATAGTGCTAGTTAAAAACAGGTTTTCTGTCAATTTTTTATTGTCTATAATATACTACAAACACTGTTTTAAGCTCTGGAAGATTTATAAGAACTACGAATTTTTGAGCCCGGCTTATTAGAGGCGGGGGTAGGGCGGGAATCGGGGGGATTCTTCGAGAAAGGGGATTAGCTAAAGTTTAGTGGATAATTTTCTCCACATAAAAAGGGAAAATCCAAACTAATCGAGTGTATTGATTAATAAGTATTCTGCTATTTTCTAATAGCTAACTATTTATCAAAAAAATGCACAGCAAAAAAGCTGTGCTAAGCCACTAGATTTTGCGGTATTAAACCGAGCTGTAAAAATAATTACTGTATACTCTAAGGTGCCCAATTGCTGGAGAGATTGAATAGGCCGGAGATAGGAACATCATTCAGGAGTCAATTGGCAGGGGTTCAAAACAAAAGCGGGGTCGGAATTCGTTTGACAACCTTTGTCAGCAAACTGCTCAAGTGCAGTGTGGATGGGCCCTATATAGTACTTATAAGCTACTAAGCCAATCCATAGTTCTAACAAATAAATAGAGTGTATCGATGAAATTTCATACAAAGTACGTCGGAGCAAAATATGTCAAAAATGAAAGCACTAATGTTGATACAAGTCTTCTTACGGCCTGATTACACGAGGAAGGCTGGCACTCCAACGCGAGATGGATGCTTTTTGCAGAGATCTCCGTATAAATAACAAACATATAAAGCTTCCAGATTTCGATTACATGCTGATGAGGCCTGCCCTGCTAGCCGAGATCAGCTTCGGCTACCAAAGCCAGCTCAGCCCAGCACACCCATCTTAATAGGGCCAGCCAAGCTCAGCCCTCTGAGCCCAGCCCTCCTGATAGGACCAGCCCTCCTCATGTAATCAAGCCCTTAAGCAAGGATGCTAACAAAAGCTGGAGGTTCGAAATTTTTTTAAAAAATTAATAAGCGAGGAAGGGCAAGTACGCAACAATAATTGGGTGAAATTACAAGTAATAAGAACGTCAAGTAGTTCTGAATAAGGACGGAGACGGCCATTCTAGGGGAGGGCTATTTTTGGTCGGGCTATATTTGAGGACTAACGGTACGAACCAATGCGTTTATATAACCAGAGAGTATTCGTACTCAAATATAAAGTTAATACCTTGTATCTGCTCGTCGTAGGGAATGGAGGTCTCGATTTTGAGAACGTTGAACTCACTGTAGCAGATGGATGGAACTGTTTGGTAAAATGTGATGCAGACACAGTACCAGTTGAAGTTATCCTTGTTGGTTGGGATTGCGATGTATGTGTCTTGATTCTCTGTGTTGATGAAGTTGCTCTTGATTTCTGTAAAAGAGTATCATCATCTATTAAATAAAAACATTTGTGGTCAGCTTCCTGACTGCCTTATACAACAAGCCTAATTGCAAAAACTTTAAACTTCTAGTAGATAAAAGAGATAAAATACATGCAAAGCATTAGTACCAATAATGAACTCACCGATACAGAAACAAATGAGCTTGTGCTGACGGATGTTACAATTGATGTTGTTGGTGGTGGAGCAACATATGAGCTTGTGCTGACGGATGTCACAATTGATGTTGTTGGTGGTGGAGCAACATATGAGCTTGTGCTGACGGATGTCACAATTGATGTTGTTGGTGGTGGAGCAACATATGAGCTTGTGCTGACGGATGTCACAATTGATGTTGTTGGTGGTGGAGCAACATAAGAGCTTGTGCTAACGGATGTCACAATTGATGTTGTTGGTGGTGGAGCAACATATGAGCTTGTGCTGACGGATGTCACAATTGATGTTGTTGGTGGTGGAGCAACATATGAGCTTGTGCTGACAGATGTCACAATTGATGTTGTTGGTGGTGGAGCAACATATGAGCTTGTGCTGACGGATGTCACAATCGATGTTGTTGGTGGTGGAGCAACATATGAGCTTGTGCTGACAGATGTCACAATTGATGTTGTTGGTGGTGGAGCAACATATGAGCTTGTGCTGACTGATGTCACAATTGATGTTGTTGGTGGTGGAGCAACATATGAGCTTGTGCTCACGGAAGTCACAATTGATGTTGTTGGTGGTGGAGCAACATATGAGCTTGTGCTGACAGATGTCACAATTGATGTTGTTGGTGGTGGAGCAACATATGAGCTTGTGCTGACGGATGTCACAATTGATGTTGTTGGTGGTGGAGCAACATATGAGCTTGTGCTGACAGATGTCACAATTGATGTTGTTGGTGGTGGAGCAACATATGAGCTTGTGCTGACTGATGTCACAATTGATGTTGTTGGTGGTGGAGCAACATATGAGCTTGTGCTCACGGAAGTCACAATTGATGTTGTTGGTGGTGGAGCAACATATGAGCTTGTGCTGACAGATGTCACAATTGATGTTGTTGGTGGTGGAGCAACATATGAGCTTGTGCTGACGGATGTCACAATTGATGTTGTTGGTGGTGGAGCAACATATGAGCTTGTGCTGACTGATGTCACAATTGATGTTGTTGGTGGTGGAGCAACATATTGATGTCACAATTGATGTTGTTGGTGGTGGAGCAACATATGAGCTTGTGCTGACGGATGTCACAATTGATGTTGTTGGTGGTGGAGCAACATATGAGCTTGTGCTGACGGATGTCACAATTGATGTTGTTGGTGGTGGAGCAACATATGAGCTTGTGCTGACGGATGTCACAATTGATGTTGTTGGTGGAGGAGCAACATATGAGCTTGTGCTGACGGATGTCACAATTGATGTTGTTGGTGGTGGAGCAACATATGAGCTTGTGCTGACAGATGTCACAATTGATGTTGTTGGTGGTGGAGCAACATATGAACTTGTGCTGACAGATGTAACAATTGATGTTGTTGGTGGTGGAGCAACATACGAGCTTGTGCTGACAGATGTCACAATTGATGTTGTTGGTGGTGGAGCAACATATGAACTTGTGCTGACAGATGTCACAATTGATGTTGTTGGTGGTGGAGCAACATACGAGCTTGTGCTGACAGATGTCACAATTGATGTTGTTGGTGGTGGAGCAACATATGAGCTTGTGCTGACAGATGTCACAATTGATGTTGTTGGTGGTGGAGCAACATATGAACTTGTGCTGACAGATGTCACAATTGATGTTGTTGGTGGTGGAGCAACATACGAGCTTGTGCTGACGGATGTCACAATTGATGTTGTTGGTGGTGGAGCAACATATGAGCTTGTGCTGACGGATGTCACAATCGATGTTGTTGGTGGTGGAGCAACATAAGAGCTTGTGCTGACTGATGTCACAATTGATGTTGTTGGTGGTGGAGCAACATACGAGCTTGTGCTGACGGATGTCACAATTGATGTTGTTGGTGGTGGAGCAACATATGAGCTTGTGCTGACGGATGTCACAATCGATGTTGTTGGTGGTGGAGCAACATAAGAGCTTGTGCTGACTGATGTCACAATTGATGTTGTTGGTGGTGGAGCAACATATGAGCTTGTGCTGACGGATGTCCACAATCGATGTTGTTGGTGGTGGAGCAACATAAGAGCTTGTGCTGACTGATGTCACAATTGATGTTGTTGGTGGTGGAGCAACATATGAGCTTGTGCTGACGGATGTCACAATCGATGTTGTTGGTGGTGGAGCAACATAAGAGCTTGTGCTGACTGATGTCACAATTGATGTTGTTGGTGGTGGAGCAACATATGAGCTTGTGCTGACGGATGTCACAATTGATGTTGTTGGTGGTGGAGCAACATAAGAGCTTGTGCTGACTGATGTCACAATTGATGTTGTTGGTGGTGGAGCAACATATGAGCTTGTGCTGACGGATGTCACAATTGATGTTGTTGGTGGAGGAGCAACATATGAGCTTGTGCTGACGGATGTCACAATTGATGTTGTTGGTGGTGGAGCAACATATGAGCTTGTGCTGACGGATGTCACAATTGATGTTGTTGGTGGTGGAGCAACATAAGAGCTTGTGCTGACAGATGTCACAATTGATGTTGTTGGTGGTGGAGCAACATAGGAGCTTGTGCTGACGGATGTCACAGCTGATGTTGTATGTGGTGGAGCAACATATGAGCTTGTGCTGACTGATGTTATTTTGGATGTTGTAGATGATGGTGGCACATACGCGCTTGTGCTTACTGAAGTCACAGATGATGATACTTTAGAGGATGAGCTTGTTATCGATGATACAATTGAAGTTGTAGGGGAAGTAGTTGATCTGACTAAACTTGATTTGAGAGACAAGGATGATGTCTCTGGAACATAAGAGCTGACAGAAACTGATGTTGTCTGGATGGACGATGTAGTGACAGTAGACAATGATGTTGTAAGTAAGGATGTTGACGGTATCTTTGTTGATGAAAGGATTACAGATGATGAACATGGGATTACGCCTTCATCAGTAATATTGATACACTTCTTACCATTGTCGAAAGTACCTGGTGGACAGCCACAACCTTCCACAACAGCACCCTTGCAGCACCTGTCATCTTTTTCACAAATTGGTTTCTTTTCACCACAGGTTTTCGGTACAACATTGTCCGGATAATATCCATAAGTATGGTTACATGGGTCACAGCAATCAAGCTCTGAAAAAATAGATGGTATGTTAATAAGAGATAAGTAATCAATTACTATATGCAAGCAAGCTGGCCTTTTTTAATAAGCGTGCTAAAAGATTATATGTAGGGTCCTGGTGGGATACTTGATATAATTTGGGTACGGGTATGTGCCGCCCATATGGGTTGGTTTTTACCCCTGATTTATCTAATAATTGGTATAATTTTAACAAAAACTCCATAAAGATGGTGGGGGAAATTGATGAAAACTCGAAAACTTAGCTCAATTTTGGTCAGAAAAGTGTTTAAATCATGCCGAAGATGTTCGTAGTACAATGTCAAGCAATGAAAAGGCCTAGAAAATCTTAAAGTCTTATCACTCTCATATAATATAAGGTCGTTTTCTGCATAGGTATACATTATAAGTGGGTGGGTTTGCAAAATGTGGGCGGCACATCCTTATCCATCCATAAGTCATGTATCCCCTTGGGGTAGGATTCTCTCTTACTTTGACTTAAAGGAAATCTTGATAAAGTATATTGTTCACTTGCTAAGAACCACTGAACTATTTTAATTGAAGTAAAAGATAGACAGCACGTTCAGGACTACGCTTTTTTTTAATAAGCAACTGTTCAATAAGCAAGTAGGGCTGAGATTTTGGTCAAATTGCTGGTTAAGATAGCTTTCTTAATACAATTCGTCATTGCAAACTTGTCAATTACATTGAAAAGAAAGGAAAATAGCAAAAAAACCGTTTTTAGGGGGTACCAGTCATTTTATGACGGCTGAAAGACCAGATACGTTTAGCAATTTTAAGGGCTGGACTAAAAGTCCAGTTGTTTAAAAAAAGTGAGATACATTTTTGCTGGCAATTTTTTATTCTCTTTGATGAAAATGAACAGCCAATCAGAAGCAAGGCAGACAAGTGCAAATGTCACATGACCAAGAATAGATTTGTACATCATCCAATTTTTCAATAGACTAGCGCTCATCCAAGTCACTTAAAGAAATGTCGCCGAAATTCATGGCCTAAAATATGCGTATGCAGCAAAAATTTGATGTACTCAAAACATAACTTTGTACTTACTACAAAGTCCATCTCGTCGCCAGTAAATTGGAATACCGACTCTGTTGCATTCTTGTACATACGCACCGACTGCAGCACAGAAGCAAGCGCAGTCACCGCCATATTTACATAAGCAAGTTTCCTGCTGACAAGCCTCAATATAAGAATCTGGAGAAACTGCCTTGTGACAAGCTGTAAAATTGGCCGTTTTTATCACGTTGCAACCTAAAAAGGGATGGAATAGTCATTATTTTGTTGCTTATCATAATCATTATCATCATAATTAACCTATCATGACCACGATCACCAAGATCACAATAATAATAATAATAATAATCACCGTCGCCAACAAAATCTTTATCGTCATTATCATCATTATCATCATCATCATCACCATCACCATCTCCATCATCATTACCACCACCACCATCATGATCATCATCATCATCATCATGATCATGATCATGATCATGATCACGATCATCATCATCATCATCATCATCATCATCATCATCATCATCATCATCATCATCATCATCATCGTCATCATCATTATCATTATTAGCGCCATCATCATCATCATCATCATCATCATCATCATCATCATCATCATCATCATCATCATCATCAATCATCATCATCATCATCATCAAAAGTGCAGTATATGTCTATTATACATTAAATAAATAAATAAATTATTTTAGCTGCGTACCTTTCGTGGCCCATGGTTTTCTAAAAGAGTTAGTAGAGCAAGTGTCTGTGTTCGTGGGTTCAGCACATGCACCAGTCTGGTCACCCCATGATTTGGCAAACTTGAGAGCATTATCTGCCATTGAGAGATCAGGTTTCTTGAAATCATCATCATCTTTACCATTGTAATCACCACATAAACCAGCCAACTGTCCTTTTCCAAATGCTGCTTTTGGAGGAACAACATATACACGGGACGCTTGATCGAATTTCACAGTGTAGCCAAGACGATAGGCCCGTACGAAAAGATAAACGCCCATCTAAAAAACAGACAATCAATAATCAGTTGCTTGCAAATCAGCAGACGACAGTTGATGATTGGCTGAGCTGGTAGCAAATCTATGAGCACTTCAGCATTTCAATAATATGAAAGTTGTATGGTTAAGCCTAATTTGCTAGGCTTCTACTAGTGCCTAATTGGAACAGATACAGTCTAATATGTAGCATCGTTTTTTGGTTTTATATCATCTTTTTCAGTTAGTAGTCGGTCTTTTTCGATGTTATGTTTCGATGGAATTGTGATGCCACTTGATTAATTCTATTTTGGCAGCAGCCAGCCAAATCAAGAAAAAAAACGTCCGATACAAGGGTTAAATATGGGCAGTGCAATGTCAGGTAGAGTCCTATTCACCCTGGGATGAGGTTGATGCTAGCGAGCTTAAAATGATGTAATTTAGACCCTGGCCAAACGATTAAACGTTGTTTGTCAAACATTTGCAATTTTGCTTTCCGAGCATGGCCACATCCTAAAACATTGCTTAACAAGCAGCATTCTTCAGCAACGTTTTTGAAAACTTCAAAAACATTCTATTCTTGTATCAAGCAGAAAATGTTTGACGAACAATGTTTTCTGATGTGGCTAAACGGTCAAACATTTTGTTTGACAATCAAATCTCAAATGTTTGACAAACAATGTTTGATCGTTTTGCCAGGGCCTTAGATGAATCATAAGATTACCTTGAAAATTTCAAAGCCACCACCAGCATCGGTACGAGGCTGTGGATAATTCCCTTGTTTGAAAACTTTCGATGTTGAACCGTATGTGAGACGAGCCTCCTTCTGCTGCAGGACAACTGTTGCCATAGAGCCATCAGATTGCTTAACTTGTATTGTAACTTCTTTACACATATACTGTTCATAGCTGTCTACACATCGAACGTTTTTCACTTTGATGTTAATATTAGCCTTTTCCATATCACACATTTTGTTTGTAGTATCAACATGGCAATCCGACATGAGAACGTATTCACACATCTGACCATCAAACTTGAATAATCTTCCGTCGAATGTTCTGTAGTGGAGTTGTCCAAATGCACCACAGTCGTATTGTGGTTTTGCATCCACGTTTGGAATCTTCTCCCATTCTCGATCTCCACGACATTTCCTGGAAAATAAATGTATCAAAACGATGAAAAATACGAAAAGTTTACAGACCTTGCAACACCGTCTAATGTCAGTACGGCACCACGGGGTTATGTGCTGGAATAATATAACCATGGAAAAAAAATGCCATCTAAAATAATTATCGACTAACAGAAAAAGCTTACCTCTTTAAAATTAACTATTAATTAAGAGTATAGAAAAGTTAAACTCATCATTTGCTTATAAAATCATAATTTCAATGAAATGAGAAACTTTTTGAGGAGGGAATTGTTCTCTTCACGATTAATGTAGCTAACTACTGAGAGAAATCGTCCTTTAAGTAATTCCCTCCATGAATTTTTTTGCGTTTCCTATTCATATTGTATTTACAGAGTCAGGGAAAAATTACGGCCACACGGTCATTGACTGGAGGAAAGTCAATTAGAACAAAAGAAACAATTTTGCCACACCCAAACAAGCTATTTTCCATTGTTAAGTGAGAAAGGTTTTCAGCTAGGGGTATTTTTGTCTGGAGGAAGTTTGAACACTTTTCTGGACTTCTGTGAATTAATATTTCGCATTCATATTTCAACTTTTCTAATATGTCAACGGATGTATTTATCCACGTTTTTCTGAATCATTCCCTCCCTGGAAGAACATTCTTGTAACCAAGCTTTTTGCTTGTTTCAATGGAGATATAGTCGTATATATAGAGGGTAGAAAACAGACAATTCTGTCTTGGCCTTGCTATACACAGCAAGTTCACTTGTTTATCTTGGCTGTGTATATCATATCAGGCGGCAGATTCTAAGATGTTGTATGCTTGATAAATGTTCGAGGTTAGTAGGTAAATTATTCATTTTTGTTTCATCACGCAGTGATGCATTAGAAAATAATAGTATAGAGTAGTTAATTGTTTGTATAGGTGTACCATGACCAACTGTTTGAGGGGAATTGAAATACGAAATTGGTCTCACGTTTTGTTATTTTCAGCTGCAGAATACCTGCAGATGATCAGCTTCCAAAGTCTTACCTGGAACAATCAGATGGTGAAATGACACCCAAATCATAGTAATTATCCCCTTCTTTACACTGGCAGCCAAAGGCTGGGTTAACACAGGTTCCGTTCTCGTGCAATGCAAGTCCATCTTTACAATAGCAGCCAGGTGAACAGGTTCGTGGATCGTCTTTGAAGTTACTACAAGTCATTCCACAGTCATTGTATTCCAAGCCTTGTTTTGCACAGTGATCTGAGAAAAAGGATTGATTATCCAAATTATAATTACGTCGCAAACAAGTATTATCAGAGCGTATTTGCGGTCAACATCTATAGTCTTCGAGGCGTATTATTTTAGTATCCTCTTCAGATACGGTACATTTTGCAGGACTCAAAAACCTTCTTCCTCCAAAATTGGGATGTTTCGAAGATACTTTAAGGAATCTTTTTCTCGCTTGCCATAAATCCTTGAATAAGCCCCCGGGGGCTTATTTGAAAAAATGATTTTTTTCGGTGGGTGCTTATTTCAGGCGGGGGGCTTATTCGAGGGAGGGGGCTTATTTCAAAGTTCAATAGTTCCAATGAGTATTCGACAGAGTAGAAGAGAGATAAAAAGATAACTTATGTGTATTATATAATCAAAATCAGGTGCTTGCCAACAGCCAATGGGTGGTTATTGGATTAATTGATAGCATAACCTGTCAGAACTAGCTTTTCACTGTTGTAATTAGTTGAAAGATGCATTATAGATCAAAACAAACTAATGAAGCCCTTTAATAATTCCCCATAGGGGATTATGTGAAGGGGCCTTAGTAGCAAAAATGAATTCTGAGATGGGGGCTTATTCGAGGGGGCTTATTCGAAGATTGGGGCTTATTCGAGGATTTACGGTAAACATGAAGGATTTGTTTATTCGAGTTTGTTCTTATAAGCCTTCCGTTTGAATAGTTCTGTTTTTTGGTATGGCAATCTTTTCCTGCTTGGCCTACCGATTTAAGAAATTTTGAGGGTCTGCTAAAAATATGCTAAATAAACCGTATTAAAACTCACCAATGCAATCGACCTTTGTGCATTCAAAAACACCACCGACACAGGTGCTAAAAGAGAGAAACGTATCAAAAATACATACTAAACATAAAAAAAGGTATTAAACACATAAACAAAACCGTAACAAGCTTGATAATGCAGATACCCGTTTCTTTAAGTCTCATGCTATGGGCCAGTGGTAGGTCAAAACATATAGCTGCCATAAAACATATAGCTGCTACTTACGAGAAATGAAATGACCTACTAATGCTTTTCAGAGTTTAAGTTAGACACATGATTGTCCTTTCTTCTCAATTAACAAATTTAAAGGATTCTGCTATAGCTAGATGTGTTCTTCTTAGGGAATGCATATCGACCTATTTCATTATTATAAGTCGTTACAAGCAACTGTAATTAACAAAAAGCATGAAAAAAGCTTGGCATTCTACTGCATATCTATCTTCTAGTTTGTATCTTCATGTAAAACATCTGAAATTTGTTTGTCAAACAAAAGATTTCATCGTTTGGCCACGTCACAAAACATTGCTTGTCAAACATCTTTTTGTTGTTGAATAGCAGAAAATGTTTTGGAACTTTTCCAAAACATTTGTAAACACATTTGTCTTGTCAAGCAGGTGACGTGGCTAAACGGTCAAGCATTGCTTGATATGCAAATCTCAAATGTTTGACCATTAATTTTTGATCATTGGCACAGGGTCTAAGAATACAATATCATGACGAAGGAGAATAATATACGTGTTTTTTCTTATAAGAACAACCTTTATAAGAAACACTAGGCTGAAATATGGGTCAGAATTTTTTTCTATCTCCAAAACTATTTGAGATAAACACAAGAAAAGTTCGCCAGCGTGAAGCCCTTGCCTGAAAAAGTATGTTAAACATGTTTTTGAGCACTTCAAAGCACAGAAACAGGCAAGCTGAAATCAAAGCCAAATGTTCTTATAAGAAAGCGTGTAACGTATCCAGTAATGTTTGATATTTAACAAGCCTTACCAGTTGTTGCACTTATCCTTTCGCTCGGCATTATAAGCATAGACAATGTTATCATGATAGCATGGACAGCTCTTCTGCTGTACGCATTCTCCTTTGCTGTTTTCGTAGTATCCATCTGGACAATAGCAAGCCTCAATGCACCCACGCCTAATGAAAAAATATTTTGAAAATTACATAAAAATATAACCAAAATTCCAATTTCAGAGCGGTGGAATAGTCAAAAAACAGAAAGATATGTTAATACAGCAAGTCCCCCCTTTTTAGAAACAGCATCTATGGATGCAGTCCATTGTTTGAAAACAATAAACCATTGTTTTCACTCATTGTTTTTACTCATTGTTTTATGGAACTTTCAAGGCTGCAGTTTCTTATATGTGTGCTTCTTTAAAGCGGGAATTCACTGTAATACATGGATTGATTGTTGCAAGAAAGGAATGCCACAATTGATGGGGTTCAAAACTGGACTGTAAGAGAGCCAACGACAATAGACGCTTCCGCAAAAGATGGCCGCCGTTTTTGCCTATTGTTTTCATTAAGGATTTTCGAAAGGAATTCTGGGAATAATTTCCTTAGTAACGTATTTTACATAGCTGCAGACGTTGAATTCGTAGCTAAGGAAATTATTCCCAGAATTCCCTTCGAAAAACCTTAAGAAAAACAAGGGATTGACTGAAACGGCGGCCATCTTTTGCGGAAACCTCTATCCCACTGAGCTAAAGCGGCGAAAGAAATCGTCAAGTAATTCTTCAAATCTTAAAAGCCCAAGGCTCTATTTCTGTTGGCTTTATGTTTCAGCTATGTTAAGCCTTCTTTATCAACGTCCATATATATATATATATATATATTTTCCATGTACGGCAGTCTTTAGTTTTCTAACGTCTCTCAAATGTTTGACAAACAATGTTTAATCGTTAGCCACGGCCTTATGTTTAGTATTAGTATTAAAGTAATTTAGTCGTAGAGGTTTGTGTCTGGGATACGCCTCGAAGACTATAGACGTTGGTACCGTACTCTCATCGTTAGGGTTAATGCAATGGGTTGGCGCTTAGGTTATGTTACAGTAAGCACTATGCTTTAGTTCGGTATCTCCGTCAAAAGGACGGTGTTATCTATAACTGCATATGAATAGATATTATTGGTTTAACTTACGCAATGCAGCTTGTAGTATCATTCAGAGATAGATCTCTGCATGTTTGTGGACATTGTAATACTCCTTTACTGTTCTTATTGCATTGCTTTAGGACTTTTCCAGCTGGGCATGTTATTTCTATAAAAAGATACATTACGACGTTTAAAGCAACATTAAAAGAAACTCTACACAATATGATATTAAAAGATAAACGCAACAAGACACTTTATAGTGTCAAAAGAGACTTATTTTCGAAGCCACTGAATTAGCAAAGCTTAAAATATGAGAAGGTGGAAAATAAGGTAACCATAGTCGGAGGACATCCTGAAGCTACTCTTGACAACAGTGTGCAATATCTAATGTTAAGACCATAATTAATAGAAATGTGTTTAGCATCAATAGTTATTTGAATAGCAGAAGGAAGTAAAAGTCAATGACCATGAGAAGGGGCTTCATAGAAAGGTGCTATCCGAAGAAAGGACGCCCAGCAAAAGTTAAGCGTTAATTTGAATTTAGAAGTTTCTTAATATGTTTGAGCCAGAACTGAGAATTTCGTTGCAGCTAAAAAGCCCAAGAAATGGGTTTCTTGTGAAGCATTTCTTATAAAAAGTAAGTCGCTATACAAGGAATGAATGTCTATCAACTAGTCTAAGATCTCAATGTCTTTAGGCCAGAACAAAAACTTACTAGCTTAATATCTCAAGCACATGGTTATCAATAAAAGAATCTTGTATAAAATTTGAGTAACCTACTTGCTTAATAGCTCAAGCCTACTTGCTTGCATTAGAACCCAAGACTGCATGATTAGAGAGCAAACGACGATTCCATTGAGATAAAGCTCCCAATGAAATCGTCGATTAACTCTCCAAATCATACAGCCCAAGGCTCTCAACTCGTTTGATTTTTTTTCAGCTACATCGCGCCTTCTTTAGTACCATACAAATTTATATACATTTTCAAGAATAAAACTAGTCAAGTGTATTAGAATACTAACTTTTCGAGCAGGATGAAGTCTGACTTCTCCAATCACCAATAGCTATACCTTTATCCGTGCACATCTTAGCATAACTCGCAATAACATCACAATGGCAATCTGTACATTTACATCCATCATCTCGGCAGATCTTATAAAAGTCAGTGGGTGTGATAACAGAATGGCAGAACTTAAATGGTCCAGTCGTACTGGTGATTATACTACACTGTGTTGAAGCATATGCTGCTTTGGAAGTGTATATATCACACGGTGAGCCACTCTGTTCCCAGTCATTAGTATGACATGTAGCCACATCATTGATGTTAACATCTTTGAATATCCAGTTTTTAGTAAACGAATATACCGATACTTCAGTAGAACCAGCCTTGGTGTGGAAATCATCCTGGATATTGAAATTGAATGTTCCGCACAAACCGCATGTTTTGTTCTCAAAATTCGGACCGACTGTGAAATAAACATTCCGACCGGTCCATAGAATCTTCAAACCTATTGTTGCTGTAACGACTATATTTTCCTGTCCAACGCGTTCCACCATGTAATCTTTGGTTTTTGCCCATGTTTCTTCTCTGCCATTAACCTGGACATTTGGAAGGAGATTCCCGTTTGTTCCTTTAGATGATGTCAATGAGAATACTGTATTGGTTTTAAGAAGTTTGAGAATGAGCGATCTTGTGCATGAAGCGAAACCACCAGCATTGTCAGTGCAATCAGCATTCTTCATGATGAGTTCGAATTGTTTTCCTGTTGCGTTGTCGTAGTGGCAATGCTCTGCCATAGTGTATGCGCATTTTCCGTACATTGAGTATGTCTTGCCATCGAATGTTCGCACATGTGGATCACCAACGACAGAACAGGTGGCTGGGAAAGGAAGATAGATTTGTTAAATGGAACGTAGTAATGATATAAGAAAAAACAGCATTTTGGTAGACCCCTTTGATTTTATAGAAACTTCTCCTCTTAGCAGGGTAGGACCCAGAATTTTTTTCAGAACTTAAGAGGAGGATGGTTTGGGAACATTTTGATCCAATATCGGTAAAGATACATATTGAAAAAGGCTCGCAAGAGAGGTGTGAAGTTGCAACAATGAAATTGGGACAATTGTAGCTTAGTTCAGTGTTTATATAAGAGATAGGATGGAGAATGCTTTTTACTAACGAAATCAGTTTACTTTCTGGTCCTAAATTGTGAGGGGGGCAAATTTTCAAAGGCTTGAAAAACAACGAAAAAACCTGTTGCTTCTGGGTCGGACGACAAGGAATCAGAGATCGGGAGAGTCTCATATTTTTGATCGACGTTGATACTAGGAAGTTAGAAAAATTGAACAATACACACGAGAAGAACACAGCACGAAAATCAATGTAACATAGATATTGTCCAAATGACAATATTTTCAAACGTTTCCAGCTTTTTTAGTTTCAAGTTGGTCCATCAAGGATGTTACTTGATGGGGTTGAATAAAATCCTGGCTGGAAAATATCCAAAAAATTCATTTGCAGGAGTACTATCAGAGACCAGAGGGTAGAAGTATTCAGTTAAACCTTGGATTCATTTCTAGAAACAGTTTTTTTTCACAAGTTACGACAGAAAAAAGTTTCAAGAACACTTACCTGAGCAAGGTTTTCGTGTACAGCTCCATAAGCCACCTTTACATTCACTAAAAGATAGAAGCAACAATATTTTCAATACTTCAGTCATTAAACATAAATATAACGCTTGTATTTGAGCTGGTTAAATTCACAATTTTCTCAAATTTTCTAACAACATTCTAATAAGCTATTCCAATCTAAACAGGCTATTTAATCATGACTGTAGGTTATAAACTGGGTGCGTAGCTATATGAATGTGTAAAATATATAAAGAAATGTTGTAATGTTTCAAAGAAAGGAACAGATAACGGGCTGCCTGCCAGACTCTACCCTACGATCCAACTAGTGTAAAATGACGCAATCTTTCCCTGCAACTCATGTAGCAAAACAAACTGGCTGACCGCTCGTGTAACATGTCATTTGTGCAACATAGAACGCTAGTTTTTTGCTCCCGCAACAATCGCTAGAAGTAGAGTCCCACAAATTCCATTTTCTGCAACGATTGCAAGAATTTTAAGGGTTATACAACCGAAAAACACATGTACGAACAATCGCCTAAAAAATCTGTCCGCTCCTGTCCCCAATCACCGTTGCACCGCAGAGAAATAACTTGAAGTTGCATGAACACTTTTTAGCGCAGTCTGTTTTCAGGCAGCAATGAATAGAAGACACTGTGCAATCAATGATGCAGACGTACGTACTGATGATTGCAATTATGATAGCAAGTTCTAAAAAAGCAAATGCTCTTATTCTTACCAATCCTCACAAGCGGTCTTCTTTGTGCTTCCGTGTGGGTATCTAACGTTATCCACGTAACAAGAACACTCCGATTGAGGAACACATTTGTTACCGTCTCTCCAGAGATTGTCTTCACAGTTGCAGCCATCAACGCAAGATGAAAAACATGTCTTCTCGGTGTTTATAGACAAAGGATTTGAGCATGTCTTTGGACAAGCGCTACCACATTCTTTGTGTACCATATTACCAGAGCATTGGGCCGCTAAAAGAGAGTGGAAATAGGTCTACTAACAAATCTATCAAGTTACTGTCAGTGTATTGTCATTTAATGTATATTTCTTCTCGTTGCATGAAGAAGAAAGATTATAGGGATGCAGTAAACACCCAAGTATAAGAATCTACAAATTCACAAGAAAGCCAGCGTTCTTAAGCAATGGATACAACGGGTTGGTTTTTAGAAAATGGAGCTTTAATTGGACATTTCTGGCCTGTAGGTTTTCGACCCTTGTAGGTTCTTATACGCAGGTGATAACTATGCCAAGAATTGATCTAAACAATTCAATATTATATCCAACATTCGTCCAACAATCATTAGGTTGCCAATGTTTGATCGTTCTTGTTTGATCGATCGCCATCTTGTTGAATGGCCAAGACTATCTTATTGGAAGACCAAGGCCAAACAATCCTTTGATTACTGTTGGATGAAGATAAGAATTGTAGATGAGGTTCGAAAATTAGTCCCTATCGATCAGGTGTTGCTGGCTGCTGTTTGATCGTTTGGCTAGGAAAAGGGCATTAAAAAGAGAGAATCACTGAATTTGGGGGGATTTAAACATACATAGCCCTAAGTCCCATTTTCATTTCGTTTGCATTCGCTGTTCGCTAGCCAATTTGCAGTTAACCGCTCGCTTGCGAACAGAATACAGCCTTCGTAATCAAGTAAAAAATCAAAACTTTTGCGAAAGGTTTAGCTTGACTTGCAGCGGAAATTAAAATCGCTTCACGTTCGCCATTTTTATATGGCTAGCGAACAGCGAACAGCGAATGCGAACGAAGTGGAAATGGACCTTTAATGTATTTTGAAAAGATGACAAATCGCTACTTACGGCAAAGACTTGAGCTCCGCCACGTCAAAGTAATATTCTTTTGCAGTTGACAAGCTTTTGAATACAGTGAAAGAGCATTGCATGGACAGTCAGTTCTTTTATCATAATTGCAAAGCAAGACATCTTTCATACATAGTTTCTTATAACCAATAACTGGTATACTGGAGAAGCATGGTGCGAATATATCTCTCTGAAGAACACTGCAAATCTCTTCAGCTTTGTCTAAAGCTTTCTGGTTGTCGCCAGTTGGCGAGTAATAGGATGGCACTGCTAGGGATGTTTCAACACAGCTTGGCTCAGATAGCCATTTCTTGGCAAACTCGCTGGTACTTGATATTGCTACTTCATCAATTCCGACAAAATCGTTTTCTTTGTTTCCATCGAACGTTCCGCAAAGACCAAAAGACGATGGTTTGATCCTGTCTGTGTTTTGAATGTATCTGGGACTTTGATCATGACATCTTCTACACCATCCCAGTATATGATTGCATTCTCTTGGGTGATCACCATAACGTATCGACCAGCCTAAGATGAAAACATTGAATCTCAGCATAAAAGCAAGCAATCATTTTTTGCCAACGCAGTTAAGGGATTCTGATAGCAATACAGCCAATTTGGACTCGCAGCTAGTAATCCCCCAGACTGATATTATAGGACAAATACCGTGGGTACTCATTTACCGTACTCAGGGACAGCTGAGCAGACTGCAGCTTCGAGATTCGAACTCACGTCCTATCGATCATTAATTCTCGATTTGGCCACTCGACCAAGCATACGCGCTACACACCATTTGCAACATCATAAAATCTTTGATTTCAGCCTAATTGTAATACATTTTGGCACATTAAATAGTTCTGCATCTTTTTACATCAGAATGCAGCTGTCACGGGACAATGTTCTGCTGACATAAGCAATTTTCGACGTCACGATTAAAAGTGGAAAAAACTATGAAGTTGTGTTGAGGTTAACAAGGCCTTGTAAAGTTTATATTTTGTATTCAGCATTGTAAAAAGAAAGTAGACCTATGTTATGGAAAGTATCAAGGTATGCAGTATCAGTATTTTCAGGAAGCTGATTATTAAATTTTCCCAGGGAAAAATGATGTTGTCATTTATATGATTGCTCCACAAGAAAAAATGTTGGCACTTACACAACCCTGTAAACTGTAAATGGTTCAGAAGTTTATCCTATCCGCGTGCTTAGCCTAACTACAGGCCCATTGCCCCCCCTCCCTCCGAAGACTTTGTAGAGTTAAAGTATTCAATAGACAGTTGCAGCAAACCTCTTTGATTTTAGGAACACCAGTGTACGGTAGATCAACGATCTTGTCATCAACAGTGACAGCAAAAATGTATTTATCGCCAATTTTGCTTTTCTGACCAAGATATATCTTTTTCCCATCAGCAGTGATTTTTAACTTCCTCTTGCATGTTGAGTTATAGTTACAGTTTTTATCATTGACAACGACTACTTGGAACGTAGATGTTGGTTCTTTGTCGTGGATGAGGATATAAGAGCAAGTACCATAATAATCGTACATTTTTCCATCGAATGTCGAGTAATGTTGCCGTCCCCAGACATAGCAAGTGTTGTTGACTGCAAAAACATGAAAAGGAAAATTAGAGGTCTTTTCAATGAATTTGATTTAAGTTCAATATAGCTGGTTTAAGCTGTTAATAGTTCAGAAAGCTTGATTGCTTAAGCTAAAACATTGTTAATGAATAACTATAGATTGAAATTGAATTTTCTTATAAGGAACTTTTGGTCTGACTTGACAATGGATTTCCTTAATTTTTCAACAAATGAGGCTGAAATTCCATATACTGTTCCTTGACGTGATAAGTTATTGAATACTTATAGTTATAGCCAACTCGTTAAAAGTGCTTCGTTTTCTAACTTCAGATATAAAAAGAGGTATTCTAGGGGAGTATGATGGTAAATATTTTGTTATTCGGTTATTTAGTTGCAAAAATCGTCTTGTTCTTGAAAAACAATACGCTTAGTTATTCATCCGAGCCTTGATAGATCCTTTAAAATTCCTTATTTTTTTGGGAACTTTCAGCCTCAAGTTTCTGACAAAGGTGCCCCTTATGAAAAACGTCAAATCTATAGCTCGTATAAATTATTCTATATAGTATGCTACTGAAACCGTCTCACCGATGATGTTAGGTTTGGCATTACATAATGTACATAAAGAACTAACTATTAACAAATCAAGCAGTGGTCACAAAGAAATAAAGAAAATTTCTATTTCAAGCGAATTCTGCATACCGTACACACCAAATCTATTCTGTATGACACACGTTCATAATAATGATAATATTATACAATAATATAAAAGTTTTAAGGATATGAGAGGCAAAGTTAACCTACGTAGCCTTATTAGACATGATAGTCACCACTTATCATGACAAGCCTTTGATATTTAGTTGGGCCTGGACTTCCTTTGCCCAACTAAATATCAAAGGCTTGTCATGATAAGTGGTGACTATCATGTCTAATACGGTGTCAGAAACAGCCTTGATAAGTCCGAATATATTTACTACGTAGCCCTATTTAAAATCGTCTCCTAATACTATCAAATATTGTACATTACACATGTCTGTAACTGTTTGCATGCTTCTATTGTTCTAAGCTTAAAGCAATGGGTATGTTCGCTGGTATTAAATAGCTTAATATACTATTGAGATTAAGCTGGCTCACATCAAACGTCGAAGAATAGGGTTAAAAATCATCTAAGAACTTGGTTGCGTACTTACATGGTGTCAAAACAGGAACAATATGTGATGAAATAGTTGGCTTGGTGTCTAGAAGAAAACATTGTTTTTCATTACATTAGTTTTTCAGTAATTGGGTTGATTAAAACTCTAAGGGAACTTAGCAAAAGAACGCTTCTAAAACAGTTGAATGTAAGAAAAAACCAGACAAATAAAAGCCATGAAGGTGAAGGTGAAGTCGACATGGTGTTTTAGCGCCAGTGGCTAGGATCTCAGTAGAAGGTTAACTAATCGAGACCTCGATCCTGGCTGTGAAGCTTCCGTGGCTGGCTCGCTTCCTCGCTCGAACCCTGACGACACAGAGCTCCTGACATCACGAGCCCAAAGTCCGCTGGATTACACCATGACGCCACAGCACCTTCAAGCGCTATAGATATAAAAAAGAGGCAGATCAGCATATACTTACAAGTGCAGTGTTTTGTACACGAGTCCACGTCTTTGAAATTATTCTTGTTACCAAGACCTCCTTTGTATGTGAAAGCTTGGCATTTTCCACCAGAGTAGTAATATCTTTGATGTCCTTCACAGTTGAGAAGCAAAGACTCTGGCTTCCATATTCTGTCGCATACTTTAGCAGTCTTGCTGCTGTCTGTAGATGGATCGAAAAACAAGATTAAGAATTAGGTGCTACTCAAATTCTACTATAACTAGAATATGCCCATAAGAAGATCTAAATGTTCCATTACTTGTATATTAAGGCTATATATTTAATCACAAGTGGGCTACCACAATGGTTATAATTACTTTTACTAGGACTCGAACCAGTGACTTCTTGGACGACAAGCCAGTCGACTACTCCACTGCACTAAACAGTGCAACGAAGTAACTCAAGGTCCTTTCAGCGACCAGTATCCTCCACAGCCAAGGTGTTTCTTTTTGTGTTTCGGCTTAGAGCCTTCATCAAAGCTTAATACATGTAACGTGTATAACTAGCATAACTTAATACATTACTCTAGAGCTGTAAATCTGCAAATAATGACAGTGAAATGTCGTTGTCTCTCTGGTAAGGAAGTCCAGGTTTGAATCTCATCTACTGTGGTAAACCACTTGTGGAAATATCTATACTAGTGTTTGTCTTAATAAAAACAGATTCATTCCTACTTTCAAGAAACACAGGCCTTCTAATAAGAAGACGACTTAAGACAAGGAGGGATAAAAGGACGAGGCTAATGACGTGTCATCGGAAATCGATATTATTCCTGGTACCAAAATACCAAAATCATTACCGTTTCGTATGTCTAAACTCCGAAATTCGCCACAATTCCATTATATCAAAAGCTCGAAAATGGCTACCCCTCATCCGTGATCTATATAGTGCCGTCGTCAGACAGAAAGATGAACATCTGAATCTTAACCTTGTGATTATATCACACTTTACCCTGAAGATTCAAATTACCACTAATAAAAGTAACAAATAAAGTGTTTTGTCTAGACATGATCAATTGTAGCAGAAGATGAAATATCTTAGAATACATACCACAATACTGAAGGCATTGTGAATAGGAGAATCTGCCATCGATTGTTAATATATTATTTGATACAAGTTGAAGATAGTCTAAGCAATATTTCTTCGCAACTGGCTCTTCTGACCATGATAATGCATCTGATTTTGATAATGCTAGTACCTCATCAAGATACAGCTTACAGATGCCTTCATCTTTATTCATAACACATACATTCTCTAGAAAAATAAATGATTCATTAGGTATACAGTTTTCCTATGTTTGATGTAAGAGTATAGTGGAAAATAATATGTGGTAAATTAGAAGTGGACCAAGTACACTATAATCATGGCTCCATGGCCAGAAGATCAGCCATTGTTTACAAAACATTGAATTTGCTAGCCGTACTAATGTTTGACCGTTTGGTTGCGCCATAAACATTGCTTGCAAATATGTTTTGTTCGGACAAGCAGAAATGTTTTGAAAGTTTCTCGAAAACATTTCACAGCAAAATAAGCTTCTCAAGCAATGTATAGCCTGGCCACGGCAAACATTTGTTAACAAGCAAAGCTCAATTGTTTGAGTAGCAATGTTTGATCGTTTTGCAAGGGCTTAACTTGTAGCTTGTCTCCACTCACTGCTTTAGAGTAAAAATGCTCTTTTGGCTCTGGCCAAACAATCAAACATAGGGTGTATTTTTTTGGTAACCTTCTGTTTTTAGCAGACTTTCCGAATTCCTAAAACGGTAGACTTGGCAGGAAAAAGTTTCCGGTACCAAAAAAACACGGTTTCCGAAATTCGCAGGCTGACGCAACAAGGCTACCGTCTCCTTGGTTGCCACACTTGTGAAATTTGTTTGAGCATGCGCTGTTCTTAAGGGATGCCGAAAAAACGTCAAAACGAGATTCATTGCGAAGTCTGCGAAACCTTCCAGCTTCGGGAGCAGAAGGTTTTGGAGGCCTGCCAAACCTGCCGATTTCAGAATACGTCTCGACATCTACCGAAAAGAGAAGGCGTCTGCTGAAAACAGAATGTGACCAAAAAAATAGGCCCATAGTTAGTAAAACATCTGAGATTTGCTTTGCAAGTAATGCTTGACTGATTTGCTAAATACAAAATATTGTTTGAAAACAAAGCGAAATTAAAGGCAGCAAGCAAGAAAACATTTGTTGCGCAATGTTTTGAAATAGTAAACAAACCTTTTTTGCACATATTTCAATGTTTTGAAATAGTAAACAAACCTTTTTTGCACATACGCGACGGGGCCACTACAGTTACATTTACCAACACAGACAAAACATTCAACATCAAACAGCGACTGGACTGTAACTCGACCAACGTCATTTACGTCATACAATGCCTGCGGTGCCAACAGAACAGGGACAAGAACTGCCAGTACATCGGACAGACGGGAAGACGACTACGAGACAGACTCAACGAGCACCGTAGGGACATTATTAACAAAAAACATGACAAATCCGGGGTTGCAGATCACTTCTGTAGACCCGGACACACAGTTGACGACCTACAAATTCTACCTATCCTACAACTACATAACAAACGGGAGAGTGTTAGAAGAGCCAAAGAACAATATTTCATTGGCCTAGCTAACACTCTCGCACCTAACGGACTAAACAGGACCACTGACCGCTAACCCACTCTAACCTCTTCTTCCCACTACCTAACTATTTTTACCCTTATTACTATTATAATAATTATGGAGATTATTCTCTTTTATCAATAATAAATCAATTTTATATAATTATTAATTTTATTATCATTTCACCGTTATGATTATTATCATTATTTACGCCCTCACTACGACAACATGCACATCTTCCACACCACACCTTGCCACTGCGAAGCATCAAACATACCACCAATCAGATTTCACCAACCATATTTCAAAATAATTACTTGTATATACTGTTAAAAAAATTTTCTCGATTCTATCACACTCTGAAGAAGCCCTGCTTGGCAGGGCGAAATATTAGTTTCTTTAAAAAATATTTTAATTGCAAACCATAGTCTATCTTTTGTTTTCTGCGTCGCGGTGTTCCTGCTTGGTTTTTAAACCTTTTTTGCTTGATGCTCGCAAAAAATATTTGACAAGCAATGTTTTGCAACATGACCAAAGGGTCAAACATTTAGCTTTTTAGCCAAGAAAATTTTTAATGTTTGATAAACAAAGTTTGATCGTTTGGCCAAGACGCCGGTTAACGATGGTGCACCCAACAGTGCACTCAACCAATCTGCACAGGACGGTTTAGATACCACTAAGAACCAAGTACAAATAAACAGGTACAGGGCTAGCAACAGCATAGACTAGAAACTTGTGCCAGTCTGGTGTGTCTTATGTTTGATGATGTTTAAATGCTTGTTTAGGTCTGATAGCTATAGGAGTATAACATACGAACAAACCTGTTTTACAGCCACTTCCTGAATATCCAACTTTACATGTGCAACTGTATTCGAAAGTGGTTTTGTTGAGATTACAAGTACCTCCAATGCCACAATCAGGCTCACAATTAGCTGTGCAAAAAATAAGAAAATTTTAATATAACAGTGCCAGAACTAAGCATTACAGATACAGCAAAAAACTGCACAGTTTTTTAACACAGCCTGTTCTTATGCTATGAAATGTACACTATAAACAGAGTGGAGGTTCTTAAAAGAGGGTCTAAACAATGGCAAATAAAAATGTTTTAGAAGGCCCGCCATTCTTCTCAGTTGTTCTGAACGCAATGATTTTGTAATCCATGAAAGAAGTCAACCCAAGCACAAATTGCATTTAAACCCTAATGAGTGACTGAGTGATCTGAGACGCTCTATAAAGAATCTCTTTGGATATCAGGATTAAATGGTTCTTATTGATTGGGTAGAAAATCTATCTTTCAGGATTTAGGTTCCTAATGAATCAAGGTTGGTATGTGCGGGTAATTATTGTACCTATGGCTAATGTGATAATCGAAAGTTTGTATAACTACACAGGTTAAGAATCCAGACACTATACTACAGTTACTTCAAGGGTTTTGGTACCTTTAGGACTATGGTTAACATCAGTGTTTTAACAGTGAGGCTTTAGCATTGTTAAGGCCGGGTTTTACGCTAGTATTTGGTTAGCTTGACGTTAGGGTTGTCTCCGTTAGAGTCGAACTTGACGTTAGGGTTTTATCCAAATCTGCATCAATTTCCTTGAGAACAGCCAACAATAAAAGTGAAAGATGGATGAAGGAATAAATTGGTTGATCTTAATGGATTTATGTATCTAACCATGACACTGAAGCCAACCCCTTGTGAAGGCCCTTTACCCTATCCCTAACACTACCCAAGCGTCAACCACTGATTCTGTCCCTGATGTAAAGGAGCTTCGTGAAATTCTGCACAACCTATTTGCAAATTGCAGCTAACAGGACAATATTACGCTCATACTTACATATCTGACATTGAGGGCTAGCAGAACTTCTGTATGCAATTGGACAGGTACATTTGTCCCAATCATGACATGTTCCTCCGTTCTTGCAGTAAAGAGGCTCCTTGCAAATAGCTACAAACAGAAGCAAAGAGTCATTATTCGTAAATCGTTTGAAAAAGACAATGATATTAGGAAGAAAGTTTTAAGAGAAAGCGTAATGAGAGGTGTAAGTCATAAGAGAATATAGCATTAAGATAGAACTCTGTGTAGAGAAAACTGAGTATTCATTCTATTTTTACTTTTTCAGTAACGGTAGTCCTGTCCTTGCACAACTCACCTTTGGTGCAGGTTTGTCCCGCCCATCCTTGCGTACAGTTGCAAGTATTCTTCAGTGGATCAATACATTTTCCACCATTGGAGCAAGCAGTTTGGCATTTTGCTGAAAAGGAAGATAGACTTGTTCAGTAAATAAATAGCATGACAAGCTACGACGAAATGCAATGAAACAGAGGGCAGTTATGTTGTATTGTATTGCATTGTATTGTATTGTATTGTATTGTATTGTATTGCATTGCATTGCATTGCATTGCATTGCATTGTATTGTATTGTATTGTATTGTATTGTATTGTATTGTATTGTATTGTATTGTATTGTATTGTATTGTATTGTATTGTATTGTATTGTATTGTATTGTATTGTATTGTATTGTATTGTATTGTATTGTATTGTATTGTATTGTATTGTATTGTATTGTATTGTATTGTATTGTATTGTATTGTATTGTATTGTATTGTATTGTATTGTATTGTATTGTATTGTATTGTATTGTATTGTATTGTATTGTATTGTATTGTATTGTATTGTATTGTATTGTATTGTATTGTATTGTATTGTATTGTATTGTATTGTATTGTATTTTATTGTGTTACATTGTGCAATATTGCATTCTATTGTATGTTTTATATCTTTTATATTCTGTCGAATTGTATTGCAATGTACTGTTCTATTGAACTGCCTTTGATTGCAAACACTATAGATTGTCTTATAGATTTCTAATGCTAGAAGCCTTGGAATCAATTATGAATTCATGCAGGTACCAGTACCACATAGAGTTTAAACTGTAACGACTGTAACCAGTGGAACAATAAACAGTATTGAAAAAAAAAATAAATTTCCTTACGTGTTTCGCAAGATTTTCCTTCATAATAAATTGTGCATGAACATACACCGTTGTTGCAAACTCCATTATTTTGGCAAGATGGATTACAAGAAACTGTGAATAGAAAGAAAAAAGTTTCATTTAGCAGTGATACAGGGAACCTGCAGTTGGCTACCTGTAAAAAAACTATGAAAGACACTATTTATTTGAGGAGCTCGTTAAACCGAGCGAAAATGTATAGAATTTGTTATTCAAGGGGCCAGAATTTCGGTAGTTGGTTAAGACAGGAAGTTCACGAACCTTATTTTTGAAGCAAGCTGGTGCGACATTAAAAGTTGAAATTGTGTTTTAGGGCAATTAGCAAAGAACTTAGAAGTAGAAGAACTAGCGAGATCATGACTCTGGAAGTAACGCTACCGAAATTAGGGCTAGAACGCGACCTCACTGAGCTCCTGAAACCAGGAGTTAGCTCGTGTAGGCCACAACGCCACAGCACCTTCCAATTCTGTTATTAGAGTGGGCGTTAATAGTAATGGGTTCAATGGATTATTGGGCTCATTGGGTTTACTTGGTTTTCACGCTTTACTTGGGCGTCTAATGCATTGCCATTCTTATGTATATGGGAAACATCAATAAGAAGAAAGGGGATAAATAGCAAGGTTTAATTCTTACCTTTTGAGCAGTCAATGCCTTCGTATCCAGCGGGACAAATACAAGTCCCATTTTTACATACACCGCCATTTGTGCATGATGGAATACAGGCGGCAGTATCTAAAAATGAAATGCCATTTTGTCAATATTTAGATGCCATTTTGTCAATATTTAGAGCCTTCAACAGACAAATTTACGCATGGACTCCAAAGTACAATAGTGGCAAATAGTTTGACAGAACGAGTATTCTATCATACTCTATTTTATTCTAATGCTGGGCTTGGTTGGCGAAGAGATGGGTTGGCTACTTCCCCATAATATTCAATCAACTATAGTCATTGGAAAACACTCATAAGTATTTCTAATGTCCATGACACAGCTTATTCAACCAGACTCAAAAATGTATGTCAAGCAATTCAAAATGAATATAGTCTTCAACATAGACAGGTTAATATATGGAAACGCGCAGAGAGAAGACAAAGAGGTGAGGTAGGGGAGTTGGGTAAGATTATCGGAATATTACCACTTCTGTCCTTTATGTATAAGCTCTTACTGTTCACCCTTACTATAGTCATTCGAAAACAATCTTCACTGTCTTGTTTTCAAATGGATATGGCTCAACTCCTTCAACCAACAACTTTAACTCAACTCAAAAATCTACGTTTGAAGAATTCAAAGTAGATATAGTCTTCAAAATAGACAGCTTAAAGCGGAAAACATCCACGTTCGTTCTTCGTCTATAGCTTATCATCAATTAGAAGCATTGCTTGTACACTTTTTGAGAATCTGGTAATCTAGTATGGATTTCTATTTGATCTAAGGTTTAAACATGTAGGAAATAAAAACAATTCTACCTCTTTTCTCTACGACTTCCTCGTTTTTAGCTTTAGATTCCAACTCTCTTTCTAATAGCTTAATTCTTTGTAGCAAATCAGCATTGGAGACTTTGTCAGCTAAAAGGTAGACAGTACTTCGATGTCAATAAAGAGAAAATCAAGTCTTGAAAAACGTTAAGTAAATTGAAATGCAATAAATTATACTGCAGCAGAGAAAAGAAATAATTGATTGATAAAATAAAAAGTAAGACGAAAGTAGAGAAGTAAAGAGAAATAAAATAAAGAAAAGCAAAAGAAACGAAACAAAAGTAAAATGAAAGAAATTTAAGTAAAGTAATTTAAAAGTAAAGTAAGTTAAGCGAAGTAAAGTAGAGAAAAGTGAAGTCAAGTAAAGTAAAGTAAAGTAAAGTAAAGTAAAGTAAGGCAAATTTAAGAAAAGAAAAGTAAAGTAAAGTAAAGTAAAGTAAAGTAAAGTAAAGTAAAGTAAAGTAAAGTAAAGTAAAGTAAAGTAAAGTAAAGTAAAGTAAAGTAAAGTAAAGTAAAGTAAAGTAAAAGTAAAAGTAAAGTAAAGTAAAGTAAAGTAAAAGTAAAAAAGTAAAGTAAAAAAGTAAAGTAAAGTAAAGTAAAGTAAAGTAAAAGTAAAAGTAAAAGTAAAGTAAAGTAAAGTAAAAGTAAAGTAAAGTAAAAGTAAAGTAAAGTAAAGTAAAAGTAAAGTAAAAAAGTAAAGTAAAGTAAAGTAAAAGTAAAGTAAAGTAAAGTAAAGTAAAGTAAAGTAAAGTAAAAGTAAAGTAAAGTAAAGTAAAGTAAAGTAAAGTAAAGTAAAGTAAAGTAAAGTAAAGTAAAAGTTAAGTTAAGTTAAGTTAAGTTAAGTTAAGTTAAGTTAAGTTAAGTTAAGTTAAGTTAAGTTAAGTTAAATTAAGTTAAGTTAAGTTAAGTTAAGTTAAGTTAAGTTAAGTTAAGTTAAGTTAAGTTAAGTTAAGTTAAGTTAAGTTAAGTCAAGTTAAGTTAAGTTAAGTTAGTTAAGTTATGTTGAGTTAAGTTACGCAAAGCAAAGTTAAGTTACCTGAAGTAAAGCAAACTAAAGTAAAAAAAAAGTAAAGTAAAGAAAGAAAAGTGAATTAAAGTAAGGCAAAGTAAAGGAAAGAAAAGAAAATTAAAGGGAAAGTCTAGTATATTAATTAAAGGAACGAAACATGTACAGAAGAGTAAAATGAAGTGAAGAATGGTTTATCAAAAGAAAATAAACCAAATTAAAAGAAAAATCAATGCATAAAAGAAATAAAGAAAGAACAGCAAAGTAATGAGATTATTATCATCTGGATTTTATTAATAAAAATCAAAATTTCATAAATTTTTTAATCAGTTACAATATTTATATGTTGCTAAGACACTTGGTACTTGTGTGAATATGATTCTTTAGTTTATCCCTTCCCGGTACCCATGGAGATCGGTTCAGCAAGAGAAGAATTCAAATTTTAATTTGGAATTTCTATTTGTTTAATCTAATATTTATCAAAATAAATAATAAGTCTGTAAAGCAAATATATATTTTTCTTACTCTAGATTGATAGGATTCTAAGTTTTAATTGGTATGTACTCCAAGAAATTGTTAATTAAATATTCTCTACTAAATTTTAATTAAAAAGTAAGTTAGAGAAACTTTTAATGCTAAAGGGGCTAGTATTAAAGCCGGTGGCGTAGCCAGACTTCCAACACAGGAGGGGCAAAAGGGCGTGGTCAAAGAAGATTAGGGCGTGCCGTTAAGCAAAAACAACCAATCGAAATTTTAATCTCATTTTTAGCCTATATAAAAAACCAATCTGGGCAATGATTGGGAATGGGCGACTGCCCCAGTGTTCCACCTCCACCTTGGCTACGCTACTGATTAAGGGTCTAAAGTAAGAGCATGAAACATATAGCGGTACATACTTAAGTAACATACATCAAGGAGTTTAACTAAAGAAGCCAGAGACCAGGTAAAGGAAAACGGCTAGCAGGCAAGTATACGAGGGGCTAACAAGTACATTAAGCATTACGCCATCGCGAATGCAAGATAAGCACAAAATAACATGGAAATGGTATTACTGATATAGACGTTAAGAAATATATAAATGTTCTTACATTCATCCTGTTGATATCTCCTCGGCTGGGGTGCTTTGTAAGGGTCTAAAAAGATGTAAGGAAAACGCAAGATATAAAAAGGATACTGTACTTGAAGACTAAGATAATGAGAAAGCAATATTCGACAGATTAGACTGTTAAAGGTTTATTTAAGCCTTCTCAACTCCCAAGAAGAAGTAAATGCTTTTTATAGTGAAGAGACGGTAGATAGGAAATATTTACAAATAAAGTTTAGGTTTTAAACAAATATATTTGATCCTTTGCATCTACCATCTCGGATAAAATATTTGGAACGAGATCTCTTTTCAAAGGAATACGGTCTATTTTAGCGATTTTGTTTAATGACTTCATAGTTCCTCCTTCATCCCCAAAAAATTTTTTTAGTGAAGCAAGACAATATTTGTTCGAAGCAACATTGAAACGGGGGAGAAGGGGGAATCTACAGATCAAAGCAAAACTAGTCATACTGTTCCAATATGTTGTACACTAAGCGTAGAAAGCGATAAAAATTGGCAGATAGACAGGGCAGCAGTTTGGTGAAACGCTTGAACGAAGATAATAGCAATGAAATAAACTTGCTCCAAGCCTGCTTCTTGAGTTCTGTAGCTGGTGAGGTTATTGAAGGAGGGATGGTTTTGCGGGTGTTTCAAAAAAAGCAACATCGACTCTCCTCTGTAGAGGTCACCCCGCATAACTTATTCTACAGTGTGCAGAATTCGAAACAGAAGAGGTTTAGAGCAAGTCTACAATTAGATCATTACCTGATTCCTAGTCATCGCTTCCACCTTAACGACCAATAACAAACCGGCGAAACAAGTGCAGCAAACAGCTGAATCTCTCAGAAAAACGCTTTTGATTGCTACCATTGCTTCTATTTGCGATGACGGAGATTCAGTTAATAGTCAAATAACAAACGGGAAAATAATACTACAAGGCAGTCTGTTTGTTCCATAAGAAAGATTTTAGAGATTACAGAGTCAGAATGAGACGGTTAACATAATCAGGAATTACTGTATCAGATATAACAATATCTTGTCATATATAATCAAACAATAGCTACGTAATATTCTCTATCAAACAAAACATTACTCACTATCTTCTTGCTTATTCCATTCATCATAGCTGTATGTCGTGTCCGACCTAAAATAGTTAACATTGATACAATTGAATACAAATATGAAGTCCGGGGGTGATAGGTACGGACCTCAATCCTCGGTCCTTAAATTTCTTTACTTGATCTTAGCAAATCGAGAATAAAATCGCGTAACTCCGGTCAGGTCCGAAAGGTTCGGGCCTCAATCCTCTGTAGAAAAACCTACTGGTCTTTAACGCACCGAGAGTAAAACCGCTTCTGAGTAAAGTGCCGACGTTGAACCTTATAAGGCATATAAAGCCGGAAGGACTGATAGGGTTCTGATCATAATCCTACCATAATCACTTGTTAATGTACCGAGGATCGCTTCCGAATAAAGTCCGGTTCGAATAGAGATTGAAGTCATGTGAAGTCCTGTCTGTTACGCTAGTAGGTTCGTTCCTCTTAATACATAATTCGTTGTTAGCGTATTGTAAGCATAAAAGTCTGTTACCAGTAGGCGGCAACGAAACTTATAAGGCATATGAAGTCCGGTCTATTACGTTCGGACCTCAGTCCTCGGTTCTTTACTCTATATGCTTCACGCTTTTATCTGCAGGGGAAACAAGGAATTTTTATCCTTATCATGCCAAGGCTTAAGTAGAAAATGCAAGTCTGATCCTCCCTTACATGAATAAAGGAATTAAGCCCGTTTAGCAACTTAAGCCACACTGTATAGCTATCAACATTATGTTTGTGAGCCCAATGATTTCAGAATAGTCTGGTGGATGGTTAAATAACCTACAGAAGCATACATAAAATGAACATATAAAATATTAACGCCAATAGCTCTTTCAGAATATAGTTGGAATACAAAAGAAGGGATATATAAAGTTGGAGATGTTTTTGCGGTTTGGTAGAGGACTGGGTCAAGTCCTTCCTACGTGATAGATTCCACACAGGTTCTCGGCGAATACTTAGCAACAGCGCGCGCGAAATTTTCGCTAACAAAATTTGCACCGCATTACAATTATTTAACACCCAATAACTCTTTAAAATAATGTATTTCATATAGCGCAAATTAACGAGTTCTCTCTACGTTTAGTCCGCTAGTATGTGAGATTCTCCTGGAAAGTATGGCTCGGATTTTGCTACTAACGTTTGAACCGGATTATAAAGATGAGAGATCTGCGGCTTGTTCAACCGAAACTTTCATAGAACGGCTGAATTTTTACTAGCGGCTGCCCGACCATTTCCCCCGATACAGTTAACAGGGCAAGAATGGCGGTTAGTCAACTTGTTCGCTTATCTGGAATAATTCGCTCACATCTCCAAATTGTAAATCTTCTGTCAGAAAAGAAATGAGAGGATATTCTTCGACTTTATCACTGCTTAACTCTAATTTCAATCTTATAGCTTGAATAATGGATGTCAGGTTCTTGACTAGCTGCAACGCGCAACGGTTACGTAACAATGATTTTTGCGTGTATGAAAATAAACTGAAGCGGTTTTTTCTTCATGCAGAGTGGAGCCTCCACATCTCGACTACAGTTCAATACAAATTCTTCGACGACTTACTTACTTCCCTATCTCTTCTATTTTCGGCTTGCCTTACCTATAAATGTTATTACGGATTTCAGTTTGTTGACAAGCGGTAACGCGCAACGGTTACGTAACGGTGAATTTTGCGTGTATGCGGGTACACCATGATTTGAGCGGTTTTACATGTAGCTACAGTTCAACCTCCATATCTCGTCTACAGTACGAATTAGTCGATAACTCACACATTTTTCTGTGTCCCCTAATTTCGCCTTGCTTATGTATAAATGTAAGGCTCTAGATATCTTGAAAACTCGCTAACTTGAACATTTTCCTTTTCCGCTATGGATGTAGGAGATATTGAGGCTCAAATGCAGACAATAATCGATTTTAGCACTCCTCTTTTGTTTTTATACTAAAAATGGAGCAAAAAGGCAAGGAAAAAGTCAAATTCAGTAAACACATTACCTTGAAGCCTGTGAACCGCTCCATTCTCTGCTAGAAGCAAGAAATATGAGCAGGACTCCAAGCAAAGAGCTCCTCTGGCCCTGCATTGAAATAGAAATCTCTTAGTTATCTAACAATCTGCAATACTAGAATAGGCAGCGTTTTGAACGTCACTATATAAAGTTACAATAAAATAGAAAATTGCAACTTAGCTAGCTGACACGGCCTGCCGTTAATGTCTGCTGCTGAAAAAGGATCGATTATTAACTGGAGTTGCAATGAATGTAGTTTGCTACGCAAGCTCCTATTGGTCGAGTGGGTGTGTACTGTATTGACGAACAATGCACAAGACATACTTTTGACTCGGGATCTTGGTAGCTTAGATACCCCAAAGTGTCGAAGAAAAAATTATGCGTAAAAAATTGGGCCGAAGTAAGAAAAACCATATGTTGTGTAAGATTGTTTTATCAATAGCTTTCGATCCACGAAAATCTGGAAGAGATCCTGTCTGAAGTGTTAAGGAGTTCTGTAGCCATTCTGAACTTATTCATAGTCTTCTTATGCGTTATTCAACGATACGATACAGCATGTGATGTATCCTTTCGTAAACAAGTCAGTCAACCGTAGACGGAGGCGACCCGAAGGCTTCTCTTTCGATAGTTGCTATTCGAGATGGTAGGGATGGGCGCCACTCCTATCCCTGATATGAAGACCACTTATACCCTCATTCCTACCCTTTCATACTCCATAGCCAGTGTATTGTATATTGCAATAAAGGAATATATACATAATCCAAAAAGCTCTTATTTATTGGAAGAATGAAATTCTGGGTGGTATAATTTGAATTTGCTAATGCAATTAAGGGAAGTTTCAAAAAGCCTTTTGCTAAGAATCGTTTTGCACTAAAACAGAGTAAAGACGGTCGACACTTTTAGAACTAGGCCCCGAGCTAGGTTTCTTATGAAATAAAAATTGTGCATATTGAAAATTCATGTTTTTCTTTACATTGAATTAAGAAATCACCTTGAAGTAAAAGTATTATTGCACGTGTCAAATGGATCCGATGTGGAACGAGATATTTTCAGAGTATGATTATCTATCTTAGAAACACAGCAAATTAGAAACCTTCAAGTTTCAAATAAACGTAAATGAAATTTATATTGGGAATCTAAATTAAAGTTCAGTTTGGATTTACTTCAACTTTTTATCTCTTTCATATAAAAGCAAGATATTTTTCAGTTTTCGTGATTTAAAAGTCATATTTCTGTTCCAAATCACTCCCACGAAATCGGTTTCAAAATTGAGTAACATTTTGCAATCGACCAATAAGGTCATGGTATACGGATAAACAGCCAATAAGATGCAAGATATGATAAATGAATAGGTATACCTTTGAATGGCTGAAATTATTAGCCAATGGTCATCTTCCCTGAACTCGTAGTGTGCATATGATTTTCCATGTGATTCTGCGAAAAATGACATGTGTGTGATGTTAATATTCACGTGAAAGACAAGAAAATTAAGTACAGGTGCCCATATGTTAATCTGCATAAGAAAGTAAATGGAATACGTTGAATCCTTTTTAGCTACTTAAGTTCATAACAGTTACATAACTAGAATATCTAGCAATAACACACACAGGGGGGCCGAAAAGCACATAACTTTCCTCAAAATTGGAAGACCTTGTTAGGATTTATGAAAGAGCAACTTCCTGTAACCAAGCAATTGTCTTCGCAAACGCAGGTCAGGGTTTGGGAAAGCTTATGCTGATTTGGACCTGCAGCTTGAATCCGGACCGAACCGGACCCGACAGGTAACATCTAGTAAGAATACTTTAGTTACTCATCTACCGACCTCGAAAGGCATGTAAAAAGCGGTCCGAGCCAAGAAGCATAAGATCACGAGCTGGAAAATTTGATCAGACAGCCAATCCCTCTCTTATAGGGAAATCGACGACGCAAGGAGAAGAAACAAGCGTTTTTATGCTCGAAATATATGATAGTAAGTCTTCCCATTATTTTAGACCACGGTCTTTCCACTTGTGTTGCAGAGATAGAAACCTTGGGCAAGTTGTTAACACAATTGTGCCTCTCTGTACCTAGGTGTATAAATGGGTACCTGGTCGTTAGCACCGTGTGTGGTTGCGCCCAGCTTTATGCTAAGCCTACAGACAACGGGCAAAGTGTAAATTCGACTGAGTAGCCCTAGGCTAGTAGTAGGCTTAAAAACGGCAATCCTACTTTACTTTACAGTGACAGAAAAATTTGCCCTTGCTGAACATTTGTTTGCTGTTGCCCTCGAAGTGGCAAGATACTTATATGACCTATCGAAAGCTTGATTGCAGCTAGCAAGTAATATCTAGTTTAGGTTTTTTATAAGGAACCTACCTCAAGGCCTAGTTCTGAAAGTTCCTTATTTTAGGGCCGCCTTTGAGGCAATTGTAGTTTCAAAAGTTCCTTAATAGTTCCTAAATTTTAACTGCACATACAGTGGTCTTAACAATAAAAGAGAGACATTTGCATGTTAGCAAAGCTCGAGACTACTCAAAGAAACATTGGATACATGCTTAACGTACAATTTATGTGATTTTCGACTTCAAATTAATGGAACCGGCATTTTAATTCTTGATTTTTTGCAATTATAAAAGTATTCCACATTCAAAAGTTCCTTAATGATTTTCTCTTTAGTAGTATAAGTTCTTTAAATTTTCGGGCTTTCTACATGTAGGTTCCTTAGATTTAGAAAGTGGTTCCTTATAAAAAAAGGCGTGTATCCATGCATAACACAGTACGCCATGCATATCTGGCCAGTTTAGTATCTGCTCATCCTCAGCATGATTACGACTGGTTTCATCGATATTTAATGTATCATTCAAGAGTTTCGTATCTGAGTAAAGACACAGAGAAAACACGTTTTCATTGATAGAACAACTATTGGACAGAAATAGTATAGAACTGAGAAGAAACACTGAGCGAGCACGGTGTAAAATACCGAGGAAATACAGCGAAATCACGGGCAAATATGTCGAGAAGAGAATCAGCTGGTGATACTAAAGTTCTCAGATTTAACAATGAAGTGCCTATCGAAGTACAGCGGACAAAATATCAAGCCACAGCTAAATACGATAGGAAACTTGTCAGGAAGAGATTGGAGATTGAGGAATGGATGCACAATGAGTTGAAGATTCTTTATAGATGCAAGGTATGCAAGATTCTTTACAGATGCTATGTATATGTTTTTATTTTATTTGATATTCTAGAGGTTATCTTTCTATGAATTAATATTGCATTAGTCACCATTATTATTAATGTTAATAATGATTATTAAATGTAATATAGTAGACCTTTTTAATATTAACTTGGCTTGGTAACTAAATACAGTTATGAACTTCACACAGACCACAAACACAGGATAAAAAAGGTAAATAACAAAAAAAGGTTTCTGTTATAAAGATATTTCTCGACGTTAAAATTTTGAATAAGCCTTGTTTATTGACAAGATTTGCCGAGGCTCGAACTTTTCCATTGTTATTCTTAAATTTCCATTGTTCTTTGGCAATTTTGAACCTGAATATTCTTATAGACTGTATTCTTATAAAAAAAAGTGTGTAAAGGTGTGAAATATAAGAAAAAAAGGAAATGTAGGGACGAAATATAGGAATCATGAAATTGAGGAAAATGAAGCAAATAAAATATATCGAGCGTACAGTGGAACCTCTATATATAACGGACACATGTGGGAGTAATCTTGTTGGCCGTTGTAGGGAGGTATCCGCTGTACAGAGGTTGTTTTAAGGAACCTTTGATATGAGTTGAGGCTGTAGTTCCTTATTTTTTTTCAACCAAATGAGGCTGAGAGTTCCATAGACGGTTCCTTATCGTGAGATATGTATAAATACTAATTTTTACAGCAACTTCGTATAAACTTGCGTCAATTTCTAACTTTAAATATAAATGCCTTAATTTTTTGGGAATTTTCAGTCTCGAGTTCCTTATAAAGGTCTTCCTTATAAAAAAAACGTGTGGAGCTGGGTTCGAGAAGGTAGGAACAGGCAGCGTTAATTAGAGAAGCGAAGCATGGAGAGAAGGTGTACACGGGACGATGACTCAGTAAAAGTAGAAATTAGGAGCTCTCGCCACTTCGGTAATATGAAAAGAATTTCGTTTACGTGACTAAAATGAATTGAAACTATAACATAACCACAACTTCATGACAACGAATTCATATCTACGAAATTGTAGCACCATGAATACGACACGAAATCCTCGTATCAAAACAGTTTATAGATATTTTGTGAAAATATGTTATTCTGTTGATTAACTTTCGCACGGAAACTTCTTATCATATATCCATTTAGATGTAATGAATTGGGTTACAATATCTTTTCAAGACTTAAGGAAACTCACGCCTGAATGTTGGATTTATCAAACTAACCATGACAAAGCCTAAGAATTATGTTGATTAGAAATATGAGAAGTTTTCAGCAAGAGGCAACAGGGTCGCTTCTCAAAGATCTCAGCACAAGAACAGAGGACATTAATAAGCTGGACTAGACAATGGCATTTGATAGAAAAGAAACATAAGTTCCCACAACATATAGACAAAACAGCTTCAAAACGTTTTGCTATCAATGTATATCAACTAGCTTCAGTCTTTAGGCAAACAAGCAAATAAGCAATATTTATTTGTTAAAGCAGGTTGGGGGTTCTCCCCGAGGGTTCTCGGTTCTGGCAGCTATGCAGCTGATATGGACCTGCAGCTTGTGCCCCTAGAATGTAGAACGAATACCCTGAGTACTCATTTACAGACCTCGGAAGGATGGACAGCTGAGTTGACTTGTGTTGGCTTGTGGAAAATGGTCCTGATGAGATTCGAACACACAGACCTCACGATCGTGAGTCGAACGCCTTGACCACTTGGCCATACTACCTCTTAACACCACTATTCTAATAAAACCTCGAGATTATGTCCACGTTCGCTGATAAATAATGTGTCCGCTTAAACAAGGTGTCCGTCTTATAGGATGAAGGGCTATCAAACCCCTAGAATGACCGGTCGTGCCTCAAAGAGATAGTTCAAGATGCAAATAATAGACCGTTGGACGTAATTACATTTAGCTCCACTCTCCGCAAGCAAAAACAACCACAACAACAACAACAACGTTTACAACAACAACAACCATACTACTCTTTGAGAGACCAGAATAGTGTCTCAGCGTCGATAAGTAAAAATTTAAAACCTACGTCTCATGAATACAGTAACTATCATAGAGCACAAAAAACGACGCTCAGGGCATCTCCGTGGCTCACAGTACTTGAGTCATAAGACGCTTTGCAGTTTAAGTGCAGCGGTGCTACTGCACTGTGACATAAGAGTATAGAGACTTTGTGACATAATACTGATAAAGTAAAGAGACTTCAAGAAATTGAAGTTTCTCATCGAGCACTTATCTATAATCTGGTTTAGCGCTTTTTCCTTTTACAAGGCTTAGCATGTAACCCTTTGATCAACCACAAAGCTTATCAAGAGGCTTGAAAAAAACGAAAATAGTAAATCGTATTATTCGTACCTGGAAATACTGTTAATCTGATGATCTTGTAATTAAGTCAAAGGATGATGCGGCCAAGAAGAAGAACTGTAATCTATATAAGAAATTGAAATAAGAGAATCGAATTAAAACATACATATAGAGGTGGTCGCTTTCCAAACGTCTACATTAATATGTTTTCAAATACAGATTTTCCATTAAAAGCTACTTATTACACGAGCCCCAGTTTTCGCAGCTACCATCTTGCGAAGCTTAAGTCTTTAACAACCATCCAGGTGAAATTTATTTAAATGCGACCTTGCACTCTTTAGAGCAAACAATGGGCAATAGATCAAAACAATTTGTGCATTGTTAAGACTGCAGACTTTACCTCTTTGCAACGTCTGCTGGGCAGGCTACTGATTTATAGGGGAAAAGGTAAGACCTAACATATATCGAAATGGTGAAAACGGGTTGCTGGTGTGCTTTTTTGAATACCGCTCCCCTATTAGTCAGCGCGCAGTGAAATGACTGTCGACATGTTTTGGCTGATAGACCGAAATAACATAACCGTGACACGTAAACGTTTTTTCATAAGGAACACCTTTACAAGGAACTCAAGGCTGAAAATTCAAAAAATTAAAGAACTTTAAGGAACTGCCGAGGCTCGGATGAAAAACTAAGATAATTTTTTTCAAGAACAAGACGATTTGTGCGAAAAAATAGCAGAATAATAATGTATTTCCAATCGTTCTTCCAAAAAAGACTCCATTTATATTTAAAGTTAGAAAATGAAGCAAGTTTATATGAATTTGCTGTAAAAATTAGTATTCAAACATATCTCACGAAAAGGAACCGCATAAAGAACTTCAGCCTCATTTCGTTGAAAAATTAAGGAACTCCAGCCTCAACTTAGAGTTAAGGTTCCTTATAAAAAAAGGTGTATTGGCTGAACCAACAGACTCTAACGGAACAGAATCACAGAATCAAATCTTTCAGTTTGCCTCTGCACAGTAAGTATCACTCTAAGTATCAACTGATATAGACACTCGCTCTCTAAGACGTTCATGGTTAAGTCATTACATTAAATGTTTAAATGTTGAGATGTTTCTAATCAGCAGATTCTTCTTATTTTGTTTTCCTTAGACATTGTTTTGCAAAATAGAATCGTGAGTTTGTTTGGGGATTTGTTTATTTGATAAGCACTGGTGCTGTGTTTATATCACGATCAAAACATACTAATGCGAATTCACTTTGAACTGTGAATTTCGGTAAGCGCTTATTTTCAAGAACAGCATTTTCGGCTTGATGTGGTTTCGCTTACGTCTTTGCGAACTAAAAATGTTTATGGCTGAAACAAACAACTCGTACATCGAGATCAACAACAAAAGGTGGCTGTTTGGAAGTCTGTAAAAACATGGGTCAAGGACAATGCCAGGCAAAATATAGTTGGAAAAAAGTATAAGACGTAAGCTCCTTAATTAAATTTTGAAAGCTTGATTTTGGAAACAAAAGGTAAAGATATAAGCGACTTTGCAGACCATGTCCAACGTCGCTAATTCTGAATTTCGGCCAAGGCAAAAATTGGACAAAACGAATTTGATTTTCTTCTATTTGTTGCGATAGTCGGATCGAAAAGGAGTGAAGAAGACTGACCGAACCTGCTAGAAAACCCAGATTTTCGGTGCTCGGATTTCAGCTTTTGATCGGCAGGTTCGGTTAGCGTATTTCACACTTTTCGACTTAGATGGGGACTTAACTACACAGTTACTCAACCTGATGAGAATATGACGTCGATATAATCCGGGCTGTGGCCTATCAACTCGGTCAATGGGCAGACAACTGCCCAGAGATGAACGGGCAGAAGAACCTTCTGAACTTTCGCTAGAGTCCGGGGGGTTAGGTCCCTACGGCATCCCACAACCTGATAAATATAATTTTCACTGACCTTCCGAATTCTGAAATGAGTCCTTGCAAAAAGCATTCCATTGCCGTGAATCGTATTCTTATTGACACAACCATAGCATAGCTTCAAGTTGAATCTTAAACGTGAAAAGTGTTGGTTAGCAAAAGGTAAAACGTAGGGGTGAGATTTTATGGGGGAGATATGCAACTGCAATATCAATTCTTTTGCAGGATGATGAAGATTACGGCGTAGAAATAGATGTTGATGTTTTAATGGGTGAGGCTGATGAAGCTGAAAAAAGGAACATGTTGCAAGTAAGTAAAGAGGAGTTTGGAGTTCTTATATTTTTCGTTTAATTTATTGATGGATTGATAAACTGATTGTGTATATAATGATTGACTGATTGGACTGATTGGTACTGAACAGTTGATTAAGCCATGGAGCAAATCATAGGCGATGTCAAGACCAAATTATGACTGAATTTTGTTTGTAATTTTATTTTTAAAGGAACTTTTACGAGGAGCCAAAAATTCAACAGAAAACTTCATCACAGAATTATTAGAGAGAGTTAGCTCATTGTAAGTACATTTTGAAAAGCTTTCACTTGAGGCAGTACAGAAGCTTGAATTTTTAAATATTTTCTCATGATCATTGTGCACCCCCCCCCTACCATTCTAAAATGCTTCATATGTCCCTGAATGAATGCCTCTTTTTACTTCTAGAGAAGAAGCATTACATAATGCAGTAAAGAAGGCATCACATTAGCATCTACTCATACAACTTTGCATTGTATAACTGGACAACAAACTATCTACAGAAGCAAACTGTTTTCTTCCAAACCCAAGTCATTATATTTTATACCACATTACATTTATCAAACTCTGTGTCTGGAAGATCAAATCAGATTGAAAGATGAGCAAGAACATAAATAATGGACAGCTAGCTGGATCTGGATGCATTTTTTAAGACAATGGATGATTCATATGCAACATATGGCATCAGGGGGCATTTGACCATTATGCATTGCATGCTATAATCATTACAATTCAATATTTTTAAAGGCAGTGCATCATGGTTGAATGCCCCCTACGACATTTTTCACAGAATTGTCTTATTTGTCTAAACTAGGTATCAAGATATTGCTGAATAGAAACTGCAGAAATTTGTTTTTCATCTGATATTGTTTTTAGTTTATGTTGCATTGTTACCTTCTCAATAAACCAATGTTTTTGGTTTGAAATTGGTGAAGGTGAAATGGTGATTTTAGGACCAGTTGCTAGTCAGTAGAGTAGTAGAATAACTAATCAGGGTATCAACTCTGGCTATGACGATATGAGTAGACTATGTACGTACTGGGGCTCCAATTTCATTGGCGTAATCTCCGGCGTGGAGATTGCATGTATTCCACCCTACCCTGGCCGCACCTTCAAATTGTGGAAAGGCTGGTCATCCAAGAAGATGCCAGAATCCAGGGAGGAAAGGCTGGTACTGCCGTTCTGGTGGAACCAGGCAGGGTAGTACTTAGATACAGGAGTCCCCACTGCAACCAACACGTGGATACTTACAAGTGTTCTAAAAACTGAAAAGTGCTTAGGTTGAAAAGAAAGGAAGAATCTTGAATCCATCACGGATGCTGTTGTCAAGGCCAAAAAGTAACCTTCCACAAAGTTTACTTCTTTGAACCCCTGTGTTAACTATTTTCAAAACGAGACAAACTTTGCAAAAAGTGGAACCGACTCGCATATGCGCATTGGTGCACTTGTGTCCAATATGTTGTCCAGAGATCTGTTTTCAAGAGTAAAAGGGTTGTTTTGTTATTCAATTTTTATAAATTTTGTCACTTTGCAAAGGACCATGGCATGGAGATCTCATGGAAAAGATAATGATGACCTCATTCATCAGCTTAAAGGTTAAAAACAAGGTTACTTTTTCCAAAACTGAAGTGATTGCTCGTGAGCTTTTTGTTGTTACAAGTACAAAGATAAAGTGGCCTACGCTACCGCTCCTACGCTACGCCTAGGTCTCTGGCCTTGAAATTTTGGTGGGCGTGGTTAACTAGATGCAAAGTAGACTAGATAATTCAACTGCATCTTGAGATTCTAAAAATCTTCAAATCAGCAAGCAAAATTTGCATATTGATCGTTTACTCTTTTTGCAATCCCAAATTAACTTTCATTTTTTCTGATTTTTACAGCAAATAAAGTGATCAAAAGTGAGGCTGTTGAAAATGCAATGAAAAAAGTAGACAGAGGTCATTACAGTAGCAGAAACCCATATCTTGATTCACCTCAGTCCATAGGTATGAAAAATCTTTGCAGTTGATATTGAGAGAAAACAGGAATGACAATAGCTCCATCTGCAGTAGGAAAACAATAGACTAATTAACATAACAATAGGTCAAACAACAGGAGAGGTGTGAGCGTCATTTCAAGTGGGAGCAAGTTTTCCAACTAGGGTGGAGTATGGCAGGTAACACGTCAACTGGCCCTGCTATCAACTTCCCCTGCCTTCACATGGTCAAGTCAGAACTCTCTCAAGTCATGCTGCCCAACATTTTCGTCCAACTTGCCATATCTGTTTAGTCAACTCATCCCACCATTAAATGCATGATAGAAGACAATATAATTGAGTGACCATCAGTGTGGTAAAAGGGGTTTGGGGCAAGTTTACTTTTGAGATTGGGTGATTTGACTTTGAAGGTGGGGCAAGTTGACTTTAAAAGTGGGGTGAGTTGACCCAAAATTGGGGCAAGTTGGAATGGGGCAAGTTGGTAGTGGGGCGAGTTCACTAGAAACCAACTGCCAGTATATGGCAGTTCTAAGATCTTGATGTATGCAGAAGTTCATTTCTATCATTCTTTTCCATTGTTCTTTTGCATTGTTTATCTCAGTCACGCACACACCAATACCAATAGCCAGCCAACACCAATACCTGCTAGCAAAACTGCAATTAAATTGGGAAAAATGTCTCAGAAGGTTGGGGGAAAAGGAAGTTTGGTGAATTCGGAGGTTGGGATAAACATCTAGAAGACTTGACATAATATTTCTACTTCTTCTCTTTCAGGCTATGCTGCTACCATCAGTGCACCACATATGGTATGTACCCTATAAAATCCGTAAGATCAAAAAATGAAAACTCAGAAGTAGATTTGATCTGAAAAAACTTATTGCTATTGGTCTTATAGATTTGAGAATAAGTCTCTTGTTCGATTTCAGCATGCTTATGCACTGCAATTACTAGAAGATAGGCTGTTTAATGGTGCCAGGGCATTGGACGTTGGCTCGGGTAGTGGGTATTTGACTGCTTGTATGGCATATATGGTGAGTTCAACATTAATCTCTTAATTATGTATGAGTCCATCAACAGAATTAGTTTTATCTATGGGGGGGTGACAGCTACGATCAATGTTCCAGTGTACTGGCTTTTTTGCAAGTGTACCGTTGATTTTTCGTGATAGTGAACTCAGTGTACCTGTTTTCACGAATGTGCCTGTTATGACTTTCACTTTTCAGTGTACCATTTACCAGATTGCATTTGTACCGCCTGTCCTACCGTGTACTGGGTGCTTTGTACCGGCATACCGGGATGCTGTCACCCCCCACTTATCTCACTTATCTCACTGTAGCCTTTGAGTTGATTGATAGCAATCTTACCTTAAACTTTGAAACCTTAAAGTATATATATAATTCAAAATCATATATACAACATGTTGTATTTATGATTTGAAATTATTTTACAATGGCAAATTTTAACACATCTTAAAGTATATGTTACCTCTTTTCATTGTAATCCTATATTTCTGTACAACAAAACCCAGTGATGCAAAATAAACTAGAATGAACTAGAACTAGAGATTTGCAATTTTGTAATTCTTTTGTTTTACGTTTTGATGTTTTTCTTAAAGGTTGGTGAAGAAGGAAAGGTCGTTGGAATAGATCACATAGACGGATTGGTGAAAGATTCTGAAAAAATATAAAGAAAGCAAACAAAGAACTTTTGGAAAAGAATATTGTCAAGCTAGTTGGTCAGTAATTTGTTCATTTTGATTTTTGCAACGTGCATATGTTTATTAAACAAGTTTCAGGAATTTGCACTTATTCCAGGGTATATACTTATTAACAAGCTGGAAAAGTCAAATTAGCTACAAAAATTGTTTGATGCAACCTAAACGAAATACATAAATTACCTTGTTAATTTCTGAAATAAGCGTCAACCATCCCTGTTGCCTTGTTTAAATGACCAGCTATATTTTGGCGATGTTATATGTATTTGTCACTTAGAAAAAAACAAAGGGTGCTGTGATTTCCCTGAGGCCGTTGGTTATATGGCTTTCGGTGAGAGACCGTAGTTAATCACTAGAATCAGTGAAAATCTTAGCAATCGCTTATGAAGTGGAGAAATTAAAAGCCAAAACTGTATCTGCGATGTTTGGTCTGCTGAGAATACATTGCCAGCTGTCTGAAGAATCTTCAGACTATCAGCTGAAAACATTTCGAAACCCCCTTTTGCACAAATTTCCATGAGAAGCGAACACAGCCTCTTTTGTATCAAATAACTACGACTTAATGTTAATTTTATTTTCTTCACCCTAGTTGGAGACGGAAGAGAGGGGTACACTCCAGAGGCACCCTACGATGCCATTCATGTTGGGGCTGCTGCTCCGACTCTTCCAAAGGCTGTGAGTTAGTTTTATACCATTTAATCTTTTATAAATTACTTTTCGAAATAAGAGAGATACTGCTTATGCTTCAAAGATGTTTCGATAAACGCCACACGTTACTTAATCGTGCAGTTATCCTTCCTTGCCCGTAATTCGGTCAGTCGCTAAATTTAAACGTTTTTAGGCCTAGTGCAAACGCCACTTACTCGTGCGCCTAATTTGATTATAATATAAGCACATGAGGTGCACGGCGTTTTGCTTAAATCGACTTGGTAAAGTAGACTTTAGGAGCAGCATGCAGCTTTGAAATGGCAGAGCTTTTGAGCCGTCGGACTGAAAAGTTGCTTGGCTTCAAACGCCGTATTTTCCATGTGAAAATACTTCATGATGGCTTCACAAATCGCTTCATAATCATTTACTATTATCAGTTTTTGGTAAATAATAGATTGGGTTTTCAGGGAATATGCGAAATTGTTAAATTGTAAAACTAGTAGCTACCTTGTTTCCGTTATCATTATTGCATTAATCCATCTTTTGCCCTTTTTAGCTGACTGATCAGCTGAAGCCAGGCGGTAGGCTCATCATCCCAGTTGGACCTGAAGGAGGAAACCAGCAATTGGAACAATATGATAAACAAATGGATGGAAAGATTGTTAAAAAGAATCTGATGGGCGTTATCTATGTACCTTTAACAAGTAAACAACATCAATGGCCAGGTAAGGCTTTCGGCTAGAATGCAGTTTAGCGGACACCTTTCACAGGCTATGATAGGGTAGGGTTTTAGGGTTAGGTTAGGGTTATAGTAGGGTTTTAGGGTTCGGTTAGGGTTATAGTAGGGTTTTAGGGTTACGAAAGGGTTTTAGGGTTAGGGTAGGACTTTAGGGTTAGTTAGGGTTATGGTTAATGTAGGCTTAGGGTTAAGATTAGGGTTAGGGTTTTGGAAGTAAACGTCATCCGTTTGAATCAATAGCAGGTTTTTTACGTTGTGTTTTCGAAGGGGCCTCGAATGTTTTAACTGCATCTGTACCAAGGCTTTTTTATAGGATAAAAAGCTGGGTAAGTGCAGAATAGTGGGCTAGAATGCAGTTGAGTGTCTTTAAGAACAAACATTATAATTCATACTTCTGTTTATATCATTAGGGCAAGTAATAGGAAATGAAAAGAATAAACAAACCGCAAATAATCAATTTTAAGCGTCTCTTCTCTTCTGTTGCTTGGAAAAAAGACGAAGACTGCAGCAATTTTCTGCTGACGCCACTTTTTCATCCCATCATGCTTTGCTTTCCCTTGTAAAGCCTGCAACATTTTGCTTGTTTCATTTTATTATCTAAGATTGACAAAATCTATTATCAATTAAAGACCAATTAAATCTATCTATTGTTATGTTTCATTTTGTTACTTTTTTTAATTAGGCTGTAAGATGTATTTCTAGACTTTTAAGCTAATTTAGGCCTACGATGCATGCCACATCCAGGCATGGAACCCCTTCGTAAACCTGTCTTAACAGTTTATTAGAGCACTACACAGTACATACTTTTCCAATAACTCAAATTTTCGAGGGATCCATGAAAATGGTTTGAGGCAAATGTTAGGGATAGCATTGCATAGCAAAGGTATAGAAAAGCGAAGCGAACTATCTGGATTATTATACTGTATGTCTATTTTATCTCTATATATGAATCTGTCTTTTTTGCTCTTCTAGGTGGCTCAGGAGAGTTATAAGCAAGCAGCCACTCGTCTGTTTAATAAGGTCAGTCTTGTTATCAATGTTTTAAATCTACATATCAAGGATTCCCTACCCGAGCCCAAAATGATATGTCATAAAAATACATGTATCTTGGGGGATCTTACCAAAGGAAATGGTACTGCAACTTTGGGGTATTTTTGGTAGCTGCTACCCTCCATCTAATTACCAGGTGTTTTGGGCTTAGTTTGCAACTTTTTGTGCATTTGAATGGGGTTTATAGGAAATAGCTAATAAATCATGTTAATGCTGAACAGAGTTTATCAAATGTTTCGAATGAATGGAATCTGATTTTGCATTTCAGGTGAAAATTGCGTTCGGTGGACCACGCGGATCCACGCTGACCTGTATATAAAACATTGCTTCTTGCTGAGAAGGCTTGTTGCTGCTTTTACTCGGATGGAAGAAAGAGAATTTCATTCATGGACCTTAACTGAACAGAAACCATTAGGCTATCTTTAGCAATCTTCCATTTTTTGGAGACTGGCTGATTCAATAAATTATTTTTACGCATTTTAAGTTTCGAACTATTCCGACAATACCCTGCGTACAATTGACGAGAACTGCGTACAATTAATATCACTGCACGAATAGAGTTTCTAAGAATATTTTCTGTTATTTGCTGTATTTTGCGCTGATTTCAGAATCAAGATCATTGATTTAACAACAACGCAATATTTTTATGATGTAAATCAAAATGAATTGATTTGTGATTGACTTCGTTGGTGTCTGTCTTTAGTCAACTTTCTGCAAAGGTTTTCTGCATTAGCGGGTGGCGCTAGGGCTTGAAACCCTCGGCACCGGTTATCCCCTGACCCTCCCTCTGAGTTGAGTCTTGTTTACGCTAGATCTTTGGGTCGTAAAGTTCTTTAAGATCCCAAAGATTCGACGTTTTAGGAAGAGTCACCCACTGTTGCGAATCGATAATGCTATATGGGTCATTATGATATTAGAAAATTTTGGTTGTTGGCCAGCCAACACTAGGCAAAGTTAGTAAAGCATTAGTGGTAGAAAAATAAGAAGAGGAAGGAGATAAGAAAAAATAAAGAAGATGATGAGGACGAAGATGAAGAAGACGATGAAGATGAAGACAAAAAATATGATGAAGATTGAAGACGATGATGAGGATGAGAAGATGAAGAAGATGCAGAAGAAGAAGATGCAGAAGAAGAAGAAGATGCAGAAGATGAAGAAGATGCAGAAGATGAAGAAGATGCAGAAGATGAAGATGCAGAAGAAGAAGATGCAGAAGAAGATGCAGAAGATGAAGAAGATACAGAAGATGAAGCTGCAGAAGATGAAGAAGATGAAGATGAAGAAGATGGAGATGATGCAATGAAGATGAAGATGATGATGATGATGATAGTGAACAAGATTAAGAAGGTGCAGAAGATGCAGAAGATGATGAAGATAAAGATGAAGAAGAGGATGGAGATGATGGAGATGATGCAATGAAGATGAAGACAATGATGATGCAGAAAATGACTAAGATTAAAGTTGCAGAACATGAAAATGATGCAATGAAGATGAAGACGATGATGATGATAATAATGAAGAAGATGCAGAAGATGAAGAAGAGGATGGAGATGATGCAATGAAGATGGAGACGGCAATGATGCAGAAAATGACTAAGATTATAGTTGCAGAACATGAAGATGATGCAATGAAGATGAAGACGATGATGATGATAATAATGAAGAAGATGCAGAAGATGAAGAAGAGGATGGAGATGATGCAATGAAGATGAAGACAATGATGATGGAGAAAATGACTAAGATTAAAGTTGCAGAACATGAAGATGATGCAATGCAGATGAAGACGATGATGATGATAATAATGAAGAAGATGCAGATGAAGAAGAGGATGGAGATGATGCAATGAAGATGAAGACGATGATGATGCAGAAAATGACGAAGATACAGAAGATGAAGATGAAGAAGAGGATGGACATTATGCAATGAAGATGAAGAAGACGATGATGATGATAACAAGGAAGATCAAGAAGATGAAGATGCAGAAGATGAAGATGAAGAAGATGGAGATGGTGCAATGAAGATGAAGACAGTGATGATGATGATGATAATGAAGATGAAGAAAATGCAGAAGATGACAATGAAGAAGAGGATTGTGATGATGCTACGAAGATGAAGATGATGATAATGAAGAAGATGAAGATGAAACTGACACTTTGTGGCAAGTCAACGATTTCTAAGACTCAGTTGCAATCTTCTTCCATTCAAGATTTCTACCCATGATGTCATGTGATCAATACTGTACATGTTACCTAGAATTTGGTTGCAAAAGAATTTGTTGAATAAAAATGCAATGAATAATCCCTGATAGTTTAAATTCTAAATTCAATCGTGCTTACTCTCAACGTAAATAAATTTATTTGTTGATTTTCAGTAATTTTTAAAAAATGCAATAAATCAAATGCTTTTTATTTACTACATAAATACTGTATGTGAAAGTAAACCTCGCAAAATTGCGAATTTTTTCAGAAAGTTTCTGAGAAAAACATGGAAGAGTAAGAGGAAGAAGGTGCAGATGAAAAAGATGGACAAGATAAAGACCGTGAAGATCGTGAAGAAGATGAAAGTGATGAAGATTTTGAGTATGATATGATGATGATGAAGAAGAGGAAAATGATGATGAAGATGAAGACTATGAAGAAGATGAAGACTATTAAGAAGATGAAGATGATGATGAAAAGGAAGGAGTAGGAGGGAGATGATGATGAAGATGAAGATGAAGAAGAAGAAGCCATTATGTTATGAATTGTGCTGTGTTTAAGGTTATGACGAAGTCAGTGAAGAAGAAAAATATGAAGAAGAAGATGAAGATGAATGAAGAAGATGAAAAAGAAGCCAATCTAATGCAATGTTTGAACTGGTGAATCAAACAGATGTAAAACCAAGTCATCTGAGATTTTAGAGACAAAAAGCACAAATGATAAGACTTCCTACCCACATCAGTATTACTCACCATATACATTAACTCAAAACATTGATAGTCAAAGTAACCCTCCCAGAATCGCACAACTTTTCAGAAAGATTCTATTTCAAAATATAATGACTTGCATTTGGCTCTGCATTTGAAAAGCAAATAACTACAAATAATTAAGTTTCCTTCCATCTAGTATTTACTTTCAACATAAATACAGATGAAATCAAAACATACTACATTAATACATCAATACTTCAAGGCAAAACCTCAGGATTAATAATGTCTTACAGATACATGCCATTGATGAGATAATCACCATCATCCACAGCAAACTTCTTCTTCTTCTTGGGTCCCGTGCATTTGATTTTTATGATGACAGCAAAAAGTATCATAAGACAGACACCAAGTGCAATCGCAAGGGTGACAGTAACACGTGACTCCTGTCTGCTTTCAATCACCTTTGTTGGTTTTCTTGATTTATCCAAATTGGCTGGGTCTGATTCACCTTGAAAGAAATAAAATAAACCATTAATTCATTTGGATGGAGGTAAAAACTTGTGCTCACTATACATTTCTTGTAGTTGATTGTTCTTGTAGTCAATATGACATACTTGGACTTTCTGAGACATAGGTGATAAAGCTTACAATTCTTATCCTATCACCCTGTGTTATTCTTATTGATTTTGGCATTTGTTATACAGACAATGATGATGATTGTGGAAATTCTTCACAATTTGTTGAGATACAGAGTTTTGGATACCAAGTTTGTTTTAAGAAGCCAAAATTTAGCTTAGGTGTTAAGTTTTACTATCTTTAAGTTTGCACTATTGATTTTATGAGCATTCAAAGTTCACGTTTTTATAGGGGTCAGACCGGTTGGGGTGAAAAGTTTCAACCTGTGTCACTTTTCATAGTCATAAGCCCAAAATTTTAGGTGTTTTATATGATTCAAGCACGGAGAACATGTTATCTTGAAGTTTTGAAAAATTTCAACCTTGCCATATATATGTGGAAAAGGTCTCTAATTTGAGGGGATAAGCTACAGGTCTTATCAAATCAGCTTGGTATCTTCAAGAAATCCTTACACCATATTGATTGTCTGATTGCCTGCAAGACTCTTTAATATAAGTGATAAAGAAAAAGAATTACCTTTCTTGTTGTCATTAGCTTTAGTTTCAAGATGAGTTGGTGCTTTAGTAGCATTTAGTTGTTTATCATGGTCATCATCTCCAGAATCAAGCCATGTCCTCCACTCCTTTACTTTATGAGGATCTTCTTCATCAGGAGAATTTGGATCTTCTGTTGGTCTTTCACCTGTATCTTCCGGTTTTATTTCCACTTCTTCTTCATTCACATTATTGGAGTCTACCTCTTCTGATTGCTGTTCGGTAGCAATTGTTTTCGGAGCATTTGTAGGTTGTTGAGTTGGAGCTTTTGTTTTGTGTTCATGCACTGTAAGAAAGGAAAATTTTAGTGTTATTTCTGACATTTGTATAATCAATGAAAAATAATGAGCCAAATTTTACACTGTCAGTGATAAAACACCTTTCCAACTTTCAGTCTCATTTGAAAATTTACAAAAAATCCTAATAACACAAGTGTGACTTCAGCATTCAGCACCTTTTCAAGATTTCCCAAGCCAATTTTTCATGCTTCACAATCTTGATTTTATAGCTTTAAAGCTTAAAGGATAAGACTGAAAAATTGCTTAGGGATTAGAGTGAAACTTTACATCCTCAATTAACCCAAATTATCAAACTTTCTTCATTACAAAATCAAACCAATAATTATTAGCAGGTGACAATAGTAAATAATCAATATCTTAAAATAATTGGATATTATAACTGTATTTGCTAAGATTATATCAAAACTAAATGCATTGATCATGTGAAGGCTAGAGAGACAAACATTTTCCTGCAATAAAAGCTAAGGTGCAGAATGCAAACCTGAAGTGCAGGCCTTTTCGTAAGAAAAATTGGATGTGAGTGGTAAAAAGCTCATGTGAATTTGTTTGCGTGAGTCATCACTCACATAAATAAATTACCTAGGGACTTGTATCCTCATTCTTTCACAGACTTATTCACATAAATCACGTTGTTTAACAGTTTTGAATTCGTGCATGCATTCTACTCAGCAAGACTGTCTTTTAATTTTTAAAATTCCTTGGAAAAATTGTTGCGTGACATTCTACATTACTGACCATTTTCTGAAAACAATAAAAAGCTCGCGTGAGTACATCTGCGGGAGTGTTGACGTGATCAGAAGCAATCGCTTGCATGAAACAAAAAAGCCTGGAAGTGGAAGATATTTTTGACAATTTTGAAGACTGTTTGAAAGGTGTATTGATATGAAGAACAAAATTTTGATAAACAGCGGAAGTATGCTAGACAATGTTTCTGGTATTGGCATTTGGAAGCTTGTACTACCTAAAAAAATATGAAAAATATAATACCTCTGCACTGAATTCTCTTTGCTTGCTTATCATAGAAAAAAGCATGACAACCACCACAGAAATTTGGGACACATCTTGCTGTTTTGTCTGCAGGACAAGTTGCTCTTTTGCAAGGATCATCAGAGCACATGGCTACAGGAGATCCTGGAGGGCAATCTTAAAGAGAATTTCATCATTTAGCTGAAATTCATTTTATACTGTAATTCATCCAATGGACCAAGTATCCCAAAAGTAACTTGCCTGTAGTATAGACTCATTACAAGAGTCTCAGTTTCCACTCATTGAATCTAGACCAACAGCAACAGCAGTTTGCTACAACTGAGACTCATTACCTACATATGTTAAAAATAGGTAGATTGCGCTGCGATTTTGCCCTCCAGCAAGACACACTTCTTGGTGGTTTCTAGTCAAATCAACCCATTGCCAGCTTGCCCCACTTCCAACTAGCCCAACTTTTAGGTCAACTCATCCAACTTTCAAAATCAACTTGCCCCACCTTCAAAGTCAACTTGCTCTGTCTCAAAAGTCAGGTCACCCCCCACTGAACTATAAATGTTTACAGTTGGGGCTCTGCCCCCAAACCCCTTTTATCACACTGATAGATTCACATAATTATATTATTTTCTCTCATTTATTTAATGATGGCAAGGTGAGTTGACTAAACAGTTGGGATCAGTTGGACAAACACATGGGGCAACATGACTTGAAAGAGTTGTAACTTGACCATGTTAAGGTGGGATAAGTTGGTAGTGGTACCAGTTGACCTGTTACCTCAGAACATAATGAGGCCTGTATTGCATTTTCACCACTCTTGATAGAGCTTTCAAGGACGATGAGGACCCAACTGGGAGGCTACCCCCAAATCGTTGCAGGATTCTGATATCTGGGAAGTGTACTTTGCTACCCTTGGCTTTTGTTTATCCTTGTGGTTTGACCATTTACTTTTTAAAACAGCTGCTTAATAAACTATCTTCCGGTCTGAATTTTTACCTTCTTCTTTTATTGGTTTCTCTTTCTCCACAACTTCGATCTTCTTGGTTTTTGGCTTTACTTTTTCTCGTTGCATCTCTATGACAGCATACCCAGTATGATTCATGAATATGCAACGATTAGGCGAACCACAAGCAAAGATGAAACACGTTTTCGAAGTGATAACTTCCCCTGTTGATCTATCTCTATCTTTCTTGTAGTGAATTATTCCCACACTGCAAGACTTTCTTTCACAGCATATTTCGTAGCATTCGCGGGAAGATTCAATTGCAGTTCGAAAAAGCATCCTTGCTCCGTTATTTATCGATTCTTTAGTACGGATTATCGTGTCCTTCCGTATCTTGATTGGCGGACATCTTGATGTTGATGTTAGGCCCAGAGCGAACGACACAAAAAGAACATAAAAAATAAGAAAGTCTCTGTTCTTCATCGTGCTTCTTTATCCTCAGATGTTTTTAACCTCTTTCATTTATCAATTGATCAGAAAATGTGCGGTAAAACGCACAAGTGAAATCACATTTGTCAAATAAACTTCCCTTCCACTTCAATATTTTTCAAAACGTCGGAGTGCAAAAAATAAATTTCGAGAAGGAGTGCGTAATGTCATGAACAACAAGAATTGGGGACTGGGTCGTAGCGGGAGAGACATACTAGATTCTGATTGGTTGTTGATCTAATGACGTATGTTATACAGGTCATCATCCTGCATCCTCAGCTGTCCTTCAGGTGTTTACTTTCAGTACAAACAGTTTTTACTTTCATTTATTTATTTTCGTAAAATAAATATCATTTCGGAACAATAAATATTTTTATTGCAACCATAAACATACGTTTACAAATGTTTAATACCTATAACTAGATTTATAACAGCAACGAAAAAAATCATAACATTAACAGCAGCAAAACGAAATTGCTTGCCTCATGGAAGAGCACCAGCTAATTTCCAGCAACGCGATCCACTTTCCAAGAATCGAACTACCTCTCATTAAAACGGAAAAGAAGGATAAATTGTAATACATTTTGTAGGAAGTCACCAAAATCTGTAATTTTCTTGGTCAGAATCGCGAAGCAATGCCTCCTGCCTTTGTCCTTATTCGGTGTACTAGGGGGTTGACAGTAGGCAGTAGGTACCTGCAGGCATGATGGTGAAGGCAGTGCCAGTCGCTAGGATCTCAGTAGTGGGTTAACTAATCGAAACGTCAACCCTGACTGTATTCTGGCTGCGAGGATACCGTAGCTGGGGCTCGAACAGCGATCTCGCTGAGCTCCTGACACGACGAGCAAGCTGGAGTGGGCCACGGCGCATCAGCATCTCTTTGCCTGACACCCATGAAGAAACAAGGCAATTGCAAATATAGGATATCCATGAAGATAAAGAAAAAACACAAATTTTTCTTTTCTGGGAGATTGTTTCAACGATCATGAATTACTTTAACTTTATTAAACTGGCATTTAAACTTTTGAACTAAGTAGGTATAAAAAACTAATATATGAAAATCGTTCTCCAACTTAAATTACCTAAACAATAATGTTTTTACATAGTAAAACGATTTAACGACCATTTATTATCAACTAACTTAACTACACATGGTTCCACTGATCTTAAATCACCAAAGCAAAGAAATAAATAACTTTGAAATTAAAGTAAAGCAGTGGCTAAACTAGGAGACATGTCGCGTGCGACATTGTATTCAGCGAATTTCCAAGGGTGGCTAAACATGAGAGAGTGACAACATGTCTCTACGTCGCGGAGGCAATAAATGTTTCTGTTGCCTCCCAGAAACATTTGCGTGTCTCTCGCTACAAATTTTGTCGCGCGTTACAAAGTTATCGAAGTGGCTAAATTGGGAGAGATCGAGGGGACATGTCTCCTAGAGAGAATAAAAGAGGACCACCAAAGTTACTTGAGCGAATTAGGTCTTACAAAACACGCGCGAAATGTCTCCTAGTTAAGCCAGGCCTTAAGTGTTGCTAACATGATCTATATAGTAGAAGAAGGAATAATTGTTATTAACCAATAAGTCCTCCAGTGAACTAAGGAAATTATTAAAAAATACGAAATTCTACCGGACTAACAGATAGATGGTGTGCAAGGCGAGAGGGAGTACTTGATGGATTATTCCCAGTTGCGTAACCAAGTTTAGACTCCCTTAGAACTACTGGCCCCGACCAAAAAGGGCCTGCGACAAATTTTCCGTCGTTCCGTATTGTGTCCTTTTGGCTGTGCTGTGCTAAAAGGCTTCCCAAGGCGATGCCTTAAACAGTCACTCACCAGGGGGCATGTAACGTGCATCTTTCAAGTTCTAAAGGGCATGACAAAAATCTTCCTACTAATCCAAGCCCTTTCGACCAAAGAGCTCACTTTGCTTCGTCGTTCCTGCATAGGAGTCTCATCTTACTAAATTCCTACAGCCCCCAGCGTCTCTGTTGCGTCACCGATCATACCTTACTGAAAATCCTAGGTGCATTACTATAATGCAAATACCGTGTTGCAATGCAAATTCGAACGAAACCTGCAATTTTGTGAGCTACGGCGATTGCAAATTCGAGATCCATGGCAATTTCCATGGCGCAGTAATGTATTTGCCGTGTATGCACTACTCTTATACAAGAACAATCATACCAATTATTGCATCTTCTTTCAAAGAAGTGTGGAATATTTCTCGGAAAAACGGCCTAGCTACCTTATAAGACCAAAAAGCAGTCGCACTCGCACCTAAATATCTAGTTGTTGCTGTTTCTTAGGGCAGTTCTATCGCAAGCAATCATATATCATTGATCACAAGAGACTCGCTATGTACAGATCTTTTAATTGCTCCTTAACACTGATAGATTGTTTAAAACAGCAACAGCAAACCCCCAGTGAAAGTGGGGTATTTATGTGACCATTCTACAGCACATCCACGGAGCAACAGGAAAACTAACTGGAATATACTTTCTACACTGATAAAACGTAATAAGAAGTTATTTATGTTTTCTGGTCCTATATAATCTTGGACAAAACATACTGGAACAACCTCAATAGTTTTAATATTATCTATGTAATCCCTCTTCTCCCCCGTCACAATGCTGTTTCGCACAACAGTTATCTTGCTTTACTACCAAGATTGCTTTTGGGGTAAAGGGGGGAAGCATTTGAGTTATAAAAGTAGAAAATCGATAGAATAGGCCGTATTCGTTGGAAAGAAGGCCTTGTTCCAAATATTTAGTCAAAGATTGTAGGGGTGTTAAATAAAGTTGACTTTTCTACTCTCAAACGTCGGAATTATCTTGCAATGAAAAGTAGTACCAAAAAATTGGTGCTTATCTATGTTAACTACGATGATTCTGCTGAAACTACTGTATATACTTTGTCATTATCTTAATATTTTAACATCTACGTTTGCATACAATCAAATGTTAAAGGTGCGGGCAAACCGTAAGAACATTGTTGGCCAACATGTTGGCTGAAAATAGGCCAAAATGTTCGTACGGTTTGCCATATTATCACAAAATGTTGGCGAGACATAGCAAATCTTACCAACACATCAATTTTGTTCAAATCGACGAAAATGTTGGCCAACGTTTTTTCGTCAACAACATGTCGTTTATTAGGCCAACATCCACAGCTAACTGCGCCAACATTTTGGTCCATAATTGTTGGCGGAGATGTTGGCCAAAATGTTGGCACGGTTTGAGCCCGGCTTAAGCGAATGGGGTGCATTTTCATGCATGATACGAGATATGATGAAATAACTTGGTAGTTAAGGCAAGAAGTTATTATGTTTGTCGCTCAAATTTCTTTTCTGTAATTACGGGTGACAAAAAGGTTATATCAGCCCCGTTTTTACTGTGGATAAAATCCCTCCTATTTCTTACGCTGCTCTCCTTACGATCAATAAAGAGTAAGATTAAAGCAAGGCGCTTCTTGCCAGAGCCCAGAAAAGTCATGGTTTCATACGTTTGCAAACAGGGGAAAGGTTTAACTTGTTAGTTTATTAACTATGACTGGTACCCCCTCAAAACTAATTTTTTAGCCCTCTTCTTGCTTTTCAATGTAATTGATCATTTTGCAATGATGCACTGCAGAAAGAAAGCTATTTCAAACAAAACGTTTAACAAAATCTCAGCCATTACCGAGCTGTTATTGACCAGTTGCTTATTGAAAAAATTAGTGTAGTTTATTAAATAGGAAGGCTTGAAAGGTTAGCCTTCTTCAATTGGCAACCGGAAAAGATTCGAAATTTTTCTGACCTCCTTCCCCTTGCCAACAAAAATAATTCTGTACATGCGAAATTCACCCTGAAATGACCTGTACAATATGACTATTTACCATGGCTAACACCAAGCCTGCCCAAGTCGAACGTTATCTGAATTTTAAATTAGTGCCTTCCACGAAGAAAACCAGCAGCCTACCGATACACTAATACACCCTGTTTAGTATGCCACCTAACAATACTTTGTATACAATGAAAAATCATTTACCGGGGGGTTAGTGTCAAGCATTAATACTACCTTTTAACATGAGCTTTGCTTGTATTCTTTTACTAGTTCAGCAAGCGCCGACGCAGGAGCGGCTTGTCGCAAAAATGGGTGCTGCAGTAACTCAAAAGCTGTTGAACGCTTCAGAGGTTCTTTGACGATGCAATGTTCGATAAATGATTGAAGTTTTGATGAAACCTGAAATAAAATATAATGGATACATTAATACCTGGATTTAGAAATTGAACAACTATTAAATGTGATTCGATTTGACTTGATTTGATTTGATTAGAATTGGTTTGATAGAATGGCGAAAGATTTTGCTTATGAAGATGATGATTATACCGATGATGATAATGATGAGGAGAATGATGATGATGATGATGATTATGATGAGGATGATATTAACGATGAGGATGATGACTGATCATAGTCAATAGAAATTAGGATAACTGTATGAGGTTCTCACTCTTATTGACAATGGACTGATGATGATGTTGGCGATAATGACGATTGATGATGATGATGATTAACGATGATGATAAGACCTATAATATTGATATAATTTATATATTATAAGATTAATGATGATGGTGAATGGTAATCCTGATGATGATATTGATGATGATGATAATCATGATGATGATGATGATGATTGGTGATGATGATTGATGATTGATGATGATGATTGATGACGATTCTGATGATAAGGATGGTGGTATTAATGATGATGATGAAAGATATGATTTGGAAACTAATGAAGATGGTAATCGTTGTGATAATGATGATTCCGAATATGATGAAGACAATTTCATACCACAAAATTTAGAAAAAAATTAACAATGACGGGAGTACATCAAAGTACTAACTTTTCCTAAAATGTTCATTCAATTATCGTTGGCGAAAATGAAGATTAGCACTGGGTCACTTCGGATGCCCGAAGTACGCGAAAAGATTGAGCGGTTGAGCGGTCATAGTCGGGCTAGAAGTAGTTTCGTTATGACGAATAACAGGGATGGGGTGACACGTTGAGAAAGACAAATGCAATAAATGGCCTAAACACTACTTACACTCTTTTTTTGATAAGCAACTGTTCAATAAGCAACCAGGGCTGAGATTGTGCTAAAATTTCTAGTGAAATAGCTTTCTTTATACTGTACATACTTGCAAACTTGTCAGTTACATTGAGAAGCCAGAAAAGAGCCAAAATAAGAGGTTTTAGGGGGTACCAGTCACTCTGTGACGGCTGAAATCCTAGATATGTTAAGCAACTCTTGAGGGCTGGACGAAAGTCAAGTTGCTTATTGAAAAAAAAGTGTAATAAGAAAGCCGCAAGCAATTTAATAGTACCACGTTAGCCTGCTGTTCTAGACATATTCTTTACACTTTGGTTAATGATTTTATTCAGTCCACTATCATTTCTTATTTGTTGTAGCCTGGCAAACTGTCTATTTTACAGAAATAGAAATTATCATGCTGTCTTTTCCATTTCAATTCAAACCAGAAGCTCTGTTTCCAAAAGCCACAATTAAAAGTAAATCCATTTAAATTGAATCGATCTATAATTCATGGAAAATTCGACTTAAATAGTAGTCTGTTTACAGTGGGAAAATTTGATGAATAAATGCGAAGGAACCTTTGAATGAAACTACAAAATTCATACGGAAATATTGTAAAGAATTTATATCTTCACTTTCAGCTGATGAAAGACGTCAGCTATCATAATAGCATTTCTGTTTGAGAAGTCAGCTCTTAGGGTTTTAACCAGTAGTTTCATTTCAGTGAATTGGATTGATATTTTTAATTCGATTGGCTTTATTCAAAATTTTTATCTTGATGAAGAATACAGAGAAATCATTCGAGAGCCATACAAAGAATTAGACAGTATATCTTTTTACTGGGGTCCAAGTTGGGAGAGAGAATGCTTCATGAAATGTAGAAACGATTAAACACCCAAGTACTTACAGATTTGTTTCTAAGTGTTGGAGGGCTATCATCGCGAAGTTTCTTCATTGCTGTCAGTGGTGCTTCGTTAAAGAATGGAGGCTCTCCATCCACCATTTCCATGACCATGATTCCAAATGACCAGATATCAACCTAAAATCAACTCTACATTATGGAATCTGAAGAAATATGTTAGGCAATCACAACTAAGTACATGAAACGAAGACAACGAACTTGATCACCAAATTCTACATTTCTAAGGCCCTGACAAATCGATCAAACATTGTTTATCAAACATTTGTAATTTGCTTGTTTCACAAAATGTTTTACAGTTTGATTATTCCGTTTAACATTGTTCTTCAAACACTTTTGTTTGCATAAAGCAATAAATGCTTTTGAGCTTTCCAAAAACATCACATAAGTAGTTTTGCTCATTTTTGCTTGTCAAGCAATGTTTTGCGACGTGGCCAAACGCCCAAACCAGGGCCCTCCCTGCGTCCAAACATTCAAGCAATGTTTGTGACGTGGCCAAACGTCCTAACATATCTTCGATTAGCGAATTTAAATGTTTAACAAATAATACTTGATCGTTCAGAATGGGCCTAAGATGTAACTTATGAAGCTTACTCCCCTTATTAAATTTCTGAGATCAATCATATATTTCACACTCACTGCCTAAAGCGCAAATCACTTGACTACAGTGGAAATGCCTTCAAATCGCAACATTTAATGCACAAAGTTAAAATTTAACTTCTTTGTTGAAAGATATCCTAAAAGTGACGTTTTCTAAAAGAATATTTATGTTTTCGTGTAAAATTTCCAAAATGGAATGATCTCTAGCAAATCTTTGAAGCGCCATCAAAGACAGAAGGAATAGAAGCCTCCAAGATCTACCCTTTCCTACGAGATGCCAAAAAATGTTTTGAAAGCCTGAAGAGTCCGCAGCAATCAGAAGAGGCACAAAACTTTACCAGAAGTTTCTCACTGCATTCCTGGCATGAAAAAGCATTAATCATTTGTTTAAGTCGTTTGTTTTTTATGTTGTTTATGTTGTGAAATGCATAGTTAACTATACTATACTATACCTCTGGTCCATACGCTGCTCTTGAAATGATCTCTGGTGCCATCCAGTAAGGAGTTCCAACAAGTGAATTTCTTTTAGGAATGTCTTCACTGACTTGGGCACAGAAACCAAAATCAGATATTTTCACCTTGGAAAAGAAAGAAAATACAAGGTTCTTTTAAAAAAGAAACCAGTTGATAAGAAACCTAGCTCCAGACACTTTAAGAAACTTATATATAACTATATAATGTCAAAATAATTAAGAAACTCTGTTTCTAACTTGCTAATAATGTGCAGATAAGCACAGAAGAGAAAGACCTGGCTTATTTGCTGTTTTTTGTTTTAGGACTTTGAGTTCCTTTGTTATCCAAGGACAGAGTATGTGTAGCTCTGTTCAAAGCTCAAATACATTGCTTTTTATATCTATTTTTCTGTTTTATGTTTATATTCTTCAATCTCTCAAGTGTCTTGCTGTTTCAAGCAAAGAATTCTTGTTTTTAATGTTATGCACATCCAAAAATTTCCTGTGAACAAAATGTTTTTCTATATGCAGAGCACTCTTTTGATTCTTCTCACATTCTTTGCATATTAAGTCATTGAAACATCCTTTGCTATTGCATTTTGCTCTTACAATTTTCTAAGAGTTTTAATTGGAGATTGAAATATGTACAGTATCGTAGTAAGTTAATTAAAAACAAAGTAAGCAAGAAAGGAAGAAGTAAGCCTGCAGTCCGGTGATACCAACCTGCCCATTATGTGATAACAGAATACTGTCACTTTTTATGTCTCTGTGGATGACTCCTTGTGAGTGAAGATACGTCAAAGCCTTCAGACAGCATTTGCAAATATAAGCAATCAGATCTTCTGGAAGACTGTAAAAAAGATAAGTAACTTAATATAACACAGGAGGTCATCAAGGTTTTTAGAAAGGGGAAAAGTGAGGTTGCAGAATATCTGTTCTTGCATAGGAACTTCGACAATATAATTCTGTATAAAGTACTAGAAGAGACCACAGTATTTGGAACAATATAAGCTAAGTATGTTACCTTGCATCGTTTAGATACAAGATTGGGTCAAATAAGGATGTTCACTAAAGATTATTGGGACAGGAGATATTTTTACTTAAAACTGAGGGGCATTTCACTCTGCAAAAAGGCGTACGAGACTTCCATTAAAAGACTTTCAAGGAGTAAATTGCCCCTTGCTTAAAACTAAGCTGAATTGAATATACGTCCTGATACCGAATAAACTTTTTGTCTTTCAAATTAGCCATTTGAATATCTCAAGGTTGAAGATACAATTTTGGTGATTGTGCATTTTTTTACCAAATACAGAAGCAACATTAATCAGGAAACATTTTTGTCATAGGTGCACCATAATTGCGGGAAGGAATCTTAATTGTTAAAACAGTTGTTTAGTAAGAGTAGTAGAGTTACTAATTGCTCTCTGTGAACTTTTCATGGCTATATAGAAACTGCTTCCAATCCTTAATCAAAGGCCCAAACAATGGCTCTAATGGCATTCTTGGGAGTATTGTTACCATTTTTCCATTGTTCAAGCATTAGTTAGTGAGTTAGCTAGTGAGTTAGTTAGTGACATGCCACACCACACCAATATGTTCAAATTCTGCAATCATAAAAATCAGAGTTATTAAACTCAGTCACCTTTTATAGCTAACCACATCTGTCAAGGCTCCACCATCCAGAAACTCCATCACAACCCAAAGTTCATCTTTCACCAAGTATGACTCATACATATCCACAATATTGGAATGCTTGTAGTTTTTCATTATAACAACCTAAAAAATGCAAAAATATTGTGATTTCATATCATCTCATTACCAGTCGAGTTAGTCTGTGAATAGTAAAAATAGAAGCTCTTTGAGATTTATATACCAAACAAGCAAGCAAGCAAGTAGTTGTTAACAAACGTCAGGGGGTCTGGCATCTGTCTAGCTGGTTGTCATGTGGACTTGTAGCTGTTGCCCCCAGGCTGATATTCTAGAGCAAATACCCTAGATGAGGGGGTAACTGGGCATGAAGGCTTGGGGTTTTCAATATTTTGAGAGAGGTTTATGGTTCTTACCAAAATAACATGTATCAATTTGCGATCCCGGTGCAGTTTTATGGTTTTAAGGGAAAACATGTACGCTTGTATTATGTTTGGCTACATAAAATTGTGGTTTTACATTTGTTTGACCCCCCTGACCCCTTGATACTCATTTACTGACCTCGGAAAGATGGAAAGCTGAGTTGCCTGTAGGCTTGTGGAATGTTGTCCACAAAATTAACCCACAACCTAAGGGTTGTGAGCTGAACACCTTGACTACTCTGCCCGTTAACTGACCACTCAGCCCCACCTCTTTGCAGGGAGGCTTGAGGAAGGTTGAAGGGGGAGCTTCATTTAAATGGGAAATCTGTTTCTTCCCAAAAAGAGCTGTGTTTTCCAGGAAATGCACACTACTTTCCATCACCACTCCAAAAAATAACTGGTTAAAGTTCTGTGTTTCAGAAAACCGTTTTTTCTAATGTTTTCATCTATGCACTTCTCCCCACAGATTGTGCCAAATCCAGTCTTGGCTGTAATTGGGAAGATTTAACAAAGAGGATATTTGATAGGGGGAGAGGAAGAGTTTGCCCCAAATAAAAAGGGGAATTTCACTACTGGAAAAGAGCTGAGAGCTTTTGCCCTAAACAGAGAGGGGCATTTCACTCCTTGATATGGCATAGGGTAAAGGGCTTCTCTGTCTGCAATTACTGTACAGAACTTGTATTATGATCTGCCTCAAGCCTTCCTTCTGTTGCAATTGTTCAGTCTGAACTGAACAAAAGGGTTAATCTGGCTGAGTAGATATGGGATGTACAACTAATAGGTGCTAATCATTGTGGGAAACCCATTGATAATTTCATGGAATTTCCTGCCAATCAGACAGACAAGACAACAAAGTCACAGCAGCAGAGATCACCATTGTAAAACTGTGGACAACACCTTTTATTGTTTGTGAAAATTGACAGCTTCTCCACAGGTACCATAGGGACCTTTCTCTTATTTTTGCCAAGTACAATAAAATATCAACAAACAGTGAAGATGATGGAGCAAAAAAGAGAAATATTTGAGGCTTACTTCATTAAATAGTAATTCTCTCCGCTGTTGTTTTTGAAGATTCATTTTCTTGACGGCAAGAGCTTTTCCCGTCCTCTTATCCCTGGCAATGCACACCGTCCCTGAGGAGGGTCGTGATTGTCCGTTGGATATTCGACGAATGTTTTGCAGACATTCGCGAATGTTTTTCAGACATTCGACCGAAAAAGTGTATATCGTGTCTGGGCTGTTCCGGGAGGTTTTTGAGCTGGAAATAATAAAAAACAATCTGTTGTATCATATTTTGGGCATTTAGAAGCAAAAGAATAATATTTGAAAGCTTGCGCTTCAGATATCAACTGTCTGCCTAGGCCAGTCACAGCTACGAAAACTGAAGTACGTTCCTGAACTGACAGCGCCACTGCCAGCTTGCTAAGGTAGCAAATAGACAATTAAATTTATATTTGATTCCTACCTTAACTTTTTTCTTGAAGTTTCGATCGTTATTTAGAAAATATAAGCATATTTTTATACTGTACTTTTCTTGACTGTGATTTCAAGTTTGACACGCGCGGCGTCCACGAACAGGAAACCAAGCTGTCCGATTGTTCTCCATTGTTTATGAACAATTACACGCGAATTTGAAGAAATAATCGCGCGGCATATTTTATACTGACTCTTGAAGAAAAAAAACTTGCTTCAGTCAATGTAAAAAATCGACGAATAATCGATAAAAAATCAGGTTCTTCAAAAATACATTCCGTTTTTGCATGAAATGAAGCAGTAGGCACTACAGTCTCATGGTATTAGGGTCTCCAGTCGACTTGAGCTCTATCTCGAATGTTTCAGGGGGTCAACTTATGACTCCCAGTCAATAAAAAAATCGACGAATAATCGATAAAAATCAGGTTCTTCAAAATGCATTCCATTTTGCATGAAATGAAGCAGTAGGCACTAGAGTCTCATGGTATTAGGGTCTCCAGTCGACTTGAGCTCTATCTCGAATGTTTCAGGGGTCAACTTATGACTCCCAGTCAATAAAAAATCGACGAATAATCGATAAAAAATCGAGTTCTTCAAAAATGCATTCCGTTTTGGCATAAACTGAAACAGTAGGCACTAGAGTCTCATGGTATTAGGGTCTCACGTCGACTCAAGCTCTATGTCCAATGTTTCAGGGGGTCAACATATGACTCCCAGTCAATAAAAAAAATCGACGAATAATCGATAAAAAATCAGGTTCTTCAAAAATGCATTCCGTTTTGGCATGAACTGAAACAGTAGGCACTAGAGTCTCATGGTATTAGGGTCTCACGTCGACTCAAGCTCTATGTCCAATGTTTCAGGGGGTCAACATATGACTCCCAGTCAATAAAAAAAATCGACGAATAATCGATAAAAAATCAGGTTCTTCAAAAATGCATTCCGTTTTTGCATGAAATGAAACAGTAGGCACTAGAGTCTCATGGTATTAGGGTCTCAAGTGGACCTGAGCTCTATCTCGAATGTTTCAGGGGGTCAACTTATGACTCCCAGTCAATAAAAAAAATCGACGAATAATCGATAAAAAATCAGGTTCTTCAAAATTGCATTCCGTTTTGGCATGAAATGAAGTAGTAGGCACTACAGTCTCATGGTATTAGGGTCTCCAGTCGACTTGAGCTCTATCTCGAATGTTTCAGGGGGTCAACTTATGACTCCCAGTCAATAAAAAAAATCGACGAATAATCGATAAAAAATCAGGTTCTTCAAAAATGCATTCCGTTTTTGCATGAAATGAAGCAGTAGGCACTACAGTCTCATGGTATTAGGGTCTCCAGTCGACTTGAGCTCTATCTCGAATGTTTCAGGGGGTCAACTTATGACTCCCAGTCAATAAAAAAAATCGACGAATAATCGATAAAAAATCAGGTTCTTCAAAATGCATTCCGTTTTTGCATGAAATGAAGCAGTAGGCACTACAGTCTCATGGTATTAGGGTCTCCAGTCGACTTGAGCTCTATCTTGAATGTTTCAGGGGGTCAACTTATGACTCCCAGTCAATAAAAAAAATCGACGAATAATCGATAAAAAATCAGGTTCTTCAAAAATGCATTCCATTTTTGCATGAAATGAAGCAGTAGGCACTACAGTCTCATGGTATTAGGGTCTCCAGTCGACTTGAGCTCTATCTCGAATGTTTCAGGGGGTCAACTTATGACTCCCAGTCAATAAAAAAAATCGACGAATAATCGATAAAAAATCGAGTTCTTCAAAACTGCATTCCGTTTTGGCATGAACTGAAACAGTAGGCACTAGAGTCTCATGGTATTAGGGTCTCCAGTCGACTTGAGCTCTATCTCGAATGTTTCAGGGGGTCAACTTATGACTCCCAGTCAATAAAAAAAATCGACGAATAATCGATAAAAAATCAGGTTCTTCAAAAATGCATTCCGTTTTTGCATGAAATGAAGCAGTAGGCACTACAGTCTCATGGTATTAGGGTCTCCAGTCGACTTGAGCTCTATCTTGAATGTTTCAGGGGGTCAACTTATGACTCCCAGTCAATAAAAAAAATCGACGAATAATCGATAAAAAATCAGGTTCTTCAAAAATGCATTCCATTTTTGCATGAAATGAAGCAGTAGGCACTACAGTCTCATGGTATTAGGGTCTCCAGTCGACTTGAGCTCTATCTCGAATGTTTCAGGGGGTCAACTTATGACTCCCAGTCAATGTAAAAAATCGAATTTTCGAATTTTGAATACCTCCGTATTTAAAGTGTACATATACGTATCTTTGAATTCACTTCTAATACTTTGCTTTTGTGTCTTTTTGCGTGCGCTTTTGCGTTCTCGTCGCTGTCACTACGTCATTTCTATCTTGACGACGTAGCATTCTAGTGCAGTGGCGTAACCAGGGTTTTGGCATTGGAGGGCAAAAGAGTAAATAATATGGGGGTCTGGGGGCTTGCCCCCGGAAAAATTTTTGGGACCTTGCCCTTCTACAAGTCGTAAAGCGGCCCTTCATAAAAGAGATTGGACGGGCTTTCAAAGGAGAAAATATGTTGGACAATATAGATCACTTCGGGTAGAAATTAAATTTTTCGAAATCGCAAGATATCAATCTTTCGATGCTAAAATCGTATAAAGCCCCCAAAAATTAGTCTAGGTGCAAAGTTTTACTATCCCAGTGCGTGTATTGTCGATTGCACGAGCGTCCAAAGTTTATGATTTTATAAGGGCTTTGACCGTGTGGGGTAAAAAGTTTCACCAAGATCATTTTTTGCGGGCAAAGCCTTCATGAAATCGGGAACTTTGAATGCTCATAAAATTAAAAAAACAAGCGCTAGGACAGTGAAACTTTGTACCTACACTAAGTTTTGGCTGCTTTATACGATTTTTATATCGACAACTCGATATCATGTGATTTCTAAAAAGTTTTGTGCCAGGGATAATTTGTTCTTAGACCTTTGAAATTCATGAAAGCTACCAAATATCTACATTGTAACTACAAAATTTGTTATAAAGCGTTTTTAAGTATGAAAACATGGAAATTAAAGTTTCAAACTAATTAATGAGAGAGACAAAAAACTAGGGGGTTCCGGGGGTATGCTCCCCCGGAAAAATTTTCATTTTTTACCTCTAGAATGGCATAGAATGCATAATTTTTTGCTTGTCGAGTGGGTATCCCAAGACATCTCACCTCACCTGTTTGTTGGAAACACTTGCTTTCTTGTTGATGTAGAACATCCCAGCCCAGAATACATACTTATTATAGGGAGTGGTGAAAATTTTCATTCTACGTTTATCTACTAGAAACATCTACTGTGTTGTGTGATCTTTCGTTTACGCTACTAATTTCCTCGTGTTTTTGCCTTTTCGTTCTATTTCGTTTTATTTCGACAACGAGAGAAAGGAGATTGACGTTTTGACTTTTCACCACAGCAACAATGCGGAAGAGAGAGAGGTCTTTTGAATAAACTTTAAATCTGTCCGACGGGATCGTAAAAACATAAGAAAGGTCCGTACCTTCAGAACCCTTCACACATCGAGACCTATTGCAACAGGAGGTGTGTGTGGGTTGAACAATAGTAAACACGTGGCGTTAAATGTCGCATAAAGAATAGTAGTAGAACACTTTCCTGGAACCGAGCAGGTTGGATCACTTGGATGATATCTCTACTCCTTGTCGACATTGAAAAATATTTATTGCCCAACGGTTTATAGAATTTCTCTTACTCCCCCCCCCCCTCTGATTTTATTGCAGAAATGGATTTTTCTAAAACACCAACTTTTCAACTATTGTCGCCCCCCCTTGCCCCCTTGGCTACGCTACTGTTCTAGTGCCATTAGTATGAATCTGGATTGGCGAAATCGCATTACGGGGATCACAATACGTTCCTCTGAAGGCAAAGCCGTCGTCCCATCGGGATGACAATAGCATAGAAGAGTGCACAGTTCGCGCAATAACCATAGATGGGTTTACAACAGGGTATTCCTCATTTGAATCATTATCTTCTTTCCTGTACAGTCAGGTAAATGGTACTTACGTTGAACAATTTGCGGGGACGCTGGAGAGGGGAGAACGGGGGGTCAAACGTCTCTCCTGCCCTTTCCTACGGGGGACAAGGGGGGAAGTGCCCTTTCAATGTAAAACGTTAATGGACTTCGACAACGTTAAATATGTTAGGTGTCGCATTTTGCCCCACATTGTACTATTTCGGCACCAGAAATTCAACTGAAGGCAATTTGAGTTGAAACTTGATCTAAAAATCGGAATTTTTAAAGCAGTTTTGGATTCTTTTGTGGTGGGTGCTCATTTTAAGACTTGGAAACATTCTGGCAAATCAAGGGTTGTGACTTGTGACAAGGGTTATTTTCATCGATGACGTTGAAAATTTATGGTCAGTGAAAATCTGACTTTTCAATTTTGTGTTTTTAATGGCATGGTCACAAAGAACATCTCAAATGGAGCAAAAAATTACAAACACCCATTCGATTTGGCTTTATACTGAGAAGTTATTACGATTCGAAATTTGTGTGACGTCATCAAAACGCAAAACTGATATTTCGAGTCTTAACAGTTTCGTGCACCTCTGTCACCTGCCTTCGAATAGAACATAAAATTAGTTCTTGCATCGCAGTGTTCCTACCTGGTATCTACCAAGGAATGCTGCTTCAAATCATCAAAAAGTGGGAAATGAACTAAAAAGAGCCCACGAAATAAAATATCTTGGAAAAAAGATAGATGAGAAACTTTCCTTGGAATCTCATGTTAGAAAAGTAAAAAGTGAAATTATTAAATACTCCTCCATATTCGCTAAACTCAGGTATTCTATACCAAAACAATACATACTTACCCTTTATGATTCTCTTTTAACTTCAAAAATAGGCTATGGACTTGAAGCTTACGGTGTAACTTGCTGCAAGCATATAAATGAAATTGGGTTCTTCAAAATATAATTCTTAGAATTATTCATTTTAAAGACAGAAAATATTCCACTAACCGCCCGCATGAAGACCTAAATATATAACCAAAATTGACGACTTCTATAGACTTAAAATTTTAAAATTCATGCATAACGTACACTTTGAAAATATTGCATTGCCAGAAGTATTTCATTCAGGATTATTTTTCAACAAATGAGTCATCTCATCAATACAGTATGACACTAGATAAAAACATTGCTATAAAGTTGTAAAATCTAAAAAGAAGTGGGGAGATCTCACTCTAAAAAACGTAGGTGCTCAAGATGATTCAAAAGCATAAAACTTTCTGCAGCAAAGTAAAAGAGACCATGATCTCTGCTTATGAATCGTAACTTATCCAAGTTATATTTTACAAAAAATCCGTTCTGAAAATATGGTAGATTGAAGGCTTAATATAATATTCGCTTTACTCTTGTTTTGTTTAGTTATATGTAGCAGTAGTAGAAAAAAAGTAAAAAAATGACAAAATGAAAATAAAAACAAAAAAAAAGAAAAACAGTTTTTTTGAAAATAGATAATATGTGAAAGATTATTTGTATCTTAAAATTGTAGTGTTATTGATGTATTCTGTATTTCTTTTCAGTTTCATGTATTTTTAACTTTAATTTGCGGCCTGAACTAGATATATCTTATCTTTTTCAGTTGAGATCTATATCTTATCTTTTTCAGCGTGTCAAACTACCCCTTTTCGCCAAATTTGATACTGGTAACATAAAATGCACACTTGTATCACCAACATCCCCAGTATGAAAGGACCTGCTCAAAAAGGTTACGATGACGTCATCATAAATATTTTAGCTTTGGAAATGCGACAAAATGTAAAGCAATCGAGCTATCTCCATGTTTTCTATCTGTTTTGCCATTTTCTTTCGCATTAAATGGCTATTAAGTGAATTAAAATGGGTAAAAGGTATATTTTTATGACGTCATCATGACGTCATATATCACGTGATAGAAGCATTTCTCGACTTGGCTCGTAGTCGTAAACGATTTAGCGTGGTCGATTTACCGGGAATCGAGTTTAAAAACAAAGGTTAGGCACTTCCTTAGATTGCAGGCCAAAATACCTTGTCTAAAGTTGCCGTTGAATTTCCCGTGCCGAAATAACGTATTTAACGTTGTCGAAGTCCATTAACATTTTACATTGAAAGGGCACTTCCCCCCTTGTCCCCCGTAGGAAAGGGCAGGAGAGACGTTTGACCCCCCGTTCTCCCCTCTCCAGCGTCCCCGCAAATTGTTCAACGTAAGTACCATTTACCTGACTGTACAGGAAAGAAGATAATGATTCAAATGAGGAATACCCTGTTGTAAACCCATCTATGGTTATTGCGCGATAGAGCTCAAGTCGACTGGAGACCCTAATACCATGAGACTGTAGTGCCTACTGCTTCATTTCATGCAAAAACGGAATGCATTTTTGAAGAACCTGATTTTTTATCGATTATTCGTCGATTTTTTTTATTGACTGGGAGTCATAAGTTGACCCCCTGAAACATTCGAGATAGAGCTCAGGTCCACTTGAGACCCTAATACCATGAGACTGTAGTGCCTACTGCTTCATTTCATGCAAAAACGGAATGCATTTTTGAAGAACCTGATTTTTTATCGATTATTCGTCGATTTTTTTTATTGACTGGGAGTCATAAGTTGACCCCCTGAAACATTCGAGATAGAGCTCAAGTCGACTGGAGACCCTAATACCATGAGACTGTAGTGCCTACTACTTCATTTCATGCAAAAACGGAATACAATTTTGAAGAACCTGATTTTTTATCGATTATTCGTCGATTTTTTTTATTGACTGGGAGTCATAAGTTGACCCCCTGAAACATTCGAGATAGAGCTCAAGTCGACTGGAGACCCTAATACCATGAGACTGTAGTGCCTACTACTTCATTTCATGCAAAAACGGAATACAATTTTGAAGAACCTGATTTTTTATCGATTATTCGTCGATTTTTTTTATTGACTGGGAGTCATAAGTTGACCCCCTGAAACATTCGAGATAGAGCTCAGGTCCACTTGAGACCCTAATACCATGAGACTCTACTGCCTACTGTTTCATTTCATGCAAAAACGGAATGCATTTTGAAGAACCTGATTTTTATCGATTATTCGTCAATTTTTTATTGACTGGGAGTCATATGTTGACCCCTGAAACATTGGACATAGAGCTTGAGTCGACGTGAGACCCTAATACCATGAGACTCTAGTGCCTACTGTTTCAGTTCATGCCAAAACGGAATGCATTTTTGAAGAACTCGATTTTTTATCGATTATTCGTCGATTTTTTTTATTGACTGGGAGTCATAAGTTGACCCCCTGAAACATTCGAGATAGAGCTCAAGTCGACTGGAGACCCTAATACCATGAGACTGTAGTGCCTACTACTTCATTTCATGCAAAAACAGAATGCAATTTTGAAGAACCTGATTTTTTATCGATTATTCGTCGATTTTTTTTATTGACTGGGAGTCATAAGTTGACCCCTGAAACATTCGAGATAGAGCTCAGGTCCACTTGAGACCCTAATACCATGAGACTCTACTGCCTACTGTTTCATTTCATGCAAAACGGAATGCATTTTGAAGAACCTGATTTTTATCGATTATTCGTCGATTTTTTTATTGACTGGGAGTCATATGTTGACCCCTGAAACATTGGACATAGAGCTTGAGTCGACGTGAGACCCTAATACCATGAGACTCTAGTGCCTACTGTTTCAGTTTATGCCAAAACGGAATGCATTTTGAAGAACTCGATTTTTTATCGATTATTCGTCGATTTTTTTTATTGACTGGGAGTCATAAGTTGACCCCCTGAAACATTCGAGATAGAGCTCAAGTCGACTGGAGACCCTAATACCATGAGACTCTAGTGCCTACTGCTTCATTTCATGCAAAAACGGAATGCATTTTTGAAGAACCTGATTTTTTATCGATTATTCGTCGATTTTTTTTATTGACTGGGAGTCATAAGTTGACCCCCTGAAACATTCGAGATAGAGCTCAAGTCGACTGGAGACCCTAATACCATGAGACTGTAGTGCCTACTGCTTCATTTCATGCAAAAACGGAATGCATTTTTGAAGAACCTGATTTTTTATCGATTATTCGTCGATTTTTTTTATTGACTGGGAGTCATAAGTTGACCCCCTGAAACATTCGAGATAGAGCTCAAGTCGACTGGAGACCCTAATACCATGAGACTGTAGTGCCTACTGCTTCATTTCATGCAAAAACGGAATGCATTTTGAAGAACCTGATTTTTATCGATTATTCGTCGATTTTTTTTATTGACTGGGAGTCATAAGTTGACCCCCTGAAACATTCGAGATAGAGCTCAAGTCGACTGGAGACCCTAATACCATGAGACTGTAGTGCCTACTGCTTCATTTCATGCAAAAACGGAATGTATTTTTGAAGAACCTGATTTTTTATCGATTATTCGTCGATTTTTTTTATTGACTGGGAGTCATAAGTTGACCCCCTGAAACATTCGAGATAGAGCTCAAGTCGACTGGAGACCCTAATACCATGAGACTGTAGTGCCTACTGCTTCATTTCATGCAAAAACGGAATGTATTTTTGAAGAACCTGATTTTTTATCGATTATTCGTCGATTTTTTACATTGACTGAAGCAAGTTTTTTTTCTTCAAGAGTCAGTATAAAATATGCCGCGCGATTATTTCTTCAAATTCGCGTGTAATTGTTCATAAACAATGGAGAACAATCGGACAGCTTGGTTTCCTGTTCGTGGACGCCGCGCGTGTCAAACTTGAAATCACAGTCAAGAAAAGTACAGTATAAAAATATGCTTATATTTTCTAAATAACGATCGAAACTTCAAGAAAAAAGTTAAGGTAGGAATCAAATATAAATTTAATTGTCTATTTGCTACCTTAGCAAGCTGGCAGTGGCGCTGTCAGTTCAGGAACGTACTTCAGTTTTCGTAGCTGTGACTGGCCTAGGCAGACAGTTGATATCTGAAGCGCAAGCTTTCAAATATTATTCTTTTGCTTCTAAATGCCCAAAATATGATACAACAGATTGTTTTTTTATTATTTCCAGCTCAAAAACCTCCCGGAACAGCCCAGACACGATATACACTTTTTCGGTCGAATGTCTGAAAAACATTCGCGAATGTCTGCAAAACATTCGTCGAATATCCAACGGACAATCACGACCCCCCTGAGGAACCTTCACCAATTTTTACAAATTGTTCGAGATATTCCCGTGGATCTCTTTCGGAAACGACTAACTGAAGCGACTCACGGAATTCATCATGCGATATTGACAAATTTTCCATAGATGACATACTGCTTGGTTTCAGTCTAGCCTGATTTAGGACCGATTTTACGTGTGAATTGCCGAAAACTTCAGAATTAGCATTTGTGTCCTCTGAGCCAACAGACACGGAATCGGACATACTAACAGTGCTTGTTGAGGAAGTTTGTCCGTTTGCTTTCCTCGCATGATCGGCATGCATATGATAGAGCATTTCGTGCCGGTGAGCAGAGTGTATATTTTTAGGCAAACTTCTCGAAGCAAAATGAGCGCGATCTTGGCTAGGCAAGGGACCCAAAACATCTTCTGTCCTAGGCCCATTATTTACTCCATCATGAACATCTTTTTGTCTCGCACCTTGATAATCATTTAATTTCATCCTAGGAGTTCGAGTATCCCTGAGTGAATTTGAGCGTGCAACACTGACATTTTTTATTGAAGTTGAACCCGATCGAGTTGGGTTGACTCCATTTCGCTTTTGCATCAAAATTCTTTCCACAGCCGGTGCGATTTCAGTTACAGCACTTGGGTCTATGATAGGCTTGGGTCTTTCGAATTCTTTCGATAAAAACTTCTTCCATTGAGTAGGCACACCAACGTAGGATCCCTCTCGGTGATCGTAAGTCATGTGAAAACGATGTTCGAATGTCGAGGGAAGGCTGATGTCCTTCTTGCGAATTTTCTTCTTCCGAACTTTTTCCTTTTTCTTCGGCATCTTTCCTTGATTTCAATAAACCTCCTTAATATATCATATCTTATAAGAATGTAATTTTATGTGACATATGTATTTTAGAGCAAATTGGAGTGATTTCCGCCTCTGATCGTTTATAATCTGTAGCTCTTGTTTTCCAGAACCTGCACAAAATCAAAACTTCTGAAAATCTTGCCGCATTGTTTTCATCGATCCTTCGAAGACTTCCAGAACCAGACTCTCCCCAGACCTCTTGTCAGTTTCTGCGCCTCCTCAGAGGCCAACCGAAAGTTGAGCCTTTCTTCTCTCATTACGCGTTGTGCGTTGCTCAGGGAGTTTCAACTGGCTTGCAAAAATTTCCTCGTTTTTTTTCAAGGTTAATCCTGCAAATAATAAATTCTTTCGAAAGTTTAACGTGGCATAGAACGTAACTGTTAATGAAGATAAGGACTGTCAAGTCTGATTTTCCTGTGGCCAAAGTTTAAGCAAGAAAGATCTGTGATCAATTGGGAGAACGAAAATGGCCTAAGTAAATTTGGGGAACGGAAGCTGGGTTTTCGCTGAAAACAAAGGGTCTTCGTTTAGCATTTTTTCGCCGGTGCAAGTTCTTTGTACGAACGACTGTCTTTGGAGGCTTGGCCTTTCTTAGACAAATTCAGATGGTCTGAATCTGCTCGGAATCAAGGCAGATAAAGGAAAGAAAATTAAAATGGCTGACTCGAAATGGCAACCAAATTTAAATGCAAAGCCGTTCATACCAAGTTCTGCAGCTTATGTTGTGCGATTACCATGTTGCATGCGACCACTGAAAATCAGACGGAGAGGTTATCTAGGACGCGTTATTCAAGGAGTGCTTGTTGGTGTTTTGACAATAACTGTAATTTTTAATATAGTTTTTATTATTGACAATTCAAATAAGTTGAGATCTGGTTCAAATTCTTTGCCAAATGATGGACTGGATGATGGATTTGTCGGTCAGGAATTATTACAAGAACGAAGAACCGAAAAAATGGGTAAGCATCATGTTGACATCATACTCACTGATGTGGATTCTGAAGGAGACAAGTGGCTAATCCAAGTTGTTTTTATTCCACAAAACATGTGTAACCATTGCTAATCCCAACAATAACCAGTTTGATTGCCCCACTTCAAGTCGGTAACAGGACAAGTCCACCCACTACAGAAGTGATCCACCGTTAGACAAGTGGGCCCATCATGTGGTAGACAAGTCGGTCTGTCAGCATACACCAAATTGGCCCATTAAAATATAATAAATTGTACACACGGTTGTACATGTACACTGTTAAAGTGGGGTATCCCCACATGTAACAAAATAACTAGTAAATAAAGTCATGGACCAACATTGTGGTGTGCTGACTTGTGGAAAGGGGTCGGCTGATTGGTAGTGGGCCAACTTGGCAGTGAACCAACTTGTCTAGAAAGCGTTACAACCTTCCCTGCCCTAACATGGTCAATTTACAAATGGGTAGGGCAAGTTGGTGATGGGGCAAGTTGGAAATGGGACAAGTTGAATAGAAAACTGTCCAAAGTAGTCAATTTTTGTCTGCTTCGGACATTTATACTCTGAGGAGTGTTGGAGGAAAACAGCCTTTTAAGTATGACCAACTTGGCCCACTTCCAACTCACCCCACCTCCACCTTGCCCCATTCTAAGGTCATCTCACACAACCATGCAGGCACTAAGATAGTAAAACATAAAACATTGCACCTTATCTAAATGTTGTAGTGCTTATCAGGGCTGTTGCAGGCAGGAAGATTCTATATCTCAAATTTCCATAATCATTGCCATTCATTGAACAAGTGTATTGTCCAATCGTGTATCTTATTTTCAATGAATACAGATAAAAAAGTGCCATTATTTTTGTAGATGACGATGGTACTATGGTGAAAATAGAAGCTAGATCTGGAAAAGACCTTGTTTATGTTGCAGTGGATGGAATCAAAGCTTATGAAAATAGTGATAAAGAAGACACTGCAAGAGGACTTCATATTGTGGTTTTGAATCAATATACTGGTGCTATGATGGCATCTAGGATTTTCGACACTTATGCATCCAAACTAGATGGAGAAATTGTGTTGTTTCTAAATATGTTGCAAGAGGGACGAATCATAGTATTTCTAACAAAGGTATGCTTTGAAGGTGCTGTGGTCAGGGCCATCACCAAAGGGGGGTACAGGGGGCGCTGTACCCCCAATGCTGCAAATGTTGGTACAAACAAGGTTTTGTCGACAAATGATGATATCGGTCTGGAGATTTGGGATTTCTCTTGTTCAGCATTTTTCATCAAAATGCAGAAGCTCGGTTACAATAATATATTTTTCATTAAATTAGAGCATGATACAGTACATACAGTATAAGGCTCAGTTCTGAATGAGTTGGCTGGTTCAAATGACATGTAAAATCGTTGAGAAACGATCTATGAAATGAAAAAATCAACCACAAAATGAAAACAAAAAGAAAAAGCTAGATTCCTGGAAAAGAAAAAGCTCAAAGTCTTGTTTTTAAATTGGAATTCATGTTGATTATCAGAAAAAGCATAATGAAAAATGGGTGTGGCTGCAAAAACCATGCCCTTCTGTCGGCAAATTTTTACTCTGTGCCCCCCTAAAAATGTTTTTTGCTCTGCCCCTGGCTGTGGTCTCACAGTGTAATCATGCTGTGTCAGGAGCTCAGTGTGGTTAGGGTTCAAGCCCAGCCACGGAAGCCTCAAGGGTTTAGGTTTCGATATCTAACCTACTACTGAGATCCTAGCAACTGGCACACAAAACCCCATTGTATCTTGAAAAAGCCCCACTTGAAATAAAGGAACAGCATCCTAATTTGTTTCATACACCAAAAAGAGACTCAAAAACGTTTTATCCCATGAAGTCCCTGCTCAGGTGTTAGTACTTCCCCTTAACCCTCAGGACGATGTGTGTATGGTGAATGAGTTTGAGAAATCTCGTTTATTATCTATTAAACCTCATATTTCAGGACGAAGCTAGTTTTCAGTTGAAGAAAGCTGGTAAGAGTATCATCCGATCTTACGGTAGTAAATTCATTGATAATCTCAAGTGGAGAGACAACTGGGCATTTATAACAAAGAAGAAAAACAAATGGTTAGCAGAATCTTTAGAGAAGAGTCCAGCGTTGGATAAATGGCCTCCAGCTGTTGTTATACAGGCAAATGTTATACTGCCTACAAAGAAAGATGATTGTGATTATGGTGAAGGAAATGTTGGGACAAGAAGGAAGTCGTTCTGTGAAAAATATGAAGGATATGGCAGTGTCTGTAATTGTAAGTAAATGATTGTTTTTAGAATTTTTGTGCCAAATCTTGATCTTGAAACTTTCATGCTTTTTTTCAAACGAAGACTTCAACGACGATGATGACGACGACGGGACAGGTTGCGTCCACAACTTTTACTGTGATATGGAAACTAGGATAATCACAGTCTTGAAGCCCCTGCCTTTGCTCAAAAAGCACGGCAATATATTTGAGGGAGGATAGGTGGTAATAAGTTGGTGAATCGTGAAGTCAAAAATAAGCAAGAAACGTTTTTGAAAATATCTAAGCACATGTTTTTTGATGTGGCTTAACATTCAAAAATTGTTTGATAAGCGAAATTCACATGCTTGACAATCAATTTTTGCTCGTTTGGACAGAGATTTACAATTACAGTATCTTGCAATTATAAACTTTAAGCCATGGCCAAACCATCAATGTTTTCAAACGACTGAAATTTGTTTGTCACGCAAAATGCTTTACCACTTACGTCACAAAACAGTGTTTTTGAACTTTTCAAAAACATCGCTCAACGAATTCTGCATAGTAATGCTCGTCAAGCAATGTTTTGTCATGAGGCTAAACGTTCAATTCAATTCAATTCAATTCAATTCAATTCAATTTTATTTGTAGAATAAAGAGCCTAAAACAATGTATAATTAATAATATAAAGACTTTATTCTACACGACCCAAGAAAAGCAAAGCTTATCTAGCTTGGGCCGTTAACAAAACAAAATAAGAAAGATACAAAATACTTAAAATAATTTTTTTTTTTTTTTTCAAACATTTCTCGATTAGCAAATTCCAAATATTTGACAAAAATGCCTGATCGTTTGGCCAGGGCCTTATCCTGCAGAAAACTCAAAACAATTAGAAAACGTGTTTACGATGATAACTATAATTTTTCTCTTTTTCTAGGTAAGAACCCAGCTCCAATAGACTTGAAGGGCGAGCCATTGCCGAACAACCGCGTCGCGGACCTACCTGTTGCGGTAATCGCGGCAAATAGGCCGCAATATCTTTACAGAATGTTACGAGGGCTGCTAACAGTGCGTGGTGCTGATCCGAAAATGGTCACTGTTTATATCGACGGCTTTTTCGACGAGCCTGCCGCAGTTGCGAATCTGTTTAACGTAAAATCCGTTCAACATACTCCTGTTTGCAGTAAGAATTGCAGAATCGGACAGGTAATTTAATCCAATTTCAAATTACGCATTTTTTGACTCGATATCTATTAGACTTATTAAACGAACCTCATGTTCCGCTCATGCAATCTAAGTCAAGAACTACAGCAACCTTCTGACAACAACGACAACTTCAGGTATTAGCTGCATCCTTTTACTTACCAAAACTTTCCTAACGCTAATCCTTACCCTAAACCAATCCCCCATAGCAGCTGTGTAAGAAAATTACTGAGCCAAACTTTGATCAAATTATCATCAATTTTCATTAATAAAGCTCCCAGAAAAGCTTATTTAACTTGATAGGAACTTTAATTGATTGTTATAATTTTTATTATCAATTAAGCACAAGATTGGCGAGACTTATTTTTTCCAGCATTACAAGAAGAGTTTAACTGGAACTTTTGATGCCTACCCAAAGGCAAATCATATGATCATATTGGAAGAGGATCTGGACTGCTCAAAAGATATATTTGATTATTTCAGTCAAATGCTGCCTCTTCTTGAAACAGATCCGAGCCTCTACTGCGTGTCTGCTTGGAACGACCAGGTAATGTAATAGTGATAGACATTACTTTCGTTGTTGTTTTCCCTCCTCCGCACTCCGCCATCCTTCTTTAGAGGGCAAAGCAACAAGGTTTTGTAGTTGTTAGAGGCTGTTATGGATATTTCTGAAGTGTATGGCAAAATGCAACAAGTCTAGATATGTGACAGTATATACAATATGCAGGACACAATAATGAATAAAAGTAAAGTTGCCGTTTTTGAGTCTACTACTAGCCTAGGGCTACTCAGTCGACTTTACACTATACCCCTGGCCTGGATGCATTAGCATATAGCAGGGTGCAGCCACACACGGCGCTCATAACTACCAACCAGGTACCCATTTATACACCTGGGTGGAGAGAAGCACATTTGTGTTAACAACTTGCCCAAGGTTGTTATCTCTGCAACACAAGTGGAAATACTGTGGCTCGAACCCACAACATTCTCGTTGTAAGTCCAGCACGCTAACCACTGCGCCACAGAGACCACAATACTGATGTTTCATTCTAATGTAAATATAGTGTAGTGTAGTAAAATCTAGTGTAAGTATAGCGTTGGAATCAACACTGAATGTGACTGAATCCTGGCTTTAAGGGATGGGTATGGATAATAATATATTGTACATTGAAAGGGTGATAGAAATAACTTGACATTGCACAACAACAACAGCATCTAGCGAATTTGTTGGACTTATGTATTGAGTCTGATAATTCCCAGTTTGAGCGATCTCAGTATGTTTTTAGTATTGGTTTGATAAGCGATAACTTGGAACTTAAAATGATGTGACGATTTAAAGGAAAGGCTTTATTTTGCGTGGATTGGTATGGCCTAGAATGGTATGGCCTAGAAATCTAGAAGGAAAGAAAGAAAGAAAGGAGAAAGGAAAGGAAGAAAGAAAGAAAGGGAGGTAGGTAGGAAGGAAGGAAGGAAGAAAGAAAGAAAGAGAAAGAAAGAAAGAAAGAAAGACAGAAAAAGGAAGGAAGAAAGAAAGAAAGAAAAAGGAAGAAAGAAAGAAAGAAAGGAAGGAAGGAAGGAAGGAAGGAAGGAAGGAAGGAAGGAAGGAAGGAAGGGAAGGAAGGAAGGAAGAAAGAAAGAAAGGAAGAAAGAAAGAAAGAAAGGAAGAAAGAAAGGAAGAAAGGAAGAAAGAAAGAAAGGAAGGAAGGAAGAAAGAAGGGAAGGAAGGAAGGAAGGAAGGAAGGAAGAGGAAGAGAGGAAGGAAGAGAGGAAAGAAAGAGGGAAAGAGGAGAAAGAAAGAAAGATAGTGAGAAAGATAAAGAATAAAGGAAGAATCAATAAAGAAAGAAAGAAAGAAAGAAAGAAAGAAAGAAAGAAAGAAAGAAAGAAAGAAGAAAAATAAAAAATGAAAACAAAGAAAGAAACCCTCGCGATCAATGTACTTTTCCAAAGAAATATCTATTTTAACATGAAGGTTTCGATTTTTAGGGATACGAACATTCTTGCAACGACCCTGCCATGCTCTACAGAGTAGAAACGATGCCTGGTCTCGGATGGTATGTTTTTTTATTTGTGTATTTTCCTTCGTTTACGTTATTAATAAACTTTCTGCCTCCCACCTTTTAGTTAGAAATGGCAAAATTTTGATATGAGTTCTGAATTGAATGCTAACGAATACAAAATTAACATTTCTTTTGAATAAACCATTTGAAATGAACATGCTGAAGAATACAGAATGAAATAAACAAGCTGACGAATACAGTATGAAATAAACATGCTGACGAATACAGTATGAAATGACGAGCTGACGAATACAGTATGAAATGAACATGCTGACGAATACAGAAATTAACATGCTGCCGTGTGCATCATGAAACAAACATGCTGACGAATACAGTATGAAATGAACATGCTGCCGTGTGCATCATGAAACAAACATGCTGACGAATACAGTATGAAATGAACCAGCTGACGAATACAGTATGAAATGAACATGCTGCCGTGCGCATCATGAAACAAACATGCTGACGAATACAGTATGAAATGAACCAGCTGACGAATACAGTATGAAATGAACATGCTGCCGTGTGCATCATGAAACAAACATGCTGATGAATACAGTACAAAACTGCCTTATTAGCAAACGTCTGTATGGACTATAAAATGTAGTACTGAAACGTTTTCTCCTGATAAAAACGAGGTCCTATTCTATGTTTTTATCCTATACACGTGGTCCTATAAATTGTGTTTATAGCAACATGTTCTTTTTTATAGGTTGCTAAAGCGCAATCTTTATAAAGACGAACTGGAACCGAAATGGCCTGGGCCTAATGAATATTGGGACTGGGATATGTGGATGAGACTTGACTCTAATAGAAAAGGGCGCGAATGCATCATTCCAGATATATCGAGAACATATCATTTTGGCGCAAGAGGATTGAATATGAATGAATACTTTCAGGATGTGTACTTCACAAAACATGCTTTAAATCGAGCAACCGATGTCGTGTTCAATATAACCAAGATGTCCAAAGATAATTATGAACAGGATTTGCACAGTGTTGTCAAGTAGGTTATTTTGAAGAATTTCGTTCTTATTTATGCGCCACTTTTCAAGACTGCTATGGAAACGAAAGGACACGTATCGTTTTTTCAATAAGAACTTTTGAAAATCAAAATCAACCAAGTCAGAGGGGATTCGTGAACTGTATTATAGGGGGTATTGTAGGGCGTCCCAGGGTCACAAAGCCCTAAAAATAACCTCAAAGCCACCTTCGTCAGCTCATAGTTTCGAAAGGCCGCAGCCACAAATGCCAAAATAACAATACATGCAACCTCGTCCCCAAGGTGAATAGGCCTCTACGTGAAACTCCGCTGTCTATATTCGACCCTGGTATCGGCCTTGTCTATTCGCAATTTGATTGGATGTTCAAACAATAGAAATTTTCACACCGAAATAGGCCGAAAACTATATGAAAAATATCTGTAAAAACTAAAAAATGATGCTGCATGAGAAATTGTATCTTGCCTTACAGTTTTTAATGAAATTCTTTGCATTTCCTTTCTAAAAACGTCTGCTTTCAGAATCTACATCTTGTTTTATGCCTAGGCCAAGATTGCCGGTATTTTGGCAGATTTTGTGGCCAGTACCAGGGCCAAAATCGATTTGACGGTTGAGATTCGAGGAAGGAAACTAGATTTGGGGCTCGGGGACGAGCTTGAATAGATGAAGCTTATCCTAAGAAAAGTCTTGTTTTTGGGCAGTTGAGAAACATTTCCTATGACAGTTGTGCCAAACTCAAAGTCCCTGCTACAAATTTTGACCAGAGTTTTTCAGATATACCTTTTTTTTGCTCAAGTTTTAAAGATTTAGCTTTTATAGCCTCTTTGCATACCCGGTGTTTAAAATTTAAATTAAATTTCTTTACTGATTTATTCTAGAAATGCAATAGTTTTGGACCACAAAAAGAACCAGTGCACCCACAAAGAGGATTTTGTCCCGGACACTAAAGGAAAAACATACGTCGCGTACATCAAAATGGATCATTTTTCTGATTGGGAAACATGGACCAACTTAGCTGGTTGTTTCAAAATTTGGGACTTGGATGTCCGAGGTTATCATAAAAGTGTCTGGCGGTTTTGGTTCAAACAGAATCATATCCTACTTGTCGGTGTTCCTCAGTCGCCGTTTGCAGTTTATAAACCGGACAGTGTTCAGCCGATTTTTATTCCGAAGAAAAAGAAGAAAGAAGAATAATAGTTTTAAAAGCCGAAAGCAAACTTATAACTAATTAGTTTAGAAATTTTATTTATTAGAAGTTTGTTGCATTTAATGAAACTAAAGATTTTTAACATCAGCTAATCATGAAATGTATTTCAAGTATTTTGCTTCCTTCCCTAAACGCTAAACAATACACCTTTTCGACGAGCGACTGCCATTTTGGATTTTTTCAAGGTATTGAGTTTTCGAGGCTAAAATTGCAAAATCGTACAAGCCATCCAAAATATAAAGTCTTGGTGCAAAGGTTTACTGTTCTAGCACTTGTATTATTGATTTTATATCGCGTGCAAAGTTCCCGATTCTATTAGAGTCGTTCGCATTGTGTGTTGCCCAGGGAGTCACAACTGGGTTGCAAAAATGTCCTCGTCTTTTTTAAAGAATAATCCTGCTAATAATAAATTGTTTCGAAAGTTTAACGTGGCATGGCTTTTCTATGAAAGCCAAAGGTCTTCGACAACGATTATTTTCACTTGTGACCTTATTAGCTAGTTCTTGTTTGCTTTGCTTTTCTCACATAAATTCAGATGGTCTGACTGAATCTGCTCGGATTCAATAAAATGGATGACTCGAAATGGCATCGAAATGCCAAGCCGTTTATACCAAATTCTTCAGCGTATGCTGCACGATTACCAAGTTGTATGCGGCCACTGAGAATTCTTAAAAGAATGTTTGTTAGTGTTTTTACAATATCTGTAATTTTTTATGTAGTTTTCATTATTGAAAATTCAAATAAACTGAGATCTGGCTCCAATTGTTTTCCAAATGATGAAGTGGATGATGGAATGGTTGGTCAAGATTTGTTACAACTAGAGTCAAAAACAGTAAAATCGGGTAAGTGCGTCCATATCAAACATATCAAACTTCCAACCGATTCACTCCTTGAAATCTCGTACACCTTTGCTAGAAAACCTATTGTTTTCACAGAAATCCCTTGGAAATCCTTTTGTTTTCATAGAATCTCGTACACCTTTTTGAGGAGTGAATTGCCCCTCGGGCATGTCCCAACTTTTACAAGTTGTGTTGCCAACTGCTAGGCTGCATTCCATGTACTATATGCCTACGTATACACCACAAGTCTCCGGTGTGGAAGAGCGATTTTCGATTTTCTATCTACTTTCTATGCATGGAATGCACCATGGGCCCACTTGTTCATCTAACTTGTCCAATCTATAAAGGCAAATCTCCCTGGCTTTCAAATAACCACTAAATAATTTTAAAATTGCAAGAATCAGCGGACTGTTGGACATGCTTAAAAGCTTTTTTCGTCTGACACTCCTCAGAGTATAAACGTCAGAAACAGACCGAAACACATGAAAAGGGCCAGAATTTATACCCAGATGCGGATCGTAATGCATCAATCAGCGCTGAGTTGACATTGCGTTTTAAACACCAATCAGCTTGCGGGATACAGTGGGAAGACCAATAGGATTCATTGAAAAGAGTCCGGGCGAGAAAACGAACTCTGTCTATCTACACAGAACCGGATTCTTGGTTTTGATGTGGACAGATTCCAAAACTCCAAAGTGAAACACAGATCTTGCTTTGATAATGATTTTAAAACAATCCTCGCTGTAATTTCCTGCACAATTTGGGTTATAGAGTAAGTGTTGTCCTTTGGCCGAATCATGTTCAAGGCTAGGTTGTTGCTTGAACCTGCCGGGTGGTTGCTCTCTTTGCCGGAAATTAAATTGTGCTGACGAAGAAGTAGGGACATGCTGTTTAGTCCTATCTCCTAAGCTCGACCAACTGCACACCGGCATGAGAATTCATAAATGACTACACGTTTTTTCTTATAAGAACAACCTTTATAAGAAACACCAGGCTGAATAATTTGGGTCAGAATTTTTTCCTATCTCCAAAACTATTTGAGATAAACACAAGAAAAGTTCACCATCGTGAAGCCCTTGCCTTAAAACGTATTTTAAACATGCTTTTAAGAAGGGTAGGGGTGATCAATTGGTGGAGAAACAACAATAAGAAACAGGCAGGCTGAAATCAAAGCTAAATGCTCATAAAAAACCTTGAAAATGGTAGAACTTTCCGAGTTCTAAGAACTAACCGAGGGTTGGCAGCAGCGCAGCACTTAATGGCCTTTTTTGTTTGATTTTCGTATCGCAGTTGGTTCCAATGGAAGTTTCCTATCCAAGAGATTCTTAGGTGAGCAGAGCACTTTTGCGAACCACACTTTTATCAGCCGAAAAAAACTTACCATCTTAAACTTCCTATTGGTCAGGGTGCACTAGCAATATAACCAGTGATTTGCACCTGCAGCTTGTGCACCTATATGGTGACATATTAGATACCCTAGGTACTTATGTACCAACCTTGAAGGAATGATCGACGAGCATTGACAGAGTTAACGCAACTTTTTTGCAGATGACGATGGTACTATGGTGAAAATAGAAGCTAGATCTGGAAAAGACCTTGTTTATGTAGCAGTAGATGGAATCAAAGCTTATGAAAATAATGATAAAAAAGATACTGCAAGAGGACTTCATATCGTGGTTTTGAATCAATATACTGGTGCTGTGATGGCATCTAGATTGTTTGACACTTATGCATACAAACTGGATGGAGAAATTGTGTTGTTTCTGGATATGTTACAAGAGGGACGAATCATAGTTTTTCTAACAAAGGTATGCTTAACCATCAATTCCTAGACACATCAATGGGAAATGCCTATATTCACCAAACCCTCCCTTGTATCTCCAAAAAGCCCCCCAAAATCATTGATCTACATCCAGATTCCTTGTCTACGCCAAAAATGAGCAACAAAATTTTTATCCCACAAAATCACTGCCCAGGTGGTAAGACTTCCCTCTACCCTTAAGACTATGTGTGTATTGTGAATAAGTTTGAGAAATCTTGCTTATCTATTAATTTCCATATGTTGCTATTTTGATTGCCATATGCCTCCATTTCGCTCAAAATTTAAGCTGGAGTTTTGTTGTATGGGGGTACTTTCGGAGGGTCGTTTAGGGGTTCGAGGGAACATGAAAACATACGCAATTTATCCAGGGTACAAGGGCACGTTGCCAGAATTAAAAGAGAAGTTGGGAACATCGGGAAACAGGGATCAGGTAAAATCCTCCCTATCAATCCGCTTGACTAGCAATCGGAAATATAATCCTACATAACTCCAGGGAACAAGGAGATTTTCTGAAGGGCTAGGGGAACATGCAGCATCCCCCCAAACGACCCTTAATTTGCATAAGGAGCTTCTAGGGTTCGTGTCGGGAACTCATGTCGCTGATGTCTAGACTCACTACACAAAAGTCCCACTGCTTCGCTCAATGTTGTTGTCGTTGTTTTCTAGAATCGCTCACTGTAAGGCGATTTGTCTCTGTTGAAGTGACAAATCATAAGTAGTGGAGCGTAAGTTAACTAGAGACTCGTGTATCCAGCCAACAAGTCTAGTCGCTGATCTATCTATTGTTGAAAAATGGTCAAATGGGTACAGCTAACCAATAATTTGAAAGCCACCCAATGTGTTTATTTTTCTTAACTGCTGTCAGGAATTTTTTATCAGAGTCGCCGGCTGTTTCCCGATGAATGGGTACACTTTTTATTTGATCGTTATGGAAGATGAAAGAAGGGTTCGGCAACAGGTCGCCGACTTTTACGATTTTCTGGGAACAAGGATTAATGATAAATTATATTGATGCCAAGATGAATACATATTAAAGTTCTTTCTTAAATCTCATATTTCAGGATGAAGCAAGTATGCATTTGAAGGAAGCTGGCAAGAGTATCATCCGATCGTATGGCAGCAAATTCATTGATAATCTCAAGTGGAGAGACCACTGGGCATTTATAACAAAGAAGAAAAATAAATGGCTAGCAGAATCTATAGAGAAAAGAGCAGCGTCTGATAAATGGTCCCCTGCTGTTGTTGTACAGGCAAATGTTACACTGATGACGACTAAGAAAGATGATTGTAATTATGGTGAAGGAAATGTTGGGGCAAGGAGGAGGTCTTTCTGTGAAAAATATGAAGGATATAGCGTTTGTAACTGTGAGTAGAACTTTTGTTTCAAGAATGCTACTGTATTTGCCAAAACGCTTAACTTGATCTCTAAAATTGTATGCTTTTCAGAAGAAAACTTTTCATGAGAAACACCAGGCAGTAATTTGGGTTAATCTTTTCTCCACGTATTAAATCTACCTGTATTATGTAAACTCACTGGTTTTTGTATGAACTAAAGGCCCTAGCCAAACCATCGAACATTGTTTGTCAAACATTTGAAATTTGTTTTGCAAGCAAAATTCAACAATGCTCGTCGAACATTTCTCTTGCATCATGCAAAAGATGTTTTTGGACTTTTCAAAAACATCGATCAGTGAATTCTACTTATTTCTGTTTGTCTTGCAATGTTTTGCGACGTGGCCAAGCGTTTAAACATTGTTGGATATGCAAATACCCAATGTGGAACAAACAATGCTTGATCATTTGGCCAGAGCCTTACTCCTGCAGAAAACGTTCCGCAAGTGAAAATATTTTATGATAACTTCATGATGATAACGATGAATGTTTCTTTTCTAGGTACGAACCCAGCTCCAATAGACTTGAAGGGCGAACCGTTGCCGAATAACCGCGTCGGGGACCTTCCTGTTGCGGTAATTGCGGCAAACAGGCCGCAATATCTTTACAGAATGTTACGAGGGCTGCTAACAGTGCGCGGTGCTGATCCGAAGATGGTCACTGTTTATATCGATGGTTTCTTTGACGAGCCTGCCGCACTTGCGAATCTCTTTAACGTAAAATCCGTTCAACATACTCCTGTTTGTAGCAAGAACTGCAGAGTCGGACAGGTAATTCAATTCAATTCCAAATTACGCATCTTTTATTCACATTTATAGGCACTTTAATTGATTTTGTAAGGTGCATTATCAATCACTCGTTAAACACAAAGATTGACGGCGATTTTATCTTTCCAGCATTACAAGAAGAGTTTAACTGGAACTTTCGATGCCTATCCAAAGGCAAATCATATGATCATATTGGAAGAGGATCTGGACTGCTCCAAAGATATCTTTGATTATTTCAGTCAAATGCTGCCTCTTCTTGAAACAGATCCCAGCCTCTACTGCGTGTCTGCTTGGAACGACCAGGTAAGGTAACCGACAGCACACGAACCTGAAACCCAGTTATTGCTGATGAAGCCAAAACTAACACCAAATCGAGACCGCTCAAACTGATAATAGTTTAAGCGTCCAGCAATTCAACTCAATAGCGATAATTGTTGACCAGGTAGTCTAGTGACATTATATATTACAAATAGGAAAAACGATGTTTCATTCTCCATTAGTATTCCGAAGTATAGTGTTGGAATCAACGCTGAATCCAGGCTTTAGGGAATTGGGCATAGCCCATAATATATTGTACTCGTAATTTTGCTTTGTAAAAGAACTGCAACAGCATCAAGTGAAGTAGGTAGTGAGACTTGTACGTATAAGGGGTCTAATTATGACTCCAAAAATTTAACCGATCTCAGTATGTGGTTCGTCTCAATTTGATGAGCGATAACCACGGGGTTGTTCTTCGCTAAATTTTGGGTAGGAGTTCATGGGAGGTGGTGGTCCTCACGAGGCGGTGGTCTTTTACGGGCAATGACTAGTTGTCTATTCTAATATGTAGATTTTTATTTGACTTTTAGGGATACGAGCATTCTTGTAACGATCCTGCCATGCTGTACAGAGTTGAAACGATGCCTGGTCTCGGATGGTACGTTTAATTGTTTGTGTATATTCCTTTGTTAACTGGTATCATTATGTCAAATGTCTTTTAAGTACTTTTAATTTGTATTTAAAAAATTGTTCCTATAAATAAGAGAGTACCGTATGAAATGAACAGCTGACAATTGCATCGTGAAAAAAACAAACTGTCCTTCTGAAATATGTATAGACTGCAAAGTCTGTATAGACTGCAAAGTACAGTGCTGAAATGTTTTCTCCTGATGAAAACGCGGTTTTATTCTATGTTTTTATCCTTTACACGTGGTCCTATAAACTGGTTGTATACGTAATAATATTTTCTTTTCTTTAGGCTGTTAAAGCGCAGTCTTTATAAAGACGAACTCGAGCCGAAATGGCCTGGTCCTAAAGAATACGTGCACTGGGATGTGTGGATGAGACAAAACTCTATTAGAAAAGGGCGCGAATGCATCATTCCAGATATATCGAGAACATATCATTTTGGCGCAAGAGGATTACATATGACTGAATACTATCAAAATGTTTACTTCAAAAAACATGCTTTAAATCGAGCAACTGATGTAGTTTTCAATATAACCAAGATGTCCAAAGATAATTATGAACAAGAATTGCACAGCATTATCAAGTATGTTATTTTTGAACAATTTAGTAATTACATACTGTATGCACCATTTTACCAGACGTTAGGACCTGGCCAAACGATCAAACATTGTTGGTCCAACATTTTAAATTTGCTATACAACAAATGTTTGACCGTTTGGCCACATCCAAAAACATTGCTTGACAAGCAATAGTACAAAGTTTGTTTCGTGATGTTCTTGAAGAAGTTGAAAAACATTTTTGCTTGACGCAAACAAAAAATGTTGGACCAACAATGTTTGATCGTTTGGCCAGGGCTTTACGGAAACGACGCTTGTTTGTCATAAGAAACTTTTGAACATGAAAATAAGACGGGTCACCGAGGTTCGTGAGCAATATTATAGAAAGGGGTATTGTAAGACGTCCCAACGCTGCAAAGCGTAAAAAGGATTTAACCCTTTGTTTCCCACTGTAGCCAATTGGCTACATATTATTTCAAGTCCTTCCAATTCCCCTCGTTCCGTGTAATAGCCTTGCCTAAAGAGTTTTTTACACACAACAACACAAGAGGAACCAACAAAATGGCGGCTTTCCAGTCTTCTTTGCAGCATTGGGAAGAAATTCAATATTTTCTCTCGCCTGGTCGCCAATTTTTCAGTCAGACAAATTCTTTGGCCTAAATGGAAAATCTAAAATGCTGTTTTATTTAGAGGTAAATAATTTAGTACAGGAAAGTAAGTACTTTTCTTGCAGTTTTTCACCCAAATTTTGGCCTAGGCCCAAAATTTCGAATTTTTCTTATAGGGGGGCGCGGTTATTCGGGGTTGTCCCTTGGGGGACAAAAAATCCCCCAGGCCCCCCTGGTCAATTTTTTCACTTGTTTTGTCATGTTCATACCCAAATCTATTTAATTTGAAAATTTGAGTGAGATATGAAGAGTATTTCATAATTTGGGAAACAAAGGGTTAATTTGCAGAAACAGACCCTATTTTATGAGTAAAATAATCGGAATACAAGAATAATAAGACTTTCTAGGCCTTATTATTGCGTGATATTATACTACGAACATCTTTGACGCGATTTTTCCACTTTTCTGACCGAATTAAAGTCAAACTTTCGACTTTTCTTCAATTTGCTACCCACTTTCATGGGGTTTTGGTTAAATTCATACCCATGTTTAGAGAATCTCAGGGCCAAAAACCCACTCATATGGGCGGCACATACCCGTACCCAAATTATACTACTAAATACCCCCCCTCCCCCGGGCGTACACCGAAGTCCAAGATCAACATCAGTCATAATAACTGAGGATGAGGACCGCTTATTGTGGTTTCATGTTCCCCCGTTTCCTTGAGAAAATTCCTTTGGTCCCCGGAGTTTTGTAGGCATATTTTTCAGACTGAAAGTCGAGCGTACAATTTCTCTGATCCCTGGTTCACGATTTTACCTTGTTCCCTTTCAATTTTGGCCATGGTCCCTTGTCCCCTGGTCACATTTCATATGTTCCCTTCTGTTTCCTGGAACCCCTATAAACGCCCCTCCTAGATGAAGTTAAGCTCATGATTAGAAAATTTTCGTTTTTGGAACGTAACGAAACTGCGTTGGAGAAAATTTTACTGTGGCTCTTTCCCCAGAATCAAGAAACCCTGCTATCTGCAATGTAGAGCTGGAAAATTAACAAACGAGGCTGAAGGGGGGCTCTGCTGCTGGAAGCATTAATCAAAGCAAAATGTCAAAATGTTAAGTTTCATTTTTTCTTAACAATTTAGGGGGCTCAGCCCTCCCGCGATCCCCCAGCCATACATCTGCAATGAACGATTAAGGTTGGTAACCTCTTTGCATACCCGGCGTTTAAGGTTTAAATTAAATTTCTTTTCTGATTTATTCTAGAAATGCAATAGTTTTGGACCACAAAAAGAACCAGTGCACCCACAAAGAAGATTTCGTCCCGGACACTAAAGGAAAAACATACGTCGCGTACATCAAAATGGATCATTTTTCTGATTGGGAAACATGGACCATCTTAGCAGGTTGTTTCAAAATTTGGGACTTGGATGTCCGAGGTTATCATAAAAGTGTCTGGCGATTATGGTTCAAGCAGAATCATATCCTATTTGTCGGTGTTCCTCAGTCGCCGTTTGCAGTTTATAAACCGGACAGTGTCAAGCCGATTTTTTTTTTCGAAGAAAAAGAAAAAAGAAATTTTTTAAAACCTAAAAGAAACTTATAACTGGTAACTTTGTTAATTCTATTAATAAGAATTTGTTGCATTTTAATCTAGCTAAAGATTTTGAACATCAGCTAATCGTGAAGCATATTTTCATGTATTTTGCTTCCTTCCCTTAACACTACACCACAGAATAGGGAGTTAGGGACTAACTCCATATTCTATAGCCATCATGTCTTTTTTCATGATGTAGAGTTCTCGAAGCTTAAATCGTATATAACGAGATAAAGCATCCAGAACGAAGTCTTGTTGCAAAGTTTTATTGCTCTAGAGCTTTTATAGTCCCTATAAAATCGTCTATAAGAGCTGACAAGTCTACATAAGTTAGCAGATTAGCACTTGCAGCCAGATGGCGTTAGTTTGCCGTATTGTAAAGTCCACATAAGCTCTGCTTTATCGCTCTAAAGGTCTGGAAACTATAACAGATAGCTTTATTACAGATAGCATCAAATTTTTATGCTTTGTTAAATTATTGATTTCATGAATGATCACTGTATTCATTTAATTGCTTCAGTGTCGAACCATGTTGAACTAGTCAAATGTTTTATTTTGCTGACTGACAATATTATTCCTACCTGCAAAGCTGAATTTTGAAAATTCTTACGTTATTGAAACTAAAGAAATGTTTACTTTCAGTAAGAGAAGATGGCAAGAAATGGTAGAAGAAGGTGCCAAGACGTTTCGTCTCCAATCCGAGAAGAAGCTATACGTTTAATGCTCTATCTCTGTGCCAGATAAGGAATGACTTTGAAGCTTTCGTTGATTCATACTTGATTAGGGTAGCGATGTAATCAATGATGATAGAAGGTGGCTGGTAGCAACTAATCACTGTATTACCTAATGCAGCGAAAGCAATCACAAGTATCACAAGTAATTACTCGTTGATTCAAGCACAGAACCGAAAGAACCAAGAAAAGTGAGGCTATAATTTCAATAAAGGAAACGAGAATTAGCAAATGCTTGTTAACATGCCTTGAGACCTTCGACATTTGTGAGCTGCAAGTAATAGAGGTAAGGTCATCTTTCTCAACCTTCAGTTAGACTCTAAACTACTTACATATAATATCAACGTTCTATCCTTATACTTCTAACTTCAATCGTCTTAAACGTAGCTTGCTTGCCCTAGCATCGACTGTTACCTTCTCCATGGAGTGAGTTTTCTTCCCAAAAAGCGCGAAAGGTAGACCTAAAAAAACTGCTATACAGTAGATCCCCACATTATAAAATCTCTTTCTTCAGTCAATGGGTAGATATAGCATAAACATGCAGAGATGGGATAAAGCAGGTTAGGTCAAAGCGAGAATTCTTGCAACACGTCTGGCAGCTTAAGTTTCAAATTCCTCGAAACTCTAACACTAACATTTTGAGAATTGTCCAAAAGAATTTGTTGAAAATCCCTCGTAGCTTACCGAAAGCAGAATTTATGAGAGGCGTGCAAAGTCTACCATTTTTGGTAGAATGGGATCAAAAGAATACGATTTCGATCCTTACATTTAGAGTAAGATTTAGTTCGTTTATACGGGAACGGATCGGAAACGCATCCAAATGGATCCGCCTTGCTAGCGTACCCAAAAAGATACGATCCCTTTCTCAAAAAGGAACGGATCCACGCGTAGCCATCCGTGTAGACGAAAAGCCTATCATGTGAACTTGTTTTTCCCGTGTAAACGAATTCATAACAGAGCTCTACTCTACTCTATCGTTTTCAGAAGATGCCAAACAATATATGCTCCCATGGTCTTGGCCTACTTTCATAATTCTTCCATAACGATTCGAACTTCCTTTGCCATTCACGATTCTTGAAATCCAGGCAAAAGGGTACATGGTCACCCTGAGCGAACCTCTGTTTTGTACTGTGGAGGATATTCAGTACGGTGGAAGGTGTTTAGTGCTGTGGGGGGATATCATCAGTACTGTGGACGGTGTTCAGTACAGTGGAGGGATACCATCAGTACAGTGGAAGATACTCGGTACAGTGGAGGGATATCATCTCATCAGTACGGTGGAGGGATATCATCAGTGGAGGGTGTTCAGTACATTTGGAAGGACCATCAGTACCATGGAAGTTATTTAGTACAGTAGGTAAGTTTCCGCCGTACTAAATATCCTCCACAGTACTGCACAGAGGTCACCCAAGATGATGGTGGCAACGAGGGACGCTTAATTTCGCTCCATACTTGTGGCACATGGTTAATGGAGATGGTTCTTCAGTTTCTATGCAAATCTTGGTCTTATTTAGTTTGTGATACGATTTGTGGCTTATCATCGATTCGTCTTCTCATAAAGGATGTTTAGTTTTGCCATTGATCAAATAATCTCGAGGTATTCTTTCAATCCGCGTTGTCTTTGCACAAGGATCACCTGCCCAAAAGACAGCATGTGCATGAGCTACTAAAACCTGCTAAAACCACCTTGAAACTGTGGTAACGCCCAGTGGTAGAATAATTAATAATGACAAAAGTTAGGGTTGGTATTGTATCTAATGTTATTTTTACAATATTGTTGACAGGTTCTTAGCAAGAGATTTGTTCAGCCCGCTGTTGTTTAATTCTCGACACCTGGGTTTTAGCTTTCAGTCAACAGCCATCAGAAGGCAGAAGCGAATGAAATCGTTCGGCATCAAAGTAACACGAAAGAACTAGTAACAAAGACCTCGTAGCAGTAATACAATTTCAATTGCTTGATTTGTAGGACACTGACATGGCTGATTCAGAGAATAAAGAGAGGGAATTTTACCATAGAGAGGAATATAGGAGAGTAAGGTGAGATCAATTATTTTGGTTTTTGTTTCTAAAGTAGGCCAGCAGTGGGATGCAAGCAGGTAGTCAGTTTCATGGACAATACTTGAAACGCTGCCGAATGCAGTCTGGCATTCAGTATACATATATGCAGCAAATAAACAAAAAAAACTGTTGTTTTCCTCAAAATGCGTTATTCAACACCTTTTGTTTAAAACTTTGATATAAAGGCAAAATCTGCATCGGAATCAACTATTTAACTATTTAGGTTTTGAAACTGTACACACCGTCGTCGTCGCGCCAGCGGGCTTTTCGTGGCTTTTCATTAATGATTCCTGGGATAACTGCAATAGGGATCGGTCGCACTCTCTCTTGCTCTTAGGCCCTTTTATGTCTATCTCATTCCACTATTGTAAGCAATATTTCAACATAGCCTCATGTCCACTGACAATGTTTACTTGGAGGGCTTTAAGTAGGCAGAGTAGCTGGATAACATGGGCGTTTTAAGTCAGAAAATTCAGACATTTTATTTTAAAGAACTCACGTGGTTTTGCCGTCGAAAGGAAAGGACCTTCTCAAAAAATCCGAAATATCGCTCAACTGTCTGGCTAAATTGCTTTTATAAGCTAAAATGATCTACGCCGCGGCTAACACTTTCATGTGTTAGCTGTTGTGTATGTTTCATCTTTAGGCCCTTTGAAACCCAGAGCAGTACTGCTGCCTGTGACCGCAGAATTTCAGGCAGGCCCAAACTGTCAGTGGAACCGAGTGGAACTAAATGATCTCACCCGCGAAACCCGAATGTTACACCATCAGCAGTGTCAACGTGAAAACGTTTAGCGCCATTTTTGTTTTTGAAATCAAAATTAAAAAAAAATGAAAATTTAAAAAGATTCGTTTTAGAACAAGAAAGTCTTGAAATCAAAAGCATGTGTGCAAAGTCTTGAAAGGCTGAGCCCATGTTTTGCCATGGGTGGTTTTGCGGGGACAATTAATTTCCATTGGAATTGTGGGTTTTAGTCTCCCAATGTCATCGACCAATCAGATTGAACCATTGATTGAACCGCATCTCAACCTCGTTTGACATATGACATCATACAGCATATAAAAAAATTACGTAATGCTACAGATATATTTTCTTCCATATTTGGTCAACCTTTCGATCAATTGACTTCTCAGGTAGTAAGGTCAACAATCTCAGGCCACTGTTACATTTGTGTATGTCCTAAGATTAAAAAGCTGTAGCAAAAAAGCTGACGAATCACATAGAATCCATTATGTTCAAAGTCCTGTTCGGTCTAATTTCAATAGTCCACATTTTGTCAAAAATGACATGGTAAAAATAGCTTAATTTTCGTTAGATTATGAAGAATCCTTCAATTCTTGTCTTTGTCCGAAAACAAATGCTTTAAACAAAGGTTGTAAAACAATTTTGGTTTGGAAATAAAAGATTTTGCAACAGAAATTTTTTAAGCCCTAAAAGTTTGTTGAAGGTTAAGCCTGCGTTCAACTTTTGGCACGAAACATGCATTCATTCACTTTGGAATTTGAACTTTTTGTGTATGATTGTGCTCATAAAACTGTTCTTAATGGCCTAAAAATCTTGCATCACCACAAGCAATCGCATTACGTAATGGCTAAATCTGTACTGCTGTCCATATAGAGTCTGTACTTATCTCCACCGGAACACAGAAATTTGATGGCATTTACAATAATGAACGACACGTGGTTTACCTTTTAGCCTATACCAGTAATGTAGTTAATTGAATAAGGGTTTATTTTCGTTGTCACCATCCGTCCAGATCTTAGTCTGAAGGGAAAGAAACAAGAGAAGGTTGGCAGAAGGTCTTGTGCGACATATCTAGTTCCATATTTTTCTGAAGAAACTTGTAGAAAATTAATTCCTACTTCAAATCCGTACATAATACAGAAAGTCACTCAACCGACTTGAACGTCATTCTCCGCGCGGCAAAACAACAAAGCAGGCAAGAACTGCGAAAATGACCTCCAATGGAGATGTCGTAGAAAATAAGCATGCTCTTGAAGCAGAAGATAATAATAAACCTGGTTTAAATGGTGCAGCTGACAGCTGGCAAGTTAAAATTGTTCCAAGAAATGAAATTGAAGCCCAGCAGAACGGTCACAAAAGCACTGGCGACAGGTAAGGTCTGGGCCTAAATAATACGACGTCAATGAAGTAGGAAAAAGATTACGACTTGTTCTTATCAATGTCGCAAAGACAAGCAGCAAATTTCTTGAAATTTAGGCCATGTGAAAACTCCTGCTTATTTAGTTTAGCAATTAGAATTATATAAGATTCATTTTCAGTAATGGAAAGCAAAAGTTTCGTGACACGAAAGCCTCTAAAGCCGTCTAATGCAAAGAAACGGGCCGTGGTGTTTGAACAACTTTATTACAGAAATGTCAGAAATTCTTTCAGTTCGGGAATGCTAGATATGCCTCTAGCATTAGTTTTAGTCAACATTCATTCCTGTTTGAAATTTCAACTATACAAATAAACATTGGTTAAATTGAGAGAGATGTTAAAAATCTGTGCAAAACCGCCCCCTGCTGCAAAAATGCGTGCGAAGCCTGCCTTTCGCATACCAGTTGCAGTGTCTACAAACTTCCATTCATTTTCAAATCTAAATATTTCTATTGACTGTTTTAAGTGTTTTCAAGTTTTCAACTTTAATTTTTAAATCTCGTATTTTTTAAAACTTCTAAGTTTTCCAAGATAAGGTCTCTAAAACTCAAATTTCATTCTGCAGCACTGGGTCAAGCCAGGCAAGCTCAAGCAAGGACAAAGATGACAGTGAATCAGATGAAAATGACAAAAAAGAGAAGAAAGAAGTGAACCTTGTATCTCAAAAAGAGCTGGTATGAAAAATAAAACTTTTTATCCCAGATATTTCTCCTTTAGAAGTACTGTCTGTCCCATACTTTCCTACTCTATGGTCCTGGTCCCGAAGGGCATTTCACTCTGCAAAAAGGTGTATGAGATTTCCATTAAAACAAAAGGACTTTCAAGAGATTTCCAAGAAAACAATAGGACTTCCAGCAAAGGTGTAGGAGATTTTCAAGGAGTGAATTGCCCCTCACTTGGTCCTATTCCATTCTAGAAGTAACCATTTCTATTTCTATTGATTTATTTGCATAAATATTTATTTATTTGGAAATTTTCCAAGTCATTACAGTAATACTACTGTACATAAAAACAATATCATAGGAATTTGCCAAATTTATTATTTATTTATTTTATGATAACAATGCTTCAAAAATTTTATATAAACAAAAAACCAGACTTTATATTTTGCCAGCTAACACACAACTCAAGTTATTATTCCTTTCAAAATACTCCAAATTTAAGCTACGGAAAGCTAATCTTTAGTGAAATCTAGCAGTGGTCTGAAATTTCTGTGAAATTTTTCTCATTTTTGGGAATATAAAATTAAGATTTTGAAATTAGCCAGTCACAAAAACATTTCAACAACTTAAGACTGAGGAAGCATTTGCAAGAAGTTTTATTAGACTCCTTTTAAAAACAAAAGGATTTCTCAGAGATTTCTGCTCAAACAATAGGATTTCAATCTAGGTTGTATGGGAGTCCCAATCAGTAGACCACAGAATAGGGACTCTCTGTCCTAGGGAAATCTCTATTCTGTAAAAAGACCACCCAGTACCCACCCTTTCCACAGACCTGAGCAAAAGTTGCATAATCTAGTAGAATAGCTCTTTGTAAAATGGGGATTCACTGATCCAAAAGAAAATAGAGGAAATCTCCATTGTTGATGTCCTTCAGCATTTCTTGATTTTGCTTTGCTCTGCTTCCCGTAAACAAAGAGGTTTAGTCAATCTGTTAGTAATGATCCTTTATACCAATTAATTTTTTGATTTGTATTGTGTTCTGTAGATTTGATTTGTATATTGTTGGTATCTGTAGTGCTTGAAAAGCATTCCTCACATAGTAATCTGCACAATTTTGAAACTCATATTGCTTGTCCACTGCCACTGTTTTGCCACTGTTGCCACTGAACGTTAACGTGGTTTCCGTCCAGTGCATTTTGTCGCGCGCGCGACATTTTGCGACCAGCATATCGCGCGAGCTTATTGTTTTGTGTTTATCTAGTTAAACTCCTTGCGTTCTGATTGGCTCTAACCCCGCTCTAACAATCGTCAATCAGTCTATATTGATCGATTGCAAAAGGAGGAAGAGTTTCTACTTTTTTTTCTATCACCGCGCGTACAGACCAAGCAGGGTTATTGTTCGAAACACACATGCTCAGACATAATGTCGATCGCCAAAATTCGCGCGCACGACAAAATGCACTGAATGGAAATTCACCTAACATTAATAACACACAATGAGACATTGACACACACACATACATTAACACACAACATTCAACGCTTTGCTCCATCACAACGGTTCAGCGCATTTAAACACGAATTTAAACCCGAGCACTGTAGCTCAAACCATGCTCAAACTAGTGTAAACTCGAGGGGCAATTCACGCCTTTGCCATCTCGCACACCTTGTCTGAAAGTCCTTTTGTGTCACAGAAATCCCAAACAGTTAGTCCTAGAAGAACGCTTGTTTTAACTAACGGTATTCTCGTTCTCGTATATCCCCTTTGGATGATTAATATGCCTCTTGTTTGGATTCAACAACGAAGATCTAGTTTACAAGTCTAATTTTGAAATACCTAGACACATTATCACTGAATAAAAGAGGATAAAAAATTAAACGTTAAAAGAGACGAAAAAGGATTTTGCTGAGTCATTAGCCGTTTATTAGACAATTTTTTTGAATTTGACCTCTAGGGGAGAAGGGTAAATCACTCCCAAGATTGTCGTTCGTATTAAAAAAATATGTTTAATATATTGAAATTTCTGCAACAATTTTTATAGTATTGTTTTGCTGTTATTGTTGTTGATATTAGTTGCATCGCACGAGTCGCATCTAAATTGTACTCGATCCACTTTTGGCACGGAAATCTCGCTCCGAAAATATACTTAAAGGCTTTTTTGTACCACTCAGAAACTATTCGAATCTCATAGACTTTTTTTAAGACTGAAATACCACTCTACCGTTTAACCGTTTATAGAATCTGGTAGGCTCGGCAAGGATTTCGTAGACACCATATACACCACCATACACTCTCTTTCTTTATATTCTAATTTCTTGTTTGTCTTTTCAGTTCCAATTTGCTGACAAATGGGACATAATCTGCATGGTGCTTGGGACAATCTTTGCGATGGGAAATGGAGTTGCCCAACCATGTTCGTTTTTGGTTTTCGGAGAGCTGATTGGAAAATTCATTAGCTTTGCCAACAATGCTCAAAAGGCAAGCATGAACATTACAAATGTACCAATAGACATCGAGAAAGAGATGGCAACGTTCTCAGCCTATTATGCGTACATTGGTCTGGGATCATTTATCTGCGCCTATGTGCAAACTGCCTTCTGGTCTCTCGCTGCCATGAGACAGTGTCATCGTATACGAACCAATTGCTTTCAATCGATTATGAGGCAAGAGATCGGTTGGTTTGATACTACTGATAGTGGTGAATTGAGTACAAGGCTTACAGAGTAAGTACATCAACATTATATTCCTCCCACTTTTCTCTTCAAAAATCCCTACAAAAACAGCTTAAAGCTATAGACCATTCGACGAAAGGCCGCCGTGATTGAAATTTTTGAATCTTCGAGATATCGAGTTTTTGATGCAAAAATCGTGTACAGCATCTAAAACTTAGTCTAGGTGCAAAGTTTCATAGTCCTAGCGTTGCTACTATTGATTTTGGGGGCGTTAAAAGTTCACGATTCTATAAGGGCTTTGACCGTGGCAAGTGATTGAGGGTGAAACTTTACTCCAACTGGTCATAGCCCTTATAAAATAGTAAACTTTGAGTGCTCATAGAATCAATAATACAAGCGCCCTGATAATAAAACTTTGAAATTTTTCTCGTAGCGATGTGACTAAAATACAGAATGGAATCGGCGATAAAGTTGGCATGGTGATACAATCGACCACAATGTTTCTAACTGGTTTTCTTATTGGATTCACGTACAGTTGGAAGTTAACATTGGTTATATTGTCAGTTAGTCCAGCGCTTGCTATTACTGGTGGAATTACGGGAAAGGTGAGTTGACTTTAGGCTTATGGAGGGTTATCCCTACCAGATTCGAACCATACGCCTATTGGTCATGAGCCAAAAGTTGATCATTTCACTGATTGAGGCTATATATAGGGATATATATGATGCCTTGTTGGTCATTGGAGACGTATGAAAGGGTTCAATTACACCCCCCCCCCCTAGAGCAGAAAACTACCTTATGATGACAGAGATCCATAATAATTCGAAACAAGGTAGCCGGTATAACTGTGTGTTGGTTGGAAATTATATTTGTCGTGGAGATGGGAAGAGGTGCATTCGCCCAACTTGGTAGGCAAAAAAGTCTCTATAATTAGAGAGAGTTATCGAGTAATTGGAGCGTGGCTTGAGAATGGGATGAAAACATCCGCTGAGACCATATACATACACGCATCATGCCTTTCTATGTTATGTTCTCATCTCAATTCTTAATGATGTCTGTTCAAAGAGACTTTTTCAAAACCAGACAGAAATTTAACAGTAAAATTGTACTTCGCTTCTGTTTTGTGCATTAGAAAAATTTAATTGTCACGTTGCGTTGTTGTTTTTTACATTATTGTTTTACTAGTCTCTGTTATCTTTGCTATTTTGGCTGTTTCAACCGACTGACCCGTGCACCCATGGCATAAAATCGGTCTCCTGCGATGAGTGAACGGTCTCCTCTTATCATCAAAATTTCCCGGGCCCTATTCTTGGAGCCATAACGCCTCTGGTGCTATTGCTTAGCAATTGGATATGAGTCCCTACCAATGTTTTCTGTCCTGGAAAATCGATATGGTTAACATTACTACTGTTGTATTTCAGGTTATTGGTAACTTAACAAGTCGTGAGCAGTCTGCCTACGCCAAAGCAGGGAGTGTTGCAGAAGAAGTCATAAGCTCTATACGAACCGTTGTTGCTTTTGGTGGTGAACACAAGGAATATCAAAGGTACACGTTTTTTTATAAGAAACCTAGCTCGGGGCCTAGTTCTAAAAGTTTCTTAATTTTTGGTCCAATTTTAGTTCTAAAAGTTTCTTCACAGTTTCTTAATGAATTCAAATAAATTGCAGTAAAAACGACAAAAAACCTTCGGTGAGATACACGTAAACCAGTATTGCTTACAGATGCGAGAAATCGCACAAAATTAACCATGCTGGTGCGAGAAGTCGCACGGAAATGCTTGAGAACCAATTACTACCTCCACAAATGTGAATCAGTATGTTGGAAAACGGACGCAAAAATTTCTACTGTTTCTTAACTTCTTCCTCCTAGTTCTTAAAGTTTCTTAACTTTTTTGCTGTCGAGTTCTAGGTTTCTTATAAACCGGTTTCTTATAAAAAAAACGTGTAAGGATGACTGGTGCATTTTTCAAAGGATGGATGGTCATCATGGGTACTAAGGCCCTGGCCAAACGATCAAACATTGTTGGCCAAACATTTGCAATTTGCTTATCAAGAAAATGCTTGGCTGTTTGGCCACGCCCAAAAACATTGCTCGTGCAACATTTTTTGCTTGTGTCCAAAATGTTTTTGAAGTTTTTAAAAACTTTGCTGAGCGAATTCTGCTTGTCAAGCAACGTTTGGGGATGTGGCTAAACGGTCAAACATTGCTTGTAAAGCAAATCTCCTGTGTTTGACCAACAACGCTTGATCGTTTGGCCAGGGCCTGATGGTTGGGCTTGTCATTCCAAGATCTTTTCTCTCTGTTGTTCTTCAAGACGTTAATATACTTTTTAGAGATATTGCTATCTAAGGTTGGTACTTGGCCTATGGTACTGAGGCAAATGCAATTATGCTCATATTGTATGAGCACAAATTCGTATTTGGCCTTATATGAGTAATTCTTTGAAGAATAATAGCACAAGTTTAAACTGCCCTTATGGATAACCACTTTTGTTGGTACAAATTTGATTAAATTTTGTGGGAGCTCTCGTGTAATTTGAAGCTTATCAATTTCATGCGCTCTAATAGCCGTCCAGTATTAGCTTTTGCAAGTTTTTAGCTTAAAAGTCCCAAATTTCGTTAAACTAAATACTGATGAGAGATTTGTCTGCTGAGGATCTTAGTTTGCTCCTGTAATTCTTCGTGAGCAGCTTTCATTGTGGTATTTCGGTATCTGTTCAGTTTTCGATGTTTTGTATGCGCTATCAAACAGTGAAGGCAGTTTTAAATTTGTTCAGTTTTCGAATTTTTATGCGCTATCAAACAGTGAAGGCAGTTTTAAATCCTCTGACATCTTTTTTTCAGGTATGCGGCTAATCTTGAAGAATCAAAACGTGCTGGCATCAAAAAAGGCGTCTCCACTGGTGTAGCATTTGGGCTATTTCATGTTGTCATATTCAGTTGTTATGCTCTTGCTTTTTGGTGAGTTAATAAACGATTATCTAGACTAGTCTGTTGGATCTAGCCAAACGATAAAACCAAGGCCTAATTTAGTGTACAGTATTACTCACTTTGTGCAGTATTGATTTAAAAATGTGCAGTATTGATTTCGAAAATGTGCGGTATTGAATTTCGGGATTTTTGAAAATGTCTATTTCCCGGTCTATTCACGTCCAAATGTTGCCTGAAATCTTTGTGTTCTTATAGGTATGGCTCCAAGCTTATCGCTGATGGAGAACTAGACGGTGGAAAAGTCCTTGTTGTAAGTAAATAATGATGTCTTTTGAAACGATTCTTGATCTGTTCATGATCATGGTCTTGATCATCATCGTCATTACTAATCAACATCATGTCATCATCATGACCATCATCTATCATCTTCTATCATCATCTTCATGGTCATCACCATCATACAGTAATCGTCACAATCGTGATCATCATTATCATCATCATCATCATCATCATCACCATCGTCATCGTCATCCTTATTATTATTATTATTATTATCATCATCATCCAATCATCATCATCGTCGTCATCATTATCGTCTTCATCACCATTATAATCAATCATTACCATAATTATCATCTTCATCAACATCATCATCATCATCAGCCGTCGTCATTATCATCCTCAGCACTATCACAATCTTCTTCATTATTATTATCGTCATCATCATAATCATAATCATAATCATAATCATAATCATCATAATCATCATCATCATCGTTGTCATCATCAAAATCATCATTATTATCATCACAAGGATTACAGTCATTATCAGAGTCACCAGCATAATCACCATCACCATCACCAATCATCATCATCATCATCGCCGTCATCCTTATCATGGTCATGTTCATGACTTGCCATCTTCGCAAAGGTATGGTTTTCTGTACTTGGCACAGGGGGACAGACCACTGAATAGCCCAGTGCTAATCTGAGAAGTGTGACCCAAGTCCTTCCTCTTGATGTGACCAATCCTTGCCAATTGGGCAAAAGGATCTTTTTATGGTGAAAATGCAGAGTGAATTTTGTTTCTAGGTATTTTTCTGTGTGATGATTGGTGCAGCTCAAATTGGCCAAGCAGGACCAAATATGGAAGCAATGGCGAACTCACGTGGTGCTGCATATCATGTTTATAAGATCATGAACAGGGTAAGACTCTCATTATTTTTTCTATGTATGGCATGCTAAGGTTTTAGTTTGTTAACAAGAATGTACCCACCACAGCGAAAAATTATTCTATTTATTTTCGTGCTGGTTCTAGCAGTGGTGTAAGACCGGTATACTGATGCTTCACACTGGCACTGATATGCGCCGAAGGTGCACGGTGCACCAGTGGTGTGCTCATCAAGTGCGGCGTGGTTGCATGCTCCGCCAGAAAATGTGTCAAATACAATTTCAGGCTTAAATTGGTTGTTTTTCATATTAGTGGTTTCGAAAACTACGGACGGAATCAGAATTGACTTGGACCTAAAAAAATAATGTGTAAGAAGGCTTCCTGAGAGAGAAAGACAATAACACTAGGAGAGTGAACAAAGAAAACCAGGGGTTTTTGCTCAGATGATTAAAATAACCAGGTGGCTACAGTGGCTAAGTATTGAAAAAAATAACTAGGGGGCTGAACCCCCGGGGCACCACCAACTCTACACCCATTGCGAGGCCGGTTCGTAGGTCGCATATTCATAAGTTTTGGAGATAGAATAAAGCAGTATGTTTCATCCAGTACCTACTTTTTTTACCCGAAACAACACAATTCATTGAAACCACGGTTTAAACTCGAACTAAGATAATTTTCTTGCCTCCCAGGCTTTGCCAACAGATTCAGCGAAGATTGGTTCCGAGTCTAATGATTAGCAGAACAATGTCATTGCTCCATCTACAATCCTGGACAAAATAAATTAGAACAGCCTGAATATTTTTGTTACTGCCTCTGACTCCCCCTTCTCTCCCGTTACAATGTTGTTTCGAGCAAATTTTTATCTTGCATTACTACCAACATTGTTTTTGGATAAAGGGGGCTTTGGAGGTATTATAGTAGAAAATGGCTAAAATAGGCCGTATGGCTTTGGAGGCCTTGTTCCAGATATTTTGTCCAAAATTGTAGAGGTGTTAGGATCTGTCAGGTTTCGTTCAAGCACACTGCATTTGAATTTTAATATGGGAATTTTCTCGTAGAAATCGGCGATTGATCCGATCTCTGACGAAGGCAGAAAACTTGACAAAGTTAGAGGAGATATCGATTTTATGAAAGCACATTTCTGTTATCCATCTAGGCCAGAAATCAAGGTAAACTATTGTTATAAACATTGTATTATTGAAACGCTTATTTTAAATTGCTGTAGTTCCATATATTCGGTACATTAGCTAGTACTCTGTGGGCGTGTTCTTCTGAACGTCCAAAACCTCCTGAATTTCGAAAACAGAAAGCTTCCAAAACAGAATCCATGATTTTCAAAAAACAGGAATTCTGGAAATCCAAAAACTTTCGCGCTAAATTCTCGCTTACGTCGTCGTCCCCCGACTCCTTCTAGGAGTGTCTCCTGGCAACCGGTAAAATTGCAGTCTAGTTCGACGCCTTCGACCTTCAAACAGAGAATATCTCGAAAGTCTCGGAAACCTTCAGCTTTTGATAGGCTGATGGCAGAAGGTTTTGGAGAGCTCCAAAACCTGCCATTTTCAGAAGAATGACTTCGAAACACACACATTCCGAAAAACGAAGGATACCAAAAAAGAATTAGTTTAGAAGAGCACGCCCTATATTCGCTGGATTCGTTTCTCTTCCTTTCACACTGGCTACGATGTGGGTAGTGCGAAGAAGGCTTCGCTATCTTATAGGCAAAGGGTTGTGAGACTGTCGCTGCTCGCTGTGGGAGGAGTGGAGGGTCGTTCTTGACTGCGAATTGATAGTTACCGAAGAGGATTGAATACGCAAAGCGCTCTGCTTTTATGCTCTTGCAAGTCCCGTAAGGGAAATAGAGAAGGCTTCCAGTACTCACAGGGGATGATTTGGGATGATTATAGGTGCTGTGCTAGGTTCGTGCTGAAGTTCAGAGATTTCATCCATCATCATCATCATCGTCATAGTGACAACTCTCACTATTTCTAGGTTTTTGGAACCTCGTACGTTTCACATACATTTAATGAGAAACTTGAAGGTTTAAGATTCAAAACAACTTTTGCCATTTTTTTATGAAAACCCGATAAGCGGCCACCTCCCTATAATGACCACTAATCTTCAGTCCCAAACGCTTTCCAATAGTACAGTCCAACCTCCGAGTAGCGGCCACCTCTCATTAACGACCACTTGACCTTGAATCTACAATGGCCGCCATTCGGAGGTTTGACTGAATTGCTTTTCGTTGCAGGTGCTTGATGGTTTTAGTTTAAGTATAAAGAGTGGCATGACAGTGGCATTGGTGGGTGAGTCAGGATGTGGCAAAAGTACAGTAGTGAAACTTGTTCAAAGATTTTACGACCTCTTGGATGGATCGGTATGTTGAATCCCAATCTAATGAATTATCGATTATGCTCGACTTCAACTCCCATTAAATGTGAATTTTAAGCAAAATTTGCTGCAATATCTCTCCTAGAACGACCGCAATTCCGGTCTTTGTCCGTGGGGAGGACTCCCTTACTCGAAACGGCTACCATTTTCCAGAAAATGACGCACCCGACCCAGATCTCTTTGAAGAGGTCTATTTCCATATTAAGCTCTGTTGTAAAAACATCTTGTTATGCATGTTGGAATTCAGATTTTATGTATTGCTTAGACTTATTACATGAACCGTAGTTATCGCTATTGAGTCTATGCTGGATGCGCAAACTACTCCGAGCAAACAGCTGTGTGGTTGTTGTTGTTGTTGTTGTTGTTGCTGTTTGCGAAAAGTGGGACTCATGTAATAAGTCTATGTGGAGCTATCGCTCGTTAATTTCTCCTTCGCCTTTCTTTTCTGTAGGTTGCTTTAGATGGCAATGACATAACTGAGTTGAATGTTGGTTGGTTACGTCAGCATATTGGTGTGGTTAGTCAAGAACCAGTCCTCTTCGAAGGCACCATTGCTGACAATATCAGAATGGGTAAAGATGACGCTACTGATGAAGAAATTGAAACTGCTGCTAAAAATGCCAATGCACATAATTTTGTATCAGATCTTCCAAAGGTTTGAATTGAATTATTATTAAATTTATCATCCCATTTCATCCCTATATTTTAGATTTTGAAAAAAAACATTTCCACCTGTTGTTGCATTCTGATGCTAGAGAAGTACGGTTTTACAAATTATACCGTCATACGTATGGATTTTTCCACTAGTGGCATACCACAATAGATGGGATTCGTACATGGACTGCATGACCACAGAGCCAACGATGTTTCCACTGAGCTACAGAGCTATAGAGCTAGATATAGCTCAGTGGAAACGTCGTTGGCTCTCTGGTCATGCAGTCCAGGTTCGAATCCCATCTATTGTTATATGTCACTTGTGGAAAAATCTATCCTAGTGTTCGCCATTCATGACAAATATATCCTTCATATACGTATGTTTAGGGCAATGACTTGTGGTCTAGCTTCACCATACAGTGTTTGACTCTTGTCGGATTTGACAACCCTGGAAGACTTTTCGGTTCCAAAAAGGGGTTTGTATGATTTCCGGAAAGGTCGCCAGAAAATTCCAAGCGTCAAATGCAAAACCAACTTTGTTGGCACTATCATTCAACCAATCTTTAACCTTAAATCCTAGAATAAGCCCCCACCTCCGAATAAGCCCCCTCGAATAAGCCCCCACCTAAGGATTAATTTTTACAAATAAGCCCCCCTCGCATAAGCCTTCATTGTGAATTATTTGAAGGCCTTTGAACTTGATTCTTTGAACTTGTTCTTGTCTATAATGCATGTTTCAACTAATTAAAACACTGAAAAAAGCTAGTGCTGACAGGTTCTACTATCAATTCATCCAATAATCAGCAATTGGCTGTTGGCAAGCAGCTGATTTTGATTATAGAATGCATATGAGTTATCTTTTTCTCTCTGCTATTCTGTCGAAAACACACTGGAACCATTAAACTTTTAAATACACGCTTTTTATAAGGAACCTATTTCAAGGCCTAGTTCTTAAAGTTCCTTATTTTTTGGGCCTCTTTTGAGGCAATTGTAGTTCCAAAAGTTCCTTAATAGTTCCTTAATTTAACTGCACATACAGTGGTCTTAACAATAAAAGAGAGACATGTGCATGTGAGCAAAGCTCGAGACTACTCAAAGAAACATTGGATACATGCTTAGCGTACAATTTATGTGATTTTCGACTGCAAATGAATGGAACCGGCTTTCTAATTCTTGATTATTTGCTGTGATAAGTATTCAACATTCAAAAGTTCCTTAATGATTTTCTCTTTAGTATTATAAGTTCTTTAAATTTTCGGCCCTTCTACATGTAGGTTCCTTATAAAGTGGTCTTTATAAAAAAGCGTGTAAGTCCCCTCCCTTGAATAAGCCCTCCCCTCGAATAAGCCCCCATCGTAAAATTCATTTTTACGATGAATTTAAGGTATCTGAGAGTGACAGGAAGATTGGCTTGGAGATTTTGTTAGCTATTTCAATAGTTCTTCAGCTTAGTGGAAATGTCGTCACCCGTCTGATCATACATTTTGGGCTCGAATGTCATCAATCATCATATTCTTATTGTGGAAAATTTAAGGGAAACTAATTGAATGGGCGTATTATTTCATTGCAGAAATATCAGACATTAGTTGGAGAAGGAGGAGCACAGTTGAGTGGAGGTCAAAAGCAAAGAATCGCCATTGCTCGTGCTCTTATTAGAGATCCCAAGATACTGCTTCTAGACGAGGCTACGTCCGCCTTGGATACCGAAAGCGAGACTATCGTACAAGCTGCTCTTGATAAGGTACTCTAGTTTTTGTAGGTGCACCATTTAAGAGTTGTTCTGGTTTAGGCCACTGTTGAGCTCTCCATGCTCAGGTCGCCATCTTGGGACTAAGACTATAACAGGTCATCCTATATACTTTCAGTGCTGCGATCTCAAAGTATTGCGTTGGAAAGCACAAAATACAAGAATTGACTTGATATCTCTCTTTGATTTAAAAAGTCTTGGAAATAGCGAAAAATTGCCTAATGAACAAGGGCGATACCGTACCGCTTGCAAAGTTAAAGTAATATGTGTCTATGTAACATGATAATCTGTTTTATATGTTGCAGAAACCCGAAAAGACCTGATTTTGATTTCAAGCTCTTATAATGTTTTCATGATCTGTATTAGTACGGGAGTAAATGCGTTAGAAAGCGCAAAATACAAGACTTTAATGGATGAACCCATATTACCAGACCCATATATGAATAGATGAAAACATGATAATTTGTGCTTAAATAACCAAACTTTGTAAAGAGCAATTTTAAAAGCCTCAATATCCATGTAAATAGGAAGATCGATGAACTCACTCTGCCGTCAGTCGGAAGGGACGTTAAACTAGGGGTCCCATGCCTGGATGCGGCATGCAAAGTAGGCCTAAATTAGCTGAAAAAGCTAGAATTAACAGCCTACTTAAAATAAAGTAACAACAACAACAAGACTTGACATCTCTCCTTGGTTTTAGGCCAGTCAGGGAAGAACAACGATTATAATTGCCCATCGACTGTCGACAGTAAAGAACGCTGACATGATCGTCGCCGTACAGAATGGTCAGGTCGCCGAATACGGAACACACGAGCAGCTAATGGGCCGAAAAGGAGTCTACTATCAGCTAGTTATGTTGCAAACAATGGCAGAGCAAGTCGAAGAGGAAGAAGAGAATGAGACTTTGTCGATTCTCAGTCAAGAAGATCGAGGTAATAGTTGCAAATAGTTTTTGAGTTGTACAAAACTTCAACATTGCGATAAACAAGACATTTTGGGGCATACTTAAAAGTTTTTTTCGTCTGACACCCCTCAGAGTATGAACGTCAGAAACAGACCGAAACAATAAATTAAGGCGGAATTTATACCCAGATGCGGCTAGAAATGCACCAATCAGAAAGAAATGCTGAAATGGCATTGTGTTTTAAACACCAATCAGCTTTAGGCGGGAAAAACAATAAAAATTGATTGAAGAGTCCAAGTGAGAAAACGAACTCTTTCTGTCTACACAGAACTGGCTTTTTGATTTTTAATAGGAAAGATTTCAAAACGGTGAGATGAAACGAGGATCTAACCCTGCCAGCCATAGCTTTATTGGGGAATTCAGCTTCTGGTGCTATTATTGCACTGAGCAGACAACTCGGCCCTCCTCTCCCGTCATTTTTATCGAATTTTCTCCATACAATTCTGATGTTAGTCTGTTGGTGTAATGATTTTTAGAGCAAAGAATGGCGATGAAAATGATGAGACAAGTTTCTAGCATCTCAGCTGGCAGTGGGGAGGACGAAAAAGTAATAAAAGATCTTGAGAAGGCTCTTACTAGAGGATTATCTGCAAGAAAAAGAAAACACCTGAGAAAGTAAAGGTGAAAAAGGTACGATCAACCCATTATTGGCTCAGTACTGAAAGTTTGTTACAATTTTCAGATTTCGCGTGTTGTAAGTTTCATATATCTAGCTTGGGACCCTGAAAATATAGTATAATAGCAAAAATTTTGTAAAACCTAGAAATAAATATATGAACAGAAGAAAGAGAATAGAGAATATATGAGCAAAAAAGAAGAAAATGAAGAAAAAACGGTATAGTTTAAGTTACCCCACGGTAATGTGAATGAAACGCAATATAACTCCAGACTACAATTATTCTTTTTAGGGTAAGAAAGAAGAAGAAGAACCGGAAGAAGAGGTTGAGATGCCTTCTATGAGACGTCTTATGGCACTCAATGCAACCGAATGGCCTTACTTGTTAATTGGCAGTCTATTTGCTGCTGTAGTTGGTGCTTTCCCTGTTGTTTTTGCTTTCATTCTCAGTGAAATTCTCAAGGTAAATTTGTCTCAGATTTCTAGATTTGATGTGTTTCCCTGGCGAGGTCGGGTGGGGGGTACTTGACAAGATTGTAGGCTGTCCAAGCAACAGGACATCCAGTACATCACAAATAAAGAAGAAGTCGTGAGCAAACAAGGAGTTTGGAACTAGTTATTTCCCCGTGTCTTGACATTTCTAGCTGGCCTTTCATTTTTCTCCTAATGCTCTGCACGCAAACTGTCGTACTTTGGGCAGATAATAAGAAAATGCCTGTCCTTGTCCATGGTGTTTTCATTACACATTAGGCAGATTCTGTCTTCTATGCACATAATTGTCCGTTATATAGCTACATTGTTTTCGGTATTGATTTCTATTTTGTTTTCAAGGTGTTTGCAGAAGTGGATGTAAGTAAACTGCGAGATAAGGCTGAGTTCTGGTCCTTAATGTTTTTGGTCCTCGGATTCGCAGATGGAGTTTCCCTGTTAACATCAGTAAGTACAATAAATCTAGACTTCATGAAATTTAAATGCTTGGAATTCACGCATTGCTTTTGGTAACTAAAACTCTCCGGCGTGAGCATTAAGACGCAAAGATTACAACGAGGAGTGGCTCTGAGAATTGGTAGCGCAAGATCTTTGTTTCATTTACGGGTTTCCCAACCTGCCCACACCAAAACTAGAAAGTCGGTTTTATGTAAACAGAAAGATTCCCACTTGGATTCTTCAAGTAATTCTATTGGTCATCCTGCTGTATATCGTGAGCTGATTGGTATTCAAAACACAATACCATTCGAGTTTAATTGTTCTGATTGGTGCATTTCGATCCCCATCTGGGCACAATTTCCGCCTTAATCAGTTGTTTCGGTCTGTTTCATTCTCTGAGGAGTTTCAGTTGAAAGAAGTTTTTATCAGCCACCAACTAACAGAATTGGGGCATGGAGGCTTCTTCAAAACTCGCTAGAGTGTCTACACCGCTGTTTTCTCCGGACTTTTGGCCCTAACTGTAAGCAATTAGGAATAGATTTTTACTCTATTTAACATTTTCTACCTAGTCAACAATCTTTTTCTTGTCATGTTTTTCTAGGCCTTCTGTTTTGCAAAATCTGGTGAAATACTAACCATGAGACTACGTCAACAAGCCTTCAAAGCTCTGCTTCGTCAAGTAAGTTTCTATAAAATTTATTCTTAGATGCCTAAATGATTCGTTGGCCAATCAAATGTGAAATTCTAGTAGAAACAATAAGAATTATGTTACATTATGTCTTTTTATAGGCATATACAACCAACTATTGAGGTTTATTTAAGTTAAGATTAAGTTTAAGAGTAAGAGTAAGATAAGAGTAAGAGTAAGAGTAAGAGTAAGTGTAAGAGTAAGAGTAAGTGTAAGAGTAAGAATAAGAGTAAGAGTAAGTGTAAGAGTAAGAGTAAGTGTAAGAGTAAGTGTAAGAGTAAGAATAAGAGTAAGAGTAAGAGTAAGAGTAAGAGTTAAATTTGCTTGCTATAATAAGCAGTGATTTTCGTGTCTAATACTGAATTGGATACTCTGTTTCTCATCGATATAACATAAACAAACTTGGGGCATTTCACTGCACAAAAGAGTGTAGGGTATTTCAATTAAAGGGGTGAGTGTATTTTCTTGTAATTATGTATATGTTTTATTAAATGTATATACTGCTATGCGGTTATTGAACGATTGCGAGGTCAATGCTGGAAAATATTCGGACCGAAGCATGACGTACGGACCGAACGTAGTGAGGCACGTACAAGAAGCTGAGGTCCGAATATTTTCCTGCATAGACCGAGCAGTCGTTCAATAAAGGCTTTATTATATGGTGTTAAAAACAATATTGAGTATTTTCGAACTTTGTTGGAGAATGGTTACTCAAGAAACATCATTTGTCAGTATTTCATTTTCCCATCTCAATCTCTCTCACTTCATCAATGGGAAATTATGTGGTTATATCACGTGGTTATATCAACGCCGGTCAATACGGCTTTTACAGACTGTTGAAGAACCAATCAGATTGCACAGTTGCTGATCCGAACAGCCGTATTTTCGAATATAATCAGTATACTTATAACATGCCCTTCCGCAAGGGTTTATCTCACCGAATGCATAATAAATTTATAATTTTGTCCAGGCAACAAGTACTCGTCTTTCAACTATGGTTCAAGTTGGTGTTATGGGAATAACCGCATTGGTCATTGCATTCGTATATGAGTGGAGGCTAACCTTACTTATTCTGGCTTTCGTGCCGTTTTTGATGTTTGGCGGAGCGATGCACACAAAAATGATGACCAGTTTTGCAAGCGAGGAAAACGAAAAAATCGTTGAAGCGGGTGCGGTAAGTCAGCAAGCGTTACTTTTGTCTATCGTTGTATTTATTGTAATGACTGGCGCCACGCCGTCAAGAGGTTTGTGAGTCCGGGAGCAAATATGATATTATGTCGAAAAAAACTGATAACAGGTTTTCCGACGGTTTCAAAGATTCAACACAAACGGCAGATGAGACACAGAAAAAGAGAGTTAAATATACATACTGATGCTAACACCTGAGCCTATTGCTGTCCCTGAAAATTTCTGCACGTCAATATTGTTTACTATCGTGTCACTGAATGTCAATAAGCTATTGGAATTTGTATTGTCTCACCCTCATTTATTAGAGTTTTTACCTCTTTATTGTAGTAGGTCAATATGCAGAAGAATATGTGATTGGGTTCGAGACGCACGGTTTAATGGCCTTCAGTCAGATTTCAAATGTTCAATCACCACTTTACATGAAGTATTACTTATCATATCCATTCATGTTTCCAGGTGGCAACAGAGTCAATCATTAATATACGCACCGTTGTGTCACTTGGCAAAGAAAATTTCTTTTGGGAGAAGTACAGAAGTCTTCTTCATGGACCATATTTGTAAGTCAAAATCTTTCACCCCCTGCATTTTCAATCCTTTTAAAGTCATTGTCAATGAGATTATCATTCTGGCAGGGGGTTTGTGATAGATTCAATGGCCTTGTGAGCAAAGGCGAGTTTTCATTCAAAATGCTTACCGTAATAATTCAGTTAAGTGCACTCCCTTCTGTTAAACGCTCCCCTCGACTAAGCACACCCCGTCTCAACAGAAACAGGGATGTTTTAGATTCTTTATGCTTTTGTTGAGTCCGCCTTCAGTTTGTTCTTAGCTTGTTGAATTTTTGCCAGAATCCAGGCTCGAGTTCTTGTAAAGTTGTTCTTATAAAAGAGTGAAATTTTCGAGGAATTCTTCTCCGTTTTTAGGAAATCAAGATGGCGATGTCATGCTTATGGCCTAAGTTTCGGCTTTTCAATAGCCATCATGTTCTTCTGTAACGCAGCCGCGTTTAGATTCGGTGGATATCTTGTAGCACAGAAGGGTACCCCATTCCATGATATGTTCAAGTAAGTATTGAATCATCATTATTTTTCTCGATTCTGAAAATTTTTTGTCTCTGCGGTGTTTGCTGTAGCATCAGAGCTTACTGTTAACTACAGACCCGTGTCGTGAGTCATATCACTAGTTCCTTCGCGTTATCATCATCGTTACAATCAGCATCTTCATTATCATCATGTTGATCGTCATCGTTGACATCATCATCATCATCATCATCATTAAAACAGACAAAATTTATTTTTCATTTATATTTACTTAATTTGACACTGAGATATTGATTGAAATCTTTCAAATTTATTGTAGATAAAAGTAATCTTCCAAATTGTATTAGGTTTAGGTTTAATTTTACTTTACTTTTTGTATAACTTGTAATTAACGTTTTATCGGAGGGCCCCTCGTAAATCAGCATTTGCTGTATGGGCTACCCTCCTTAAAGAAATTAAATCAATCAATCAATCAATCAATCAATCAATTATCAACACATCATCATCATCATCATTATCATAATCATCATCATCCTCATCATCCTCATCATCATTATCATCATCATCATCACCATCATCGTCATCATTACTATCATTATCACCATCATCATCATCATCATCATCATCATCATCATCATCATCATCACTATCATCGCGTCTTTGCCGTTCAAAGTTACTGATTAGCCTTATTACCTGAGTTCAAGTTATCGCTGTCGCCAACTTAAGGTGTTGTTGTTGTAGAGAAGGCTCAGTTGCATTCCTATGAACTTTTCCCCAACCCTAACAGTAATTCTAATAATAGCCGAAACACACCCTAACAGTGACCGCAGCACTCGTTGCACTTCATTTTATGTATTGAAGCACGGTAATCCTACATCCCTTAAGCTATTCTATTCTAGGCCAGAAGTTAGCCTAGTAGTTAAATTTTACTGTCTTAGCGCTTTTATATTTGACTTTGTGATCGTTTAAAGTCAACCATTTTAAGGCTTTTGTAGACGGGACGAAAAGCAACCACAGTCACCTGTCACGGTCAAAGCCCTCATACCCTTTGTTACTAGGTCCACCAATCTTAACTTATTTATTTTTTTACCAGGGTGGTGCTTGCGTTGACATTTGGAGCTATGATCTCTGGTCAGATCGCATCTTTTGCACCCGATTATGTAAAAGCAAAAACCTCCGCTGCACGAATCTTCAAGCTGTTAGACAGAAAACCTTTGATTGATAGCTACAGTGAAGAAGGCACAAAACTGGTAAGCTTTGTACTGCACTTGCAGCATTAACATATATCACTGCTTTAGAAGTTTCTTGCCCAGAATGATCTTTTGAGTGACTTTTGATTGACTTTTGATTGACTGGATAGACGATATTTTTTTGACAGGATCATCTTGACGGCACTGTGGAATTCCGTGACGTGCATTTCAACTATCCGACAAGACCTGACGTCCCCGTACTTCGCGGCCTTAATATATCGGTTAACCCAGGACAGACTCTTGCTTTGGTTGGGTCGAGCGGCTGCGGTAAAAGCACTTCTGTGTCGCTACTGGAGAGATTCTATGATGTTGCACAAGGATCTCTGGTAAGTGGAAGTCATATCAGTTCATTCGCAGTCGTACGTATTAGTCGTGCCTTTGAGTCGTATTAGTTCATTCGTATTAGTCGTATGTAGCTATTGGTCCTATTAGTTCATTCATATTAGTCGTATGTAGCTATTGGTCCTTTTAGTTTATTCGTATTAGTCGTACGTGTTAGTCGTGTTGGTTCATTCGTATTAGTCGTACGTAGCTATTGGTCCTATTAGTTCATTCGTATTAGTCGTTTGTAGCTATTGGTCCTATTAGTTTATTCGTATTAGTCGTACGTGTTAGTCGTGTTGGTTCATTGGGGGTTCATTCGTATTAGTCGGACGTATAATCTTTGGGGGCTCCTTTTGGTCGGGGGCCCTTGTTTCTTGAACAAAGATAGCCTTAACTGTGTTGTGCCACTTCCTAACGTAAGGCCTAACGAGCTTTATATTTCTCCGCAGAGTGTTGATCACACAGATATTCGGCGCCTGAATCTGAAGTGGTTGCGTTCGGAGATTGGCATCGTGTCCCAAGAGCCAGTGCTGTTCGATTGCAGTATTAAGGACAACATTATCTATGGTCTCAGTGAAGAAGAAATTGCAGACATTACCATGGACAGAGTCGAATCTGCTGCTAAATCTGCGAATATTCACCATTTTATTTCCACGCTTCCAAAGGTCAGTTTAACCTTCATATCTAATTCATTTCTAGCTTATCGCATAGACCTTTTCAAAGAGTTCTGAATCGGCGCGACATCCTTCTGGAAGATGGTGGACATTTTGATGTCATTCTGAACCTTCTCTGCATGCAACGGCTTCTATTACAGTCGCTTCAGGAGAGGCAGTGCAGCAGTAACTCACAAAGAGGAAAATACATGATTTTAATGCCTTCTTGAGCAGTACTTGTAGAATAAGAGGCAGTGCAGCAAGTTACTCACAAAGAGAAAAATACGTGATTCGTGATTTTGAGTATGAAGATTTTGCAGTACTTGTAGCATGAATCTTTTGGCTAAATGATTTCGCCTCAGAAAAATGTTTTTTTTGCTTTAGGGATATGAAACCCTTGCTGGAGATAAAGGCACATTGATTTCTGGAGGACAGAAGCAGAGAATTGCCATCGCTCGTGCTTTGATTAGAAACCCAAAGATCTTGCTGCTGGATGAGGCAACTTCCGCACTTGACTCTGAAAGCGAAAAGGTGACTATTTGAGTTGATTAGGAATGTTATTATGTTGATTATGATTATGATTACGATGGTGGTTGCGGTGTTGGTGCTAGCATTCGGGTTGGCGGTGATGATGATGATGATGATGATGATCATGATCATGATGATCATGATGTTGATTATGATAATGATAAGATTATGATAATGATAATAGTGATGATGATGGTGATGGTGATGATGATGATGACGATGATTATGATAATGATAATGATAGTGATGGTGATGATGATGATGGTTGTAATCGCTGTATTTGATAAAAATTTTGATTAGCTACGATTAAGATAATGTTGTTTTCTTGGTAATGATCATTATTGTGATAGTGATCATGACTATGCTAATGATTTCAATTATAATTATTCCTGTAGTCATTATAATCATGTTAACGAATAAGACTTAATTTCAAATGCTCCAAGGCCGATTTGTCATACTCTTCTCCTGTGGAAGCGCGTTTTACTTAGTTGGTTGGCTACGGTTTGCTACTTTTCTAATCTCAATGTTATTATCTTGACCAGGTTGTACAAGAAGCCCTTGACGTCGCCATGGAAGGTCGTACTTCTATCATCATAGCTCATCGTTTGTCAACAATACAAAATGCTGATATCATTGCAGTTGTACAGGATGGCAAGATCATCGAGATGGGAAACCACAACGAACTTTTGGCATTAAAAGGAGCTTACTATGTCCTCAACTCAGCACAGCTATAAAGCGACTGCACCCATTTCACAAGACACTTAAAGCTGAATTTACAAGAAGGCTGAAGGTATATTGGTGTATGTTATCTACTTATTTTAAGCAATAGACCTTCAGAGTACCGGAATCGGAATTTTACATACAAAGTAGTCAAGTTATGAATGATCTGTAGCGGGTTTCTACAGCAGTTAATGCAAGGTCGCCTCTGTAAGGCCGTGGCCAAACGCTCAAGCCCCTGGCTTCCTTACAGAGGTGTTCTCCTAAAAGATGTTTTCATGTAGATTGTTTCTTACTCTTAGGTGCCTAATTGCTGGGAAGGGGTCGGAATAGGCGGGGGTTGGAACTGCAGTCAGGATCTAATTAGCGGGGGGTCGGAATAAACGGGGGGTCGGCCTTTTTGACAAACTTTGTCAGGAAACTCCTGAAACGCAGTGCGAGGGGCCCTATAGTACTTGTAGGCTAAGGAAATCCATAGCTCTAACCAACAGAGTATGCAAGTGAAACTTCGCATCTAAAACGTCAGAGTAAGTTTAGTGAAAAATATCAGCATCAATATCAATGCAAATCGTAATAAGCGGGAGGTCCTAATAAGGGCGGGGAGGGGGTTGGATTTTTTCGAAAAATTAATTAGCGGGGGGGACGGCAATTGGCTGCAGACCCTTACTTTTAATTTTGCCACCCCCGTATCATAGAGCTTAGTGTTAGTTTGTTATTTAATATTGTAATCACAATTCGCAGGGCCGTCGGCTGCAGGCAACGAAACGCGGGCCCCAGAGTAGCTATTTTCCAGACCAAGCCTTTAGAAGGTTTTGGGGAGGAAGCATCTGAGAGGATTTTCAATTTTTGCTGGCTCCTTAAGAGCCCTGACCGCGGACCTATTACCCCGCCGGAACCCCTCTTGACGGCACTGACAAATTCGTACTGTTCCGCATTTGCACTGTTTCCTATTTAAATCGTAATTTTAATCGTTGTATTCTCTTTAGAAAGAACAGTTCTTAGTGTACTAGTATGTAGCTATGAGTATGTTAAAAGTATATATGCATTTTTGGTAATCTCGTTATGTTTGGTATACTGTAACGTCGTTGTTTTGAATTTATAATATGTATCAATCGAACCATAGCAGCCTGTTTTGTGATGCTGTTAAATGCTGAAATTGCTCTCGTGTACACGAATTTCCAAAGCTGCCGTTTACTAGACCAATTACAGGAGTCCCAGTTGCTGCGGCTACACACGAGGGGCGACGCGACAGTCCTGAAAATGTCCTGTTATAAAAAATCCTGAGGTAGATTACACGCTGCGACAAAATTGTTGCGACAAAGTGCTGCGACAGTAAACATGCGCGGTTAGAACTGGGTCCTACAAAGTTCAAGGAAAGTGCGCGAAAGCAATGCAATATGTTGCGTCGCCTTCGCGAGTGCGAAAAACCGGGCTACACGCTCCTAGATACTGGTGAAAAGCTCGAATCCAAAATAGATCTACCGGGAGTCAAATTAGCTAACGAGAACCCATCCCCTCAACCATACACCTAAAACCTAAAATCCATTGAAATGCCTGATCCCAACAAATAAGCAAAGTCGTGCTACGTTGATTGCGATAGCAAGGGCACAATTTGATCATTCTGACGTCAGATTGAAAGAATCGAATCGATTTCGTTTACACGGGGCGCAGGGCTACAATGTGGCGACTTATGGTTATTGCCTTATTCGGACTGCGCTTTGACGTCTGAAAACAGACCCAAAAGCTTCGACGGTCTTTCACATACAAATTTCTTTATTTTCGCTGGAAGAGGCTTAAAATTCAAGATGTTTGTTTTCAAATTGAAAATTTTCATTCTGTTGTATTATGTGAGCATTGCTTTGGGCTACAAGGGTAAGTATGTCTTGAAAACCTTTAAGAAATTTCCCGGGGGGTACTTGTTCAAATGACTAGACGTGCCGCCCAGTTTTTCCAAACCTACCCATGTCTACCGATAAATTCTGTTTCTCATGGCACCCATGTATAGAAAAAACAACGAAATTTTTTACCCATTTGTACCAATATCTCAAATGTTTGAACCCTATTTAACGCCTGAGGCAACTCTAAATGCATGGAAAAGTCATTTGCGCTGAAAACTAAAACGCACTTTTTATCAGGCTTTTCAAAGCAATGCATGTCTAAAATGTTATATATATTTTACTACCCATGTGTAGAGATTCTTTACGAAAAATCAACCCATATGTAGGGAAATTGGCGCTGAGAAAGTTACCCATTTGGGCGGGAGAAATTTTGAGTTGTCCGAATCCAACGTATTGAAAGATATTTTGTCAGATATCTGCGACTGGTCAGAATGTGGCACAATGTAGCTTCATTCAGTATTCTTTTCATTTGTTTACCATTTGGTTTTTCAGGAATCGATATAGATCTACGGTCCTTCGCTTGCGATGACCAGCCGATCGGTAATCACCAATGCCAGAGGCCTGAAGCTAAAAGCTGGATAAAAGTGAACGGAATAGACGCAATGGCGGTGCGTTTAGGATGGAATATCGTCGTTGTAAATCATCTTACCGGACACATCGAAGCGCGGAAAAACTTCGACACGTGCAGAAACGAGGGAGCGAACATCGCAATGGCAGAATTCTTGAAAAGAGAAGTAAAAGATAAAAGGATTGTGCTCGGTGTTGCGCACGATGACGCGGGGTATAGATTCAATATGGTTGGAATCGAGGCGTTGGTGAGGAAAACATTTTTTTACAAGGCATAACATTTCTCTCATGTTTGAAAAGCTTTCCAAAATATATTTGCTGTGAGGTGTACCATGCCGCTATTCGTTGTAAAAGAAGAAAATCTGCTATTTTTTGGGAAGCACGGACAAAATTAGTCGTCAGATTTAGGGCTTTGCCCCTCCTTTGAAAATCGCGATCTCGTGCCACTGGCACGCACTCGCACCAGTTGAACTCGATGCTTTCGCATCAATCTGCTTTAAAAGCAACCCTCTAAAAACATGGCTCTATTGCAAAACAATCACCCTAAAAAAATCTGAGTTTCTGATACAGGTTTTTCGAAAAGGTGCAAATTTAGTGATTGCCGAAGGCGATTGCCGAATGCGTACTGTAGGTATTCGCGGAAGGTGCGAAAGTGCGGTTAAGTAGTACAGCGGCTCAGATGTAGATTGATCAGGGAGCGCTCCCTGAGATTGATTACCCGAGTCCCACTCTTCGCAAATGTGCGCATGCGCTAGTTGAAGACGCCTATGCAATGCTGTTGTTGTTGTTGTTCTTATTCGGCGGGAGCATTTCTTCGGAAGAGAAGGAGAACTTTTTGGAACTCTAAAATAGGTTCATTTTTGCTGCCATTTGTCATGATAAGGCTATCAAGACTTGAAGAAGTGGTTCCTGAGATGTTGGACTTTGAATATAGCTGGTGTATAAAGCACATAAAGAGGGACGATGTAGTCAAAATGATGAATGATGCCCTTGACCTACGACTGACTTAGGCCCCAGCAACAACCTGGTCACTTGCTTATGCTTATAGGGCCTTGCTTTTTGGCGTGACAGGCCGGGGTGCTGGGTCGAATCGAATTCCTAATAAATCAAAATAAACAGGTGAATTGGTTTCTTTTGTGTTGTCTGTACCCCCTTGTGCTGCCCTTTTTGAAAAAACTAAGTAAGTTAGTTAGTAAGTTAGTTTATTAGTTAGTTAGTTGGTTAGTCAGATAGTTAGTCAGTCAGTCAATTAATCAGTTAGTCAACTAGTTAGTTAGTTACCAATTAACTTCAGTAACTCGGTTAGTTAGTTAGTTAGTTAGTTAGTTAATTAGTTAGTTAGTTAGTTAGTTAGTTAGTTAGTTAGTTAGCTAGTCGGTTTGTTAGTAAGTACGTTAGTTAGTTAGTTATTTGGTTAGTTCGTTGTTTAGTTAGTAAATTAGTTGGTTATATAGTTCGTTAGTTAGTTAGTTAGTTAGTTAGTTAATTAGTTAGTTAGTTAGTTAATTAGTTAGTTAGTTAGTTAGTTTAGTTAGTTGGTTTAGTTAGTTAGTTAGTTATTTGGTTAGTTCGTTGCTAAGGGTTGTTTTTTAATGGAAATAACAAAAAGCACACTCAACTTTGGTATTAATTTTATTTTTTTCAGAATAAAATTGCTGGCCATGGATTTCGAAAAGAATTTCGAGGTGCAACATCATTCATTGGATACAAGGATAAAAATGGTGACCCATTCAAACTTTGTGAGAAAGTCATGAAGCAAAGGAAAAAGGGCCCAGCTTATCTGAGGACCACAATTGGGAAACCTGTTGATGTCAAAGAACCAAAAGAAAGTGAGATAACTTAAAATCATCTTCTTGATCTTTGACCATACCCATGCCAGGCTACACAAATTCCCCTCCAAAAACAGTAGAACTTACGATATGCGGACCTAGACCTGAGATGGACTTAATGCATATGATTTCACATTCCAGCTCCTCTTTCCATCTCTACTAAAGCACTGCTAACTCCCACCCAATTACTGCATAAATGCCGTGAAAACTCAATTGATGGCCACCTCTCTACAGGTAATAGGTCAACTCGCCCCACTACCAACTCACCCTGCCTTAGCATGGTCAAGTGGGACCCTCTTTCAAGTCATGTCACCCCAAGTGTTTGTACAACTCCTCCCATCAAGGTTTCTGGACAACTTGCCACATTGCCAACTTGCCACAGGACTAAGTTACCAAGCATTGCAAACCAACACACCTTTGGTGGTCAACTCACCTCAGTTTCAAATTGAAATTTCTGAAACTTGTCAATTTTTGTCTTCATAAAAACCTCATACAAGATTTCAAGAGTCTGCAACTAATACTTTTATTTGGGGGCTCTACCCGTAAACTACCATTGACCACACTTATTGAGTTGAGTTGTCCAGTTAAGTGTTGCAAGTTGTCTTTCAAAAGAGGCAAATTGACCTGATGATGGCAAGTTGACTGTGGCAAGTTGGTGAGTGTAGCTAGTTGCCCTGTTACCATTCTTAAAGCTTTTTTATTCAATTCTAGTTATGCATTTCACACTACAATCCCTTGGTTACATTGATCGTGGTCCGATCTCATTTCCTCAAATGGCTGGAAAAACATTTATTGAATATGGAAATCTCGTCTTGTTGGTAAACTGGGTATAAATTTCATGGTTGTGGATCACTCTACTGGTGCTGTGCATGCTAAAGTGAATTTCAACAGTCACAATGTTGCACTTCAAGGTTACGAGGCATTCAAGTTCTTGAATCGTCTCCCTCCAAACATGATTGTCCTTGGTGTTGTTCACTCAGACTGGACATTAAACAAAGGCACGCATCTTCCAAATATCTTGGTGAGAAACTTGAGTGCTTTACTGTTCCCTGTTTTGATACTTTTTCCTTACACATTTAAAGAAAAATTTAACAATAGAGATTAATAAAACTTTCAAATACCGTATTTCCTCTAACTAACGCTGCTCTAAGGTTAACACTGCTCTCTATTAAATGCAGCACTTTGAGCTGGACCTTTGTTATAAATGCTGCCCTCTAATAAATACTGCTGTTTATTCTATTAAACACAACATTCTGGAAAGCGGCATTTATTAGAAAAAAGTGAAAGCTATGAAAGTTTTCACATCACAGATGAGGACTCTGACAGGGACAGTGATTTTGACATTGTTTGACACTTTTTATTTTACCACAACTTCTCCAGTGAACTCTACATTTTTCACAAAATCTTTTTTTTGGGAAGAAAACATTGTTTAAAGTCAGTTTATCTTTTTTCTCATTTCTCGTTTTGTAATAAACGCCACCCTCTATCAAATGGCGCATTCAAAAGCTTGATTTTGTGATAAATGCTGCCGCGTTTGTTGGATAGAGGAAATACGGTAATGCATATGTTTTTGGTTCTCTGTTACAAGCCCTAAAAATTAGTCCCAAGGTACTAACGGGGCTTCCAAGACTAAGAAAGTAAAATGCCTTGTCACCATTAACAAAACACAACACAGCCACCTATTAATACAAAAATGCTCGAGGATGAGGCATTTTCCCGAAAATTTTGTAGGACAATTCGTCTTATGACAAGCTGATTTTCGCAGAACTTTCAGGGCATTTTTGTTGCAACACAAAACCACTTTAGGATTTCTCAGAACAGGACACTTAGGAGTGTTGTATCATCAGAATAGATGAAAAATCACATATGAAGCTGCAGCTTTACACTTAATGAAAATGAAAACTGCACTAAAGTATGAGATTATTCTGGTATTTTTAGTGCAATATTGAGTGTTGGATTTCACAAAGTTGTTGGAGAGACAAAAACACCAGTGTCTAGAGGAATATGAAATAGTATTTGAAAACCAGCTTCCACACATAAATGAAAAGTTAAGAGAATTCTCTTAAACTGTCATTTTAAATGATGTTTTCTTTGCAGCGTAAGATTGTTCGATCACACATTCAGTTGGGTTTCGATGGTTCATGGGCTTTTGTTGGATATAGCGGTGACAAATTACCATCAAATTTTTTCACATTATCAAGATTGTCATATCCAAGAGATCCAGTGGCACAAAGGTTCACATTGCCTGTCAAAATGCATTATTTTGCCAAACGATTTGGTAGGTGAATTTAGTTTATATATGTTGCTCTACCCTTATGGTCTACAAGTCTATTAATGGACAGGCTCCTCAGTACTTGTGTGATCTATTTACAAAAAACTCAGCTTGCACTTCTTTCAACCTGAGAAATGCCTCTACAGATTTGAGACTCCCAAAGAGGAGTTCCTCAGATGGGCAGAGGTGTTTCTCATTTAGAGGTGCAAAGCAATGGAACTCTCTCTCAGCTGAGTGTAAAACGGCACCCTCCCTTAAAGCATTTAAAAAAGTAGTCGCCTAAATCATTGAGGAAAATATTCAAATAAAAAATATTAGGATATATTTTACCATTTTAATCGTTTTTAGTTAGGAGGGCCCCTTGAAAATCAGCCTGCGGGTTGAAGGACTACCTTCCTCTTATATGCTTTTATACTATTTATCTTCACTGTATTAGTAAACCTTTTTTTTTAAATGAAATGAAATGAAAATGAACAAGTAGATTACCTCATCCGCAGATCAGTTCGCCCTTTTTCTTACTTTTGTGTTACTTATTTTTATGAGAAAAGAAACGTGTTCTTTGCTCAATAACTTTCGCTATTCATGTATTTTTTCTACCCACCAATTTTCCAAGTCAAGAAAAGTATTCAGACTTTCTTCAGACCAGAATACGCATGATTGGCTACGAATCTTCGTCACTTAGCAATGAAAAATAGGTGCGAGTTCGGTGTTGCATAAGATTTTCTTGTGTTCGAACTGACCTTTCTCCGGTCAGTGTGACCGTTTTCCTTATTCTGCGATTTGCGAGGATTTTGAAACCCTTAGTAGATAACGGTATGATTACGATCTGAATTGTTTTGGACACCCTAGTATTATCTCTCGCTTAACTCAACTCAGGGGACCCCTTCCGATAGGCACTATCAATCACGCAATAACGGCAATTTTTAGCTCTTTTCAAAAAAAATGACGCCAAAACGTTTCATAAGGGTTATCAACAGTTCATGAACAAATCGATTTCAAGTATTCACGCACTAAAGAAACATTTTTCACTTGAGAACGCCTTAAAAAATGGCTTTTCACTCAGAAAGAAGAAATCTCTAATCACGTATTCACGCACAAAATTTTGCCTTTTCACCCAATAACGCTGAAAAGAATGCTCCATAACGCATCACGCCAAACCTATCGGGGGCTCCAAACTCGGGGTGCGAACTTTTGGGGCCTTTTTCTGTGTCCTTTTTTTCGGAGATTTCCAAGAGATCGAATGCACTTTCGCCTGGAAAACATTCGGGAAAATTGGAGACTTTGGAGACCCTAATACTCGATTGACTCCAAAGCTGGAAGATTTCACAGACTTCGCAGAGAAATTGTTTCCAAGAAATTGTTTCTTTGAAGTCCTCCGTTTGTCAAAGAAAAGTAGAAAAATTCTCCAAACATGGGTATGATTTTAACCAAAATCCCATAAAAGTGGGTGGCAAATTGAGGAAAAGTCAAAAGTCGCGTCAAAGATGTTCGTAGTACTGTATTAAGCAATAATAAGGTCAAGAAAGTCTTATTATTCCCGTATTCCGATTATTCCTACTCATAACATAGGGTCTGTTTCTGCAAAGGTCTACATTATAAGTGGGTGGATTTCCAAAATTTGTGCGGCACATCCCCGTCCATTGATAAGTCATGTACCCCCCGGGAAAAAAGTGCGCTTTTGCCGTCTGGAATCGGAAGCCTCGGAAGTCTATTTTGGTCTGTATTTAGAAGAGACAAACTCCCAAAAGGGCGCACCTTTAGTGAGTATCTTAAAAATTTTCACAAGTTCTCTGATTTCATTTCTAGATGAAGATGAATGCAAGACTGGCAAAGCTCGATGTGGTCAAAACTCAATATGCAGAAACATTCCTGGGTCATACGTCTGTGAATGCAAGGATGGATTTAGAAAAAGTGGGAGAGACTGTGTAGGCAAGTGCTATATCGAACTGTTTATCAAATTTCGGTTTTCTGCAGAGATAAACATGTGCACGGGATTTTTCGGTAATGTCGAACTTGAAAAAATTAGTCATGAATGATAACGACTGTTTTTCTTAATCAATTAAGCGCCCTGGGCGAATGAAAGGACGCTTATTCAAAGAAAAATTTTGATGAAATGGGAGTAAAATATTGAAAATATTTTTTTATAAAGAACCCAGCTCACGGTCTAGTTTCTAAAGTTCCTTATTTTTGGACCACGTTTGATTGAGTTGAAGTTCCAAAAGTTCTTTAATAGTTTCTTAAATTTAACTGCATATTTAGTACCATGACTATTATAGAGACGCCTATGTATGTGAGCAAAGATGGAGACTTCTCAAGGAAACATTTGATACACTTTTTTTTAAATAAGCAACCGCTCAATAAGCAACTAGGGCTGAACTGACCTTAACATTAAGCAACTTGAGGGCTCAATTGAATTCTGTAAGCAACTAAGAAGTCAAACAACCAAGCTTATACGCTTTCTTGTTGTTAGGAAATTGTTTGTTTTGCATGTTGAAGTTCTTTAGCTAACATTTTTCCACTTACTGTCTCCCAAAAGTCGTGTTATAGGCCTAACAGTTGACGATTTTGACCCGCAAAGTCAGGGGTGGTTGTTAGGTAAAAAGGTTAAGCAACTTTTAAGCAACTTTGAGGGCTGAAATGTCTAAAATTTTAAGCAACTTTGAGGGCTGGACAACAGTCAAGTTGCTTATTTAAAAAAAAGTGTACATGCGTAACACAATTTATGTGAGTTTTGACTGCAAATGAATGAAACCGTCTGCTTAGTTCTTGATTTTTTGCAACATTAAAAATGTTTCAAGCCGAAAAGTTCCTTTGCGATTTTATCTTCTGTATAAGTTCTTAAAATTTTTCGACCTTCAACATGTAGGTTTCTCATAAAATTGTTCTTTATAGAAAAAGTTATTCACTCTATTTTTTTTGTTTTCAGATATTGATGAATGCAAAGACGGTACTGCGATTTGCCATTCAAAAGGAGATTGTCAGAATACTGCTGGATATTACACTTGCTCTTGCGTTGCGACAAAAGCACGAGTTGCTATGGGATACAAATGCCATGGTAAGGCCTACCGTTAACTGCCGAAAATTCGCAAACAAGCAGCTAAGAATATTTTTATCGCAAAAGGACTTTGTAAACGGTTTTGTAACCTTCTCCCTGTGACTTGCGAAAAACCTTATGGCAGTCTTCATAGAAATTCAAATTTTAGAATTAAGAGTTAATTTGTTGTAGTAGCCTACTTAATCAGGGTTTTTACGCGCTTTTTCCTTTTGATTTCGATAAAATTTGAATATTTAGGGACAAGTTAGGGACAAATTTACACAGATAACGCTAAAGTCGGAAAATCTCTGGTCACTATATTTCGGGGATAGGGTCGAATTTGATTTAGTGACGTTTTCACTAAAATTTATTGACGATTTGTTTCAGTCTGAAGGAATGCGCTTTCAGGGACATAAAAATTTCGGTACAATGTCGGGGCAATTTAGGGACGACCTCATTTATTTTAGGGACGATTTAGGGATATAAGGTCGAAAGCTGACCCCAAATCAGTAAAAACACAGCTTATCCCTAAATTTGAAGGACAGTTTAGAGATATAATAGGGTCGATTTGTTTTACTGTGTAGGCCTTGGTCTTCCAGCCCTTTTTAATGCTTATTATGATATAATTATTAGATATCAACATAAAAGTCCAGTCAACAGCCTGCTATCATGACCTCATCAACCAACGCCCATGGTGTGATCCAAAGCCTACTAAAATACTCGTCAACCATATTAACGTGCTAACAGGAGCATTTCGTGGATTTATCATCGTTGTATTGGATGGTGAAAAGGGAGCTATCGAAAGTTTGGAGGTCTTCGAAACTTGGAAGGTGGGAGAGAGTGCACGAATGGCCAAGTATTTGAAAGCTATTGCTCAATATAAGATTGTCGTTGGCAGTGTGCAAGATGAAGCTGTTCAGCATATTGGGAATGATGTCATCGCAGGAATTGTAAGTTAATGTTTCTTTCAATGTTTTCGTGTGTGTTCTTTTTGACCACCTGAGTTTTCCAGTGTTGTTAAGCCGTGGCTACATGTGCGATCTTCTGTTTGAAATGGCAACATGTTAAAGAATTGTTGCCGCGACGTGTAGCCAGGGACGGAATTTCCAACAAAATGTTCTGCCACCTGAGGAAACATGATCGCAGAACATTGCTTTGGTTGAACTTTTCGTGACATATCGCCAATAATGTCTCTGTGGCGCAGTGGTTAGCGTGCTGGACTCACAACGAAAATGTTGTGGGTTCGAGCCACGGTCTTTCCACTTGTGTTGCAGAGATAATGACCTTGGGCAAGTTGTTAACACAAATGTGCCTCTCTCCACCCAGGTGTATAAATGGGTACCTGGTCGGTAGTTATGAGCGCTCTGTGTGGCTGCACCCTGCTATATGCTAATGCATCCAGACCAGGGGTAAAGTGTAAAGTCGACTGAGTAGCCCTAGGCTAGTAGTAGACTCAAAAAACGGCAACTTTAATGCCGCAGCGTGTAGCCGGTTTTTCTTGCATTGTCGACGCAACACATTGCATAGTTTTCGTGCGTTTTCCTGGAAATTTTCTAGGACCAAATCTTTAAGACACACTGCAAGCATCTTTATACCTAAGCATTTCTTTAGTTATAACCGTCCAGAGCTTTTTTCTTGAATATATCTGCTGACTTTAATACAGTAGTTATTCGACTTTCCGACCCCTCGTTTATCCGGACTTCGATTATCCGGTCCGTCAAAAATGTTCAACTACGAAAGCATTATTTAGCGAATATTCTATTTTTCTTTGCAAAAATCATTCGAAGATCAAAATATCACGCAGAAATTATCACAAAATCACTCTATGTAAAACTTCAAATACTCTAGTATGCAGATAATTTTTTGTTTGAAAAATAATCTTAAAAAGCTACTCTTGAAATTTGTAACCGGTTTTTGCTGTGATTATATATTTTCGATTATCCGGAATAATTTTGGATTATCCGCACACATTTTGAAAATATCCCGAGTATGCCGGATAATCGAATAACTACTGTATATCCACTGCATTCACTGTAAACATGTGTCTTCTTACAGAAACGACTTACTGGAATCCAACCTAAATTCCACGGATTAAAAGGCGCGTTTGCATTTATCGGTTACAGTGGCCCTGGGCTGCCCGCATGGGTGACGTCAAAGTCATCTGAATTGATGAAAGGACCGATCATTGCAAAGGCAAGATTCTGGCTCATGCCAAAACGTAAGTTGTTTTTATTACATCTCGTATAATTTAACCGGTGTTTGCCGAGAGGAATATGCTCTTCAACAGACCTTTTCAAAGAGGTCTTGGTCGGCGCGACATCTTTCTGGAAGATGGCTGATAGGTTAAGTAAGGGTATCCCGTCTGTGATCAAAGAGATGGATTGCAGTGGCTTTTACTTCAAATTCACGTTTAATAGGAGAAAAGTAAAAGAAAGGATTCAAGTCCTAGCTTATCTGCTCAAGAAGGCATTTAACAAAGTATTTTCCTTTTGCATCTTGTTTCCTGAGTTTATTTTCAGATATTTTCAACTTTATTACCTCATAGTCATTTTCTCTCTTTGTCTTCCATTATTCGCGAATTTGAAGCAACATTCGCTGCACTACCTCTTGCAAAGCGACCGCCATCCCAGTCGTTGCACACGGAGAGGATTACCTTACTCGTCCGCCATCTTCCAGAAAAATGTCGTACCTACCCAGGCCCCTTTGAAATGGTTTATTCCCAAAGTCCTAATGTAACAGGGTGGAGCCAGCATTCCTAATATTAATCGAGGAGGTTTGGAATAAGAATGTCCTGGGTGGAAAATTTGCAAGAAATTAATTCACGAGGAGCAATGTCTGCGATTGATGAGCAGCGCGGATAGGTTACATTGCGGCCAGGGAGCCCTGATTTCGGCATTCGTTAAAATTGATGTTCATGAAATTTTTGATAATTCTTGCTTTCTTATAGGTAATTTATGCTAGTCAATAAATACTATATATCGATAGTTATATTCATAATTTGAATATAATGTAATTATTCAAGTTGATGATAATTTATTTCTAGCTCCATTTGTGCCTGTCAAGCTTGTATCTGTTGGTTACGCAAAGGGCCCAATGAAGCCACCGAGTCTTGGTTTTATGAGCATTGACTATGCACAGTATCTAAAACCTGGATTTAACATTGCTGTACTGAATGAGTGGACTGGAAGCGTGGAGTTAATTGGTCAGTTTAATACACATGACAAAAATGCCCCGGATATTAGAAAGATGGAGCAATTCTTGAACAATTTGCCTGTGGATAGAATTGTTGTTGGTGTTGTCAAAGGAGAAGCGTACAAAGGGATTGAACAGAACAAGAATCTACTGAGGGCTATGGTAAATATAAAAGAATTAGTGTCACAAAGACCATATAGATCAATCCCTTAAACGGACCCTTGATATAACTAACTTCTAAATATGAATAGATTTTTCCACTTGTGGCATACCACAATAGATGGGATTTGAACTTGGACTGCATGACCAGAGAGCCAACGACGTTTCTGCTGAGCTATAGAGCTCAATGAAATCGCCGAGTAACTGTCCAAATCATACAGCCCAAGGGTCTCCTCCCGTTTGATTTTGTGTTGTTGTCGAGTCTTCTTCAGCACCATACATGACAGGGGAAATTAGCGGTCTACTGTATTTGCCTCATCAGTAGCTAAATTGTTGACATTCTTTTCGTGAATCTCGTTTTTCAAGTCCATTTGCATCACAAAAAATCCAGTCTACAGTTATGCAAGGGGTACTGCTGCTTCAAAGTTAAACTTTTCTTGGAATAGACCTTTTCAAAGAGGCCTGGGTCGGACGTCGGAAGTAAAATGTGATGCACAAAATCTCCTGAAACGACCGTATTTCCAGTTATTGCCCACGGAGAGGATTCCCTTACTGGAAATGTCTACAATTTTCCAGAAGAATGTCGCGCCCGACCCAGGCATCTTTAGAAAGTCTATTGCTGAATATTAGTTTGTTTTGGTCAAGATTGAAGTGTCTTATCAGCAAGTTACTTGTGAAACACAGCGTGCGACAGGCTTCTCCAGAGCAGTAGTTAGATCATTATTTAATATAAAATCTTTATTCTTCAGGAAAGAATACTAGGCTCTCCAATGAAATTCAAATCGATCGGTGCAAGTTATGCTTTCATCGGAGCCACGTATGTTGGGAAGAAAGAAAAACCGCCATATATTGAGCAAGTTTCATATGAGGCTGGGAAAGGGCAAGCAATGCTGTCTCCAATGATTGGACTAGGCCGTAAATCTACTGGTAAGAAAGAAACACTGCATTGCATTGCATATTTGTTTGGAACTAAATGTTTGTTCTCCTTTACCTTAGCTATTGCTATTCACAAGACTGGCTATTTCTCCCTTCCTCCTCTTCACTATCCCCTTTATAGACACGCAAATACCGCCAAAAATGAAGCCATTTTTTACTTTGGAAATTCATTGAATGGCTCCTCACTTGGATTGACGATCGAATGAATCCGAAACCTCCTGTGACGTCACCTAAATAGAGCTGTAAATAATATCTCTTAATAGAGCTTGTAAGATACACGTATTTTTTTAAACTAAAAATTGATCCAATACTGAAAGTTTCTTACGAGTTTCTTGACTATCCATATTGGCAACATGGTTATTATATCTGAATGGTTTTCCAAGCCCATTTTTCGCTCGTATTTGAATGCATGTGGGTTTCGCGTCTGCTCGTGACGGAAACGCTTTATTGCAGATGAAACAGGGGAAATAAAAGAAAATTTTTCGCTGTCTGAGGTGAAAAGTTTCCTACTTATAAAATTTCCAGCACTGGAGTTTCTTAAATTTTTGGCCATTCGAGAGTCTGGTTTTCTTAAAAAGAGTTTTTTATGGAAATAATACGTTTAATTACACGAATGTTCAATATCTTTAAGTTGCCTTAAAACCCTTATGAACCTAATATTTCATGGTTTCAAGTATGTGAAATATATTTCTTTTTTATGGTTTCCCTCAAAGCTTAATCTCTTCTGTCTTTTTACAGCAATGAAAATCAAGTTAATATCTACTGGATGCGAGGGCACGAGCGGGCAACAACAACCCAACGACCAATGTAAAACTGCGAAGAACTCTATAGTTGTCAACGAAAAGAATTGTCACTGAATCAATTTGGATTTAACATTGCTGTGATTAACAGCATCAACGGTCATGTTTTACACCGCAAGCGTTTCGATACGGAGAAATCCGCCTCAGAGTGTTTGAAGATGGCGAACCTGATCAATTCCGTGCCGACGACTTCGATCGTCGTTGGCGTTGTAAAAGGCCGCGCGGATAAATACTTCCGTAACAATAGAGACCTCAAGATTGCTATGGTAAGCTTTTAACCTATTTACCCCGTCCCGTCGTTTCCCCGTTCGCTACTTAAACTGTGCATGTTATTCGTTTTGATCAACAGGGTGTGTATTGTTAGGAAAGTAATACCGTAAATTCTAGAATAAGCCCCTACCTCCGAATAAGCCCCCTCAAGTAAGCCCCCCTCGAGTAAGCACCACCTAAGAATTCATTTTTGCAAATAAGCCATCCCCTCGAGTACGCCATCATGGGGAATAATTCAAAGGCCTTATGAATTTGTAGATGCCTATAGCTGATGCATCTTTCAGCTAACTAAAACACTGAAGAAGCTAATGCTGACAGGTTTTACTATCAATTTATCCAACAATAAGCCATTGGTTGTTGGCAAGCTGCTGATTTTCATGAAAGAATACAGATAAGTTATCTTTTTTCTCTCTGCTATCCTGTCGAAAAGATATTGGAACTATTGACGTTTTAAATATAGGCCGCCTCCCTCGAATAAGCCCCCATCGTAAATTCCATTTAGGAGTTAGGGCATGTATTTAATTGTCTAAGGAATACCTTATCATGTTGACATGTAGCTTAGATTGTTACCTGGGCTGATATACAGTAGGTCCCCGAAAATCTATCATTTCTCACGAGTTGTCAATGGGACAGTGCGTCACTATTCTCTGTTGCTCCTCTCCAGATGATGTTTTTACTTCTTTGTTTTTCCATCGCATATATCGGTGTTTGTGCCCGATGTTCTAGTTTCTCTTCACCGCAAGCCTATTGGTCTTTTATTTTTTCTACACTTCAATATTGCTCACTTTTGCTACTTTAGAAAAAGATCCTTGGCGAAGAAGCAAAGCATTTCGTAAAAGGTGGTTCCTATGCTTTTATTGGTTACAAAGGCAGAGTCAAACAGCCATGGATGCAACAGACATACAGTAACACAAGGCAACAAAGTACAGAATTGACTGCAACTATTTCTATCCGCCCTGGTAAGTCAGTAAAGTTAGGCCCTGGCCATTAGCGTAGCGGAGACCCCCGTAAGAATTTGAAAATGATGGGGCCCTTAACCAAAGTGAGTGATTTCTACGGGGGATGGGGTCTTTGAGTAGCTGGAAAACCATGCCCTTTCAAGCTTAGAAAAATGCACGCTATATAGAAAAGAACATTTTAACTCGAAGGCCTTATACATAGCCAAACGTTCAATTATTGCTTGATAAGCAAATTTCAAACATTTAACAATGTTGACCGTTTGGTCAGGGCCAGCGGAGTAACGCAGTTGAGGCTCTTGACCTAGTTCAAGAGCTAGGAGCTCCGGCCATAAGGGGCCCCCAAAAAGTTCATATTGGACGCTTTTTGGCCATAATATACTATTAAAGGCTCCCTTAGGCCATCCCAAAACAACTCACAACCAATGTTGGATTCATGTCTGTGAATTCTTCATCAAAGGGTACGGCAGTACCATCCGAACCTTTAAGTTGTTTTCGGGTATCATATTATAAAAGATTTTTGTCGAAGAATAACAGGTTGCAACGTTAACGAGTCCTTTACGCTAACTCTTTGGTACGTATTTAATTTATTGGTGCATTTCGATCCGCATCTAGGTATAAATTCCGCCTTAGTCGATTGTTTCGGTTGTTTCTGATGTTTATACGCCGAGGATTGTCAAAAAAATCTTATGTCCAAAGATGTTTTCGTCATTTCTTAAAACTTTTGAAGTTTGTCTATATCATAAAACATTGCCTCATAGAATCCCATGTATGTGGCATGCCGCGTGTGAAAAAAAAAACATTTGCTTGATACGTGGCATTGTTTCAAGTAGTTCTGAGTTATTTTTCAACGAGAATCTTTGTTTTAGAAATCCACATCGAATTGATATCAACGACCTGTAACGATCCTGGAGCAGGACCATGTGATCGAAACAAAAATATCATCAAAGTGAATGGAAAGGACTACAGCAAAAACGGCCGCGGTTTCAATGTCGCTACTATTGATATCGAGACTGGTGAAGTCGAAGAGAGGATGAACTTTGACACGCATGAACGAAGTAAACAGGATGCCAAGAAAATGGAAACATTTCTGAGAAAACTTCCAGCTAAAAAGATTGTTGTTGGTGTTATCAAGGATGATGGGTTTACAGCAATGAGTGAAGGAGCGAAAAAGGCCATTGTAAGTTTGTGCTCAATTTCTAACTTAAGGGTTTTGTTATATGAGAAGAAGCGTCACGTGTAGTCAAGCAGCGATACTTGCCGAGTTCCTATTATTGTGCTGAAAACATGCAAAATGAAGTTCGGTGAAATGTTAGATGTTATGTTGGCGACGCTCGGCCTAGGCTTAAGAGCCTGGTTATTCGAGAAGAAGCGCCCCATCTAGTCGGCAGGGACGCTTCCTAAGGACAACCTTCATAAGAAACTCCAGGCTGAAATTTGGGCCAAACCTTTTTGCTATCTCCGAAGATATTTGAGATACGCACCAAGCAAATTCACCAGCGTAAAGCCCTTACCCGGAAACGCATTTTGAACATGTTTTTGAGAAGGGTAGGGGGTGACAAGTAAAATCACTTCAAAAATAAGAAACAGGCAGGCTGAAATCGAAGCGAAATGTTCTGATCAAAAAACGTGTTTGCGAGAAGAAGCGTCCCGTCTAGTCGGGAACGGACGCTTGCCGAGGCAGTATTCTTGTTGTGAATCCGCTTGCAATTACATGAGAAAAATGTCCCGTCCCGGCCAGAGAAGACGGTTTTAACAAGCGGGATCCCATTTAGCCGGAACGTTTTTTCTCATGATAGAATCAGACCCTTTATAAAGTGAATTTAACGTTAACCGAGCTACGTACGTTCATTGCTTTATGATCTTCTATAGTATCTTGATATTACCACAGAGCTTAAAAACAACATTTAATTCCTCAGGCTACCCTGCTGCATAAAAAGTCAATTGCATTTAGCGGATTCCGACACTCGTATGCTTTTGTCGGTTACACGTCGCTAGAACCATTCAAGTGGATTCAAGATAAAGAAACGCCGAGATACAAAGGACCGGTTCATTTGAAATTTGGTATACCCATTCCTCAATATGGTAAGTTCTGTTCTTACGTTTTGTCGATATTTTCTCTTGCTGTGACCTGAGTCTGCTCCATTCTGCTTGAACAACAATGCCTGCCAGAAGACTTGGAACGCCAGATTGGATTTCCTACTCAACGCAACATCTCCCCTCCCATCTCCCCTCTTCAAACAATGTTGTTTTATTAAATTATAAAGCTTTTCAGGTGTATATGAACATTGAAATCATGCAGCAGCACTCTTGAACATAACGAAACAACATTGATTTCAGGGGGAGGGGGGGTCGAGTCAGTGAGTTGTGCTTAGAACTGTAAACATTCTTTCGTGGGAAAAAGACTGGAAATATGATGGGTGCTCCAACTAATTCTGGCAGGCATTATAGCTTAAAATTCTTTGACGGTGGCTTACTTTTTTCAGTTGGCGTCATTTAAGTTGACCTGACTCGATCTAACTCTGCTCGACATTTATTGGCTACACATGATTTCGATTGTGGCTTCACTTTTTTTATCGTTTGCTTGCTCTCTGTTTAGGAATCGTTTCAATCTTTGAAATGATCGGCTTGTTTTGGTTTGAACTAATTTGTTTGACACCCGAACTGACTCATCTATCTAGAACGAAATCTGCTCATTTCAGCTCGACTCAATGAATGTGCTCTGACTATTTTTGATCCTCTTCACTCCACTTGACTTGTCATGACATGACTTGACCTTACTTGACTTGACTTAACTTGACTTGACTTGACTTGACTTGACTTGACTTGACTTGACTTGACTTGACTTGACTTGACTTGACTTTTGTTGGACGTTTTTCCTTGACATGAAGGGACTCAGTTACACCTGAATTTATGAATTATGAATGCATTTGACGCTATCAAACCTTCAAAAAAATTCTTGGTCTGAAGTTTGCTGTCTTGAATTTGTTGCACTTTTTTCTCCTTGAATCTCGTCTTAAGTTAATTCCACATTACTTAAGTTGACTTGTTGTTTCGTTCATCTTTAGGTTGCGTTTTCCCAAAGACTCCACTGAACGGAGAAGTTAAACAAATCGAATACGACATCTCACAAACGGCTGATTTTCAATGCAAGACGGGCTTGGTTCCTCATGGAAACCCGCAGACCTGCGGCAGAAACGGCAAATGGATTGGACGCGTACCAGCATGTTTAAGTATGTCAAACAAAATATATTCATTTTTGCAGTAATTTTACATCCCAATCGATGAGCAGTGATACTAAATGCTACCTGACGTACTCAGACCGTTGAACTTTCACGAAAGTCTTTCAATCAACCATTAAAACCAATTAAGGTCTCCATAGTTTCTTAAGGCTGCCCCTGCCCCAGATTTAGGTTTTGTGTTAGTGGCATTAGGTATCGATTCTGAGTTGAAAAATATGCGATTTTTGACGATATATGAGCGCGAGTTGCTCATAGGAAAACATCATTTGCAGTTGTGCACTTGACTTTATTTCGTTTTGCAATTTGATCAGCTGTCCCGTGTGGTCTAGTGGTTAGGATCCGGCGTTTTCACCGCCGTGGCCGGGGTTCGATTCCCCGCACGGGAGATACCTTTTCTTTCTATTGTGAATGTGACTGTCTATATTAAGAAGTATATTCCTTTTTCTTTTTAAAAAGTATAATTATTGCCAAATTATTGACGAGTCTTATGAAAAAAAAAATGAAAAATTGAGGTAACGATAGGTAATATTTTATGGTATAAAATTATTTTTGAATAGGCCTACACGTTTTTTTTATAAGAAAGTGGTTTATAAGAAAGTGGTGCTCAACATCTTAAAAACTTAAGAAAGTTCAATACTGGATTCTTGAAACTTAAGAAAGTTCTGTTTCATACTTTTACTCCTAATGTTCTGTTTGTTATTTTTGCTCTTCCGTTCAGTCGCTCATCTTGCTATTAAACGAGTCTAATGATTATTTTCTTTGAAAAACGTGGTATTTGTGCAATGTATACAGTGCCTTAAACTGTGCATTCTTAGAAATACTGCATTCCCAAATTTTGAGTTAGCGATCCATTTGTTACACAATTAGCTAAGAAAGTCACAAGAAAGTTTTGGTACTGAAAACATGAAATATCTAAGAAAGTTTCAATACTGGGCCAAAAAAAACTTTCTTATAAAAAAAACGTGTACAATGCCTAATCGCTCACAATGTTTCAGTTTTATCAAGTACAATTTCATACTTTTTTCTTAATACCAAGTCTTTCGGAAATTTCGGAAGTTTTGTGAAATAATGGTTTACACGCAGTTTTTTTTATAAGCAACCGCTTATAAGCAACCAAGATGTAGAAGGCCTGAAAGTTTAAGCAACGTATAGTACCACAGGAAAAAAACCCAAGCAACTTTTAAAGTTTCTTTTATAATTTATATCACTGCAAGCAATGAAGGATTGATCCATATAGAAGCTATTTCCATTCATTTGTCGTAAAAACTCGCATATAAACGGAGTGTTTCTCGTTAAGTCAGGCATTTCATTGAGGGGCTTCTGTTTAACTTTCAATACCAAGTCTCAAATGGTAACAATATCAGTAGGGAGAAATAATTCCAGTCAATTTATGTGCAATGTTAGATTTTGCTGTTTTTCTAGCCTTTATACTATACTTAGGGCAAAAAAGATACAGTTAAAATTAAGCAACTATTAAGCAACTTAGTTTTTGGGGATAATTTTTACGTAAAGTAAACATTACAAAATGTACATCAGAAAATAGAAGGCTGAATTTAAAAGCGGGAATAGTTTCTTAGTTTTTGTTTTACTTATTAGTCCACATAGAAGAGTTTCTTGGTTTTTTAGAAAAGGGCATATACCTATAGTTTCTAATAGTCGGTTTCTTATAAAAATGTATAAAACGGAGACCTCTGAACAATAGTTCTCGTTGCAAAGATCATTTATTTAAAAATCTTTCTCAGCGGACATCTTTCTACAACAGACAATGAAATTGGCCCAAAGGTGCCTGTTATGTGGTTGTTCCACTCCGTCCTATTTATATGACCATATGACACCAACCCAACTCGATCTGACTCATCTAGAACGAACTCTACTCATCTCAACCCGACTCAGCTTAACCTTCGACTCGACCTGACTTTGTCGACTCGACTCGACTTGAATTTAAGCCTCCTCCCAAAAAGTAACCCATATACTTTATTGCAGAAAAAACTTCATTGAAGAAAACCGATGCTGGCGGAGCTGATGATGCCGATGCATTCTTTTCTGCTGCAACCAAGGTGAACTCGTTTTGTGAAACATTTCTACTAGCGTTCCCAATGTTTCTCCTCTCATGGAACTTCTTTAATCACCTAAGAGACTGATTTATTTATACACATAATGCATACACAAACTGTAAATATACGTAACTGAAGAATAGGTTTATCAAACTGTACAGACATTGATTTATTTTGAATATGCAATGAATTAATTCAGACGACTTTATTAGTTTGATTGACTGACATGAAAAAACCGTTATAGAATACAAGAATCCTTGCCAAAAATAGTGGGGCTCTTTGTTATAAGTATGTTTCACCTTAAAAGTCCGGTCCCATTAGATTATATTTGAATTATTAAATCCCCCTCCCCCTGACTCTAGGTTGGAACCACTGATAAGACAATATCAGCTTTGCCAACATCAACATTAAGTCGGGGGGTTTGCGTGCGCCAGCCTTTTTTGCGAGGATCGTAGGATGTTCATGAGGCCTAAGTGTTGGATTAGCTACAGAAATTAGTCCTTTTGCACACCATTTAATTCTGAATTGATTTCTCTCGCGTTTTAGCGATAGGTCATTATGAAAATTGCGAAATACTACATTAATCGTATTATTTGTTGATTTTGCTGTGAAATTCGCTGTTGCAGCTCCAGTACAATGCGAAATATTTCGCCAGAAGATTTTTTAGTGTTTTCAGATGCAGATAGTAGAGTTTAAAGCTGAAGCTTATAAAGGAAAACGATGTCACTTTTCATTCCTGGCGATTTTTTTCAAAATATTAAGAAGGTAACTTTTAAAAATATCTCAGGATGTGTTCTTCTAAACCAATTCCTTTTGGGTTGCCTTCTTTTCCGGAATATGTGTTTTTCGGAGCCATTTCTCTGAAAACGGCAGGTTTTGGAGCTCTCCAAAACTTTCTGGCATCAAAAGCAAGGTTTCTGAAACCTTGGACAGATTCTCTGTTTGAAGTTCGAACGAGATGTAATTTTTCCAGTTGCCAGGAGAAATTCCATGAATAGGTCTGGGGATGAGGCAAGCAAGAACTTTAGCGCGAATCTTCGCGAAATTGGAAAAAAGAGTAGAAAAATTCTCGGATTCTTAGAATTCCTGTTTTTCGACAATCATGGATACTGTTTTAGAAGCTTTCAGTTATCGAGATTCGGAAGGTTTTGAAGGTTCAGAAGAATGCGCCCTTAGTTGAAGAAGTTCTCGAGTAAATATATTTAACATAACAATGAACTTTGCCAAGAGGCCAGCGGACGAAACGTTTGATTATGCGCACTTTATCTTCTTTTTATAATGAATTTGGGTAATCTTATCTTCATCTGACGTATGATTATATTTTTACCTGAATTAGTATTTGAATCCCGCCTCGCAAGTTTCATATGTGACGTCAGATTAAAACGCCGCAGTATATCCAAACATTTGATAGATTTTTACAATTTATGGAAATATAATCGCAAATCAGGGATAATTTAATTATTATTATGCTCATTTTCCGTATATTTTTGTCTATCAGATATGGGTGTTCGTGAAAATTTACTTGGAATTTTGATTTTGATTTCCCATGCTTTATCCATCGCTGCTCTGAGCGAAACCGGTAAGTCTCTTCATATTTCATGCCTGTTTTATAGTACAGCCTACTTCATTTTGTTTTATTTTGTTTCCAACCCTGCGTTATGTTTATACTAAAAATAGATTGATGGCAATGCTGCTTGATGCATATGTTGCTGCTTGATACATAAATGTTGAACGCTCGAGCTTTTGAACCGCTTACTGTAACCCCAAACTGAAAAGCTGTTCGAGAAGACCGATTTTTGCGTGTATAAGTGGGCTTTTGGCTCAGTGTTTCTCCAACAAACTCAGGATTTGTCACCGTGCAGCCCTCCATGGGCCCTGCTCTCACACTGCGACTTGTAACCGTCGGAAAACTGCAGTTTTTGATCTCAAGACCTCATCCAAAGATGTTTATCTGTATGTTTTAAGAACCCTAGTGTGAACGGGACCTTTCTCGAGTCACTATGGACATAATAGTATGTCCAGATCCCCCAGATATGTTTTCGCTGTTTCTCGCAAGTACGAAATTGACAAATTATTGAATAAGCAATGAAATGAACATGCTGCGAGTTATGGTATGAGAAATTAACATGCCTTTGTTTAAAAAGTAAGCATCCCTTTGAAAATAGAATGAAATGAACACGCTGACGAATACCATATGAAATAAAATGGTTTTGAAAGAATGGAACGAGCATGCTTTTGAATATACTACAAAATGGGTACGCTAAGCTGTATTGCCACAAAGTTAGTTTGTTAGTTAGGCAAACGCACTTACTGTCTTCGCAAGGTATGGATTTCATGCTTAGCAGAAGGGGACGACTGAATTGCCTAGGTCTAATCTATGCAGTGCGACCACTCGTCCCTCTCGATGTTACCATACTTCCTAATTTCTTTTGCCTTTTGCCTGGAATTACAAAGATCTGGCCACTCTCCTCATTCTTCGTGCCAAGTTTGTCTTTGATCATAGACTGCGTGCCCGTCTTGGCCATTCTGATCCCATCAAGTCCTTTGTAACATGCTGCTATCGGAAACAAGTTGCACATAACTGATTGATAATAAAATTGCCTAAAATTAAAGACAATTTATTTGATGTTTGGTCGTCCGCAACAAAAATCTCAAAATTCTAAACCATCAATAACTTGGTTGTTCGCCTCAGATCCGTTAAGCATATTGTCTAACAAAATAGGTCATAATGATGGCCTATGTTCTGTCATCATTGGAGCAAGTTGGGCGACCGTACACAGGCTAAATTGTGGGTTTGTGGCAAGGCATGCTCTAAAATCTTGGCCAGTAAGTATCAAGAATACAGGAATGGGAGAGAGGGTGTGAAACCTTGCAAACAATAATGAGGACGTTTCCAACAACGTTCAGCGTCTCAAAGTCATGTGACAGCCTCGGAATGGTATTGAGATCCAGGCAAGAGGGCGACCCCGATAAGGAAACCAAAATGCTCAATCCCACATTAACCCTGTAAAAATTTCATTTTTTTGTCATTTAATCGGATTTTCTTTTTTTATAGTTTCCCGTGTTGAAATGATGTCAGAAGCATGCTCGGACAAATCTAATTGCAATCGTTATGTCATGAGAAAAACATATACATTTATAAACATGAATGGCAAGAGTTTGTTAACACTAAGTGACCTTGGATGGTATATTGTTACCATTAATCATTGGGATGGTAAATTACTGAAAGTTCGCCACTTTAATACGCATGCTTCAACACAGCAATCTCAAGAAATGGCTACTTTTCTTAGTAATTTAAAATACGCAACGATTGTGCTTGGGATCGCATTTGGCGATTCTCAAAACTCATTTACAAAGGAAGCTGCAGCTCGAGTGGTATGACGTCAGTTTTTTAATTTTTTGGATTTAATTTTAATTTATTTTAAGTTAAGTTTTAACAACAGGAAAATATTTTGAATTATGCAATGCTAACCTGTGGCTATGTTAGACATTATTGAAGATGCAGGCTTGGAAGAAACGATTTAGAGAACGATATGATTTTTGACAATGATCTATTTCACGTTTGTCTTTTCGGAACTGCTATTTTTTTGCAGATTGTGTTGATGTCTTGAAATTTTAGATAAATTTTGTTGATGTGATAATATTGACGATGATGATGATGATGAGGACAATGCTGATGATAATTATAAGGATGATGATGATGATGATAATAATGATAATGATGTTAGTGAGCGTAATGATGAAGATGATGGTCATGATGATGATAATGATGATGATGATGATGATGGTGACATCGGTGATGAAGATGGTGTTGATGATGATGATGATCACGACAACGACGACGATGACGATGACAATGATGATGATGATTCTTACTTTTTCTTACTAATTTTCTAGCAAGACCTGTGCAAACAATCTTTCGAGGCCGAAAATTTCTCAGCAAGGCTGTTCGTTGGTTATCAAGGTGAACTTGATATACCATTTAATATGCGCTTGATTAAAGAGGTAAAATGGGGATCTACTGGAAATGCTGGTGGATTCGTCAATCATCGTTTCTTCTTCAACCATCGGCAACCTGGAAACGGTTTGTTATTTCATTAATCATGTATACTTTGCTTTTGAGTTAGAACCCAGTTCTCTGAAGATCATACTTAAATTAGGTCACCCCAATCGAATTTGTTAAGTTGACTGAATCCCCAGATGTCTTACTAATTTGGCTCTCTGTCAGGCAAATCCGTTCACTTAGAAAGAAGGCAAAATGCCATCTTTCTATAGAGATGTAGTATAATTTGACAGTTGTGCTAATTATATTAGTTTTGACTACAATGCCTGCCAGAATACTTGGAACGCCAGATTGGATTTCCTATTCAATGCAACACCTCCCCCTGTGCAAACAATGTTGGTTTATTGAATGATAAAACTTTTCAGGTGCATATGAACATTGAAATCACGCAACAGCACTCTTCAACACAACAAAACAACATTGTTTTGAGGGGAGGGGGATTTAGTCAGTAAGTTGTGGTTAGAATTGTAAACACTCTTTCATGGGAAAAAACTGGAAATATGATGGGTGTTCCAACAAATTCTGGCAGGCATTGTAGTGTGTGCAGCTGTCACCAGTAATGATAATTATAATAATGTTTTTTTTGTGTTTGACAGCGTCCAATTTGGATTCGAAATCAGAAGGCTGTAGCTTTTTCAGTTCCAGATGCTACACTTCATCATACATACAAAACTCTGCACCCGGCCCGACGATTACTGTATTAAAAGGAAAACCAGGAATTAACCTGATGGTTCTGCATCCAGTGAGTGGTCTTGTTGAACATACAAGAGTTTTCCATACTTCTTTTGCAAGTTATATGTCTGACGAAATGGCGGATTTTCTGAACACGTTGCCACCGGCGAGGATTGTAATTGGGACAACCGATGCTGAGTATCAAGAACATCTGACAGAAAAAGCAAAGAAAGCCTTGGTATGAATTGATTATACTCCATTTAATGTTTGCTCTGATTTTTAGTTTCCTTTTTATAGTAGTAGTTAGTAGTTGTTTTACTGTACTGGGCAACATTCAATTTCTACAGCTGGCTGGTGTGGCTAATTTTGAGGGCTCATTCACTCAGCAGTCATTTCGGAATACCAACGCCAGACCAGCCTCTTCACTGGAACTGAGAGTGGTCATTGCCAAAGGGTCAGAGTCACAGAGAGCAAGGTTTTTACACCTTGTAATTTGTGCTCATTAGCCTGTATTTGAACCGTAGATCTTAAGCAGAAAAAGTGCCAACAGCTACACTGCGCTGCTCTCTCCCCTTTTCTGTTAAGCCTTCGATTGTTTAGCTTATGCCATGAAGAACCCAGCGATAGGATTAAACAGGCACAGCTAATCAATCACTCTCCAGTAACGTTTGCTTAGCCTGTGCATTCTTCAAGTACACCTTAGGCGATCACGTCTCGCAAATCGGTCAATCAAATTATCAATATAGTTCGTTATTTGAATGCTCTGATATTCTGGTATGAGGTACATGGGGTACATTGTGTTTATCTTTCTTAAAATCCAACTTGTGTCCATCCCTTAAAAGAGGCGAACAGGTGTGTCTAGTCAGTACCGTCTCTTTTATCCGGTACTATAGGCTTCCTCTTTTCTTTTTAGCATGCAGTGACTCGTCTTCCAGTTACTCACTCGTATAGAGGGGAGTGGACTTTTGTTGGATACACAGGGACTCAAGAAATATGGCCTAAATTACCAATCTCGCTTGATACAAAGAAAGTCGGTGGCAATAAGTACCCAATCTATCTCTCATATTCCATCGCTCTTTATCAAAACGGCAGGGGTAAGGAGGCTTAGAATTTTCTTATTTTTAGGAGTTTTATTTAGTCTTTCATGCTATGAGAGATTTTTCGGAGATTTATTCCGATTTCTCCACCAATTGACCCTACTGACTACTAACTCAAATATTGAAAACAATGTTATTGGTTAATTGTGAAAGTACTTGGATGTCCATCTATCTTTACCTACAATGCTGTCAGTTTGCGCGGGAAGAGCTTGTCTCTTCATATTTGAAAGCCGCTTTAACAATGTTAGATCCTTTACACTCCTGTCAAAATACAGAAGTAGGCTTATTGAAGTCGCCTCTAACGTACTAGAATATTAAGGCTGTCGGATTTCGTTTAATGTAATAGGCATATAAAGCCAGATCTTGTATTCACCTATATGTACAGCGAAACTAATCGTCTGAGTGTTGAACCGCGAATGTTTCCGAGAGACAACCGAAACATTTCTTGTCTCCGTGGCTCAGGGAACATGTTGCTTGCTTGTCACTCGCATGTTTAGCCACCCTGGGAAACACGCTGAATACAGTGTCGCGCTCGACATGTACCCTAGTTTAGCCATAGCTTAAATTGTCCCTTATTTGACCTCAAACTATGCGGATCATCATCTTCTTGTTTAATTAGCGTCAGCCCGAGGGCTTAACCCCTCAAATGCCCCTAACTTCCGAATCTCCCCTAATAGCACAGATTTATAATAATTACCATTTAATACCTCGATTGCTTTTAGGTTGCTTCCCGCCACCAGCTCCAACCAATGGTAAAAAGGTGTTCAACAAAAAAGAGTATCTTGTCTACGATGTGATAACATTCGCATGCAATGAGAACTATTACCTGAGTGGTGCATCGCAAGCTATTTGCTACATGGATCATAATTATAGATACGCTGGCGGTGATAAACCACAATGCATATACGGTAGGCTTCAGAAAATCGTATTATCCATACACACGGTTTTTTATACCAATACACCTTTTCAAAGAGGTTTCGGTCGGCGTGACATTTTGTTGGAAGATGGAGAATTCCGGAAGATGGCGAACATTTTCCTTAGTACTGGGTATGCAAAATGCATATCGAAATCATAAAAATTGGTGATTTCTGAGCGAAATCTGTGATAAGCAAATTACAGGGCGGGTGGGAAAATGCTCGGTGGTCCATACCTAATATTGTTCAATACCATCTCCAAGAACCTTGATTTTTTGTCTGCAGTACAAAGTTTCGTTAGGTTTAGGCCTTTTTAGTGCTAAGTTAGTACTTGCGCCATTTGGGCTCAAGCTCTGTGGTTCCAATCCAGGCTAGGGAGCACAAATTACAAGGTGCAAAACCTTGCTTTTTGTGACACCGCACCAAGGTGTAAAATTGGTACCTTAGTGATGAAGGCCTAAAAATCCTCGTAGCGCCGACTGTATGGCTGCACGCTAGTCGATATGTACTCCCCAAGGAGTATAGCAAAATAATGGAAAAGAAGAAAATGGCCTGAGCTCAGGGGGTATATAGTTGTAAAGCGCCTTTAATATTTAAGCAAAATATAACGGCGCTATATAAAAGCCATAACCTTTTACCTTTGGCCTTAAAATTTCACAGAAATTTATCTGCGATCCACAGATCTGTAATGGTCGATAGACGTAGACGACCAGTATATTATTTTATTTTACACCACAGATGTGAATGAATGCAAAACTGGACAAGCCCAGTGCCCAGCGAACAGCCACTGTGCAAACACGCCTGGATCTTACAAGTGTACTTGCAATAAAGGATACAGTGAACAGAATGGCAAATGTGTTGGTGTGTACCATAATTGTTTTGCAGTTATAACAAAGTTTAACTTTATGTGTATTTGTTTGCAAGTACGTTCTTAGTAAGCAAGGGAGGTTTTTAGGGGAGCACTGGATAAATGCCCAGTACGTTTAATAGTGAAGGTGAAGGTGGTGTTTTTAGAGCCAGTCACTTGGATCTCAGTAGTAGGTTAACTAATCGAGACCTCAACCCTAGCTATGACGCTATCACTAGTTTATCAGTAGTTGGTTAACTAATCGAGACCTCGTCCCAGGCTGTAATGCTACCGTGGCTGGGCTCGAACCCTGATCACTCTGAGCTTTTGACACAACGAGTCAGCTGGATGCCACAACACCACGACGGAATTACACCACGACGCCACAGCACCTTTGAGAGAAGTATGTCCCAGCTGCTTAATTTGAGATCTAACTTGAAACTACAGAGATTGGGCCATATTCATTTTGTACCCTTTTGTGCCACTGCTTTCTTTCACAGACTCAACAGGCTTCGAAAGACAAACATGTCACGATGTGCTTTTATTAATTCTTTCTTCTCTTATAGATATTGATGAATGTCAAGATGATTCCTTATACTCATGTCCTGCATACGGCTTCTGTATCAATGCACCTGGGACTTACAAGTGCCAGTGCCAAAAAGGGTTTGAAATGAAGAATGGAGTTTGCATCGGTTTGTTCGTCTTTGTCATTAATCCCATTTTTAAACTTGTTAAAAATGTTGACCAATATTTCATCGATTTGATAAAAAGATATGTTTTGGTAATGTCTGGCCATCATGCTGGCACAACATTTTCAATTCGTTGTTATTTCGGAGACCTTGAAATGAGAAAAAGATTTAAGCTGGCGATTTGAGTTGGACCATGAGTGTTTTCTTTTTCGTCGTCATCCAAAAGAGCGAGCAATAAACAAACAGCTGCTGTCTTTTCGGCTATGTGTGCAAAAGATTATTTAGAGATGACGTGAGCAACCCAAACCATATCAGATGTTGTCATTGTATGGTAAGTTAAACCATACTAACATGTTGGCCTATTTTGAGCCAACATGTTGGCCAACAATGCTGGCTTGGTTTGCGCCCACCTTTACCGTTTAACATTTTCCGTTCATGCCGTAACGAGGGAACTCGCCTTAATTGTCTATTATGATTTTGAATTTTACTGTTCAATTCCACGCTCTCGCCCTTTTTTCATACTTTGGCAGCCGAATAACAATTTCTCTTTATTCTAGATATCAATGAATGTACTAACGCCCATGCTTGTCCCTTGAATTCCAAATGTATCAATGACATTGGAAAGTACTTCTGTGTGTGCAATAAAGGTTACAGCAAGGAGGGTAACATATGTATTGGTGAGTAAAGGATAACACGTTTTTATAAGGAACCTTCATTCTGAGTTTAAGCTTGAAGTTCCTTAATTTTCTAAGAAAATAGATTGAAAGTTTCTCAACAAGTGGCCACTTTATGAGACCGGTTTTAGGTTGTGTCGAACTTAATTCAAGCAAGATTTGAATTAAGTTCGACCTTAAATTCACCCATTTAAAGTGGCAATTTTATTAAGTGCTACACTTTGAATTAAGTGCAGCAGGATTTGCCTAACTTAATTCACAAGTTAAAGATAAATGCAGCGTTGCTTTATATGGTCGCATTTTGGTCGAATTTAATCAAAATCGATTTACTGCAGCCATTTTGAATTTAAAATTCGCGCCCTTTGAGCCTCTTTTTCATTAAAGAAACCTAAAAAATCCACTTTGAAATAAGTTCGGCGCAACACTAACTACATATAATGTCGTTCTCTTATGTCGCTCTTATGTCGGATTATGCCGGATTATACCGGATTAAATCATTTAAATTCGGCACGACCTAAATGCGGCCTTGTAAAGTCCACCAATGTGTCTTGACAATAACCTTGCTGTTTAATATAATATATCTGATATTGAAAAAGTAACATGTTCCTTTTCTCTCGAAGATGTCGATGAATGTGCGAACAAGACCCTGCATAATTGCCAGCCTCTCTCTCATTGTGTCAATGAACTGGGTGGATATAAATGCGTGTGTAACAGAGGCTACGAGCTAGAAGGAAGTCACTGTGTTGGTAAGAATTTGTATTGGCATATTTTCCTTGTTCTTTTTCTTTGAAACTGCTATAGGACAACATTAACTTAATCATTCAGACCTTTGCTGAATTTTTTATATGGAACCTACATTTAGAAAGTCGAAAAATTTAAAGAACTGCTACTACTAAAGATGAAATAGCTATTAAGGAACTTTTCTTTTATTTGTTTTTACTGCAAGCAATCAAGAATCGGGAAACTGATTCCATTCTTTTGCTTTAAGAACTACCATAAATTGTTTGTTACGCATGTATCAAATGTTTCAAGCTTTGCTCACGTATAAGTGGCTCTTTATAACAATCATGGCACTAAATATGCTAGTAATATTTAGAATCTATTAAGGAACTTTTGGTACTACAATTTAATCAAAAGAGGTCCAAAAATAAGGAACATTTTCAACTAGGCCTTGAGCTAGATTCTTCATAAAAAAAAGCGTGTGGACAATAAAATTTGAGGCTCCACTGTAATGTGAATTTGCATTTCTTCTAGATATTAATGAATGTCTTCATCAAGACCTTCACACGTGCCAGGCCAATAGTCATTGCGTAAACAAACCCGGGAAATACATATGCGCATGTGACAGAGGATATGAAGAGTTTGGTTTTGTCTGCACGGGTAAGACTTTTGTTTCATATTGTCTATTCGCTTCTTCTTTTAATGTTGAATTTCTCTTGAAAGCGTCACAGTGCTGTTTCCGTATTACCAATTTCTGTAAAGGCAGGCGCAAACCGTGCCAGCATGTTTGCCAACATCGCTGGCAACAATCATGTTGGCATGGTTTGCTATAGATGTTGGCATAGTAAACAACAGGGTTGTTGACGAAAAAATGTTGGCAATTATTTTTAAACATTTTCCTTTAGCTAGAAAAATTTGTGATTTTTTGCTTAATGCAAGCAAAGCATGTTGGACGAGCAATGTTTCTGGACGTGGCCAAACGGCAAAATATTTTGCTTGACAAGCAAATTTCAACTGTTTGACCAACAATGTTTGATCGTTTAGCCAGAGCCTAAAGAATGGAAAATGAAATGAAATGAAATGATAATCGACTAGGAAGATTGCCAGCACAGTCAAGTATTAATTAGCTATCTCAATTTTTATTACAGACATCGATGAATGTGCTGTTCCAAGTTTATATTCCTGTCCAAGCAACAGTCGATGTGTGAATGAACCTGGATCATACTCATGTAAATGTAACAAAGGATACAAAAGGATAAGAATCTCTGTATCGGTATGCTTTGATTTGCTTATTCTTTAACGTAGCTGACTATTTCTATCAAGCTTGAGAATATTTCTTTTGATCTTCCCGTTGCATCCCGTAAGCTGATTGGTGTTCAAAACACAATGCCAATTCAGCTTCTCTTTCCGATTGGTGTATTTCGAGCCGCATCTGGGTATAAATTCCACCTTAGTCCTTGTTTCGGTCTGTTTCTGACGTTTATACTCTGAAGAGTGTCAGACGAAAAAGCTTTTAAGTATGCCTGAAAATACTTTCGCTGTTTATGGCAATTCAGATGCAACAACGCTTTTAAATAAGATTATCGCTCGCATGAGCTGTATATTTAGCGTTTGTTTTATTAGTCCGTAGTTGGAAAACGCTAGATTTGAAATTCGCTTTTGATTTGTACCAGTGTTCCGAATACGGCAGGCTTAGTAGAAATTTCATCAGTTTAGCTATGTACGATCTATCGAGATCTACCTAAATTTTAGAAAAAGATCATAGATGCTATATCAGTCAGTGGTCTCTTTTACAGTTTTTTCTATTTCTAGATGTGGATGAATGTGCTAGTACCGATCTACATAGCTGCAGACCCTTGTCACATTGCGTGAATAGAATCGGTGACTACACGTGCGTTTGTAACCGCGGTTACAAGGAAGAATATGGCCAATGTGTTGGTATGTTTGAGATTTCATTTATTATTATTAATACTGCATCTATTATGTACGATTCCGCAAAAGATAGAATCACGGGGGGGCATTTGACCATAATTTGTTGGGTTTGGTACGGAATTTACATTCATTCTATGGAAACTTGATATTTTAACGCAACGCGTCATGGTCAAATGCTGCCCGCGCAGTCCGCGCGTCGAGTCCTATAATTCGGATCTATCAGTGATCTTCCATTAGTATTTTTATAATATAATGTCCTAGTTTAAATCAAGTAGCTATATAAATTTTTCTTCAAAAAAGTTTCAAGAGGGGGTGATGCACGATAATGTGTTTCTTTTTTTCACTGCAAGCCGTTGACTGAGTAGAAATCAGTTTTGATTTCAGGCCACTTTCTCGCAACACTTGCAATGGGAAACTGGTAATTTATCAACTAGTTTCTGCATGTTACACGGTACAATGTTTGTTGAAATACATCTTGCAACGCCCTTGCAAGCAGGTTTCATTAAACATCTATCGTGTAACACGGGCTTTAGCTTAGTACCCTCCCATTCGTCTTTTCTAGTGTTTCGGTTACGTTAAGCCTTCTTTAGTACTATATATATATTGTATATATTGTATACATATCTTTCATGTAAGGCAAAAACTACGATGTGTATTTCCTCAAGCAGTTACCACAAATGATGGGTTTGAACCAATTTCTTTGAATAGCAAACACTAGGATATATTTTCCCACAAGAGGCATAGTTGATGGGATTCCAAGCAAGACTGCATGCTCAGAGATACAAAGACAATTCCACTGAGCTAAAGAACCTAAAGAAATCGTCGAGTAACTCTATAAGTCATTCATACCAAGGCTCTTCTTCTTTTCTGTTATGTGTTTCCGCTATGTTAATCCTTCATCGCTACCATATACATATTTTCATGAATCAGTTCATGAAGTAATCAATCATAGTAGAAATATCTATGTTCAGACAATATATACACGCTTTTTTATAAAGAACCTAGCTCAAGGCCTAGTTCTTAAAGTTCCTTATTCTTGGACTTCTTTTCAGACGATTGTAGTTCCAAAAGTTCCTTAATAGTTCCTTAATTTTAACTGCATGTTCAGTTTCATGACTACTATACAGAGACACTTAGATGTGAGCAAAGCTCGAGACTACTCACGGAAACATTTGATACATGCGTAACGTACAATTTATGTGATTTTCGACTGCAAATGAAAGGAACCGGCATTGTAATTCTTGATTGTTTGCAGTGATAAAACTATTCAACAATAAAAAGTTCTTTAGTTATTTTCTCTCTAGTAGTATAAGTTCTTTAAATTTTCGGTCCTTCTACATGTAGGTTCCTTATAAAGTGGTTCCTTAATAAAAAAAACGCGTAGCTTCTACAAAAAAATACAAATTTGCCAGTGAATATATTACTTTCTCTCTGTTCTTCTAGATATCAATGAATGTTCCGACAAAAGCCTCCATTCCTGTAAGGCCAACAGCCATTGCGTAAATCAGCCTGGGAAGTACATCTGTGTATGCGACACAGGGTACGAAGAAGTTGGCAGTGTTTGCACAGGTAAGCCAGCCCCAACTGAGGGGGGGCAATTCACCAAACTTTTTGTATCAACGTTTGATTTTTCACTTATACTTAAATATCTGTCCAGAAGACATGTTAATATAACTTGTGCTCTTTTCTAGATATTGATGAATGCTTGGATCCCAACCTCTACAATTGCCCTAATAACAGTGAATGTGTTAACCATCGAGGGAATTATTCTTGTCAATGTATCAAAGGTTACAAGAAAGAGAGGAATATCTGTGTTGGTAAGAATCCATTAGCACTTTATAACTGTTTAAGACATAGTCAATAGAATTAAGGAGTCCTGACTTCTATTGACTGTTCAAGATGAGTAAACTTTGGTTTTTAGGCTTATTAATACTAGCCTTGTGTTTCGAAGTTTGGTTTCTCAAAATGTAGAAGAATCAATTATAAATTCATATGTTAAGCGAATTTGATGATGAAGATGATTTCTAGTAGGCTGAGACCGTAGGGATCGCTGTCTTGTCTGGAGGAAGCCCTGCTTTAGATACAATCTCTGTGGAAAACTCATTTAGATCTGCGATCAGGGTATAAATTCCGCGTTTCGCCAATTGTTTCGGCGGGTTTCTAACGTTTATACTCTGAGGAGTGTCAGGCGAAAAAAGAGCTTTCAAGTTTGTTCCAAATGTTTCTACTTTTCTGCTTCGCAACATTATCTTCGTCAAGCTTTATAGGACTAAACCTTATAGTTCAGCTTATTGTCTTGTTGTCTTCAGTCAGATCAAAGCTAAAGCGTTTTTTCACATTCATTGAGATTTAATTTCTGTTTTTTTAGATGTGAATGAATGCGACAATCCAAGTCTATACTCATGTCAAGAACATAGCGGTTGTGTGAATTCGATTGGCTCATATAAATGTGTATGTGGATTGGAATACAATGAGACAAATGGTGTCTGCATAAGTATGTAGTTTTGATTTGTTATGAAACATAGTAATATCTCCCTCAAATGGAATTAAGTAACTTGCAAAAATGTTGAAATAATTAGTAAGACCACGTTTACACAAGAGACAAAGATACGGATCCGGATCCTAAAGATCCGTACCTTGCCGGCACGATATCGGTTAGATTTCATCGCTTTTACATTGGAACGGACCGGGAACGGTGGGTCCGCTTTTCTAGCGTATGCCCAAGAGATACGATCACCTTCCTAAAAAGGAACGGATCCGTTCGTATCCTTGTTAACGAAAAACCTATCTTAACCTTTGTAGGAACTGATCCACTCGGATTTGTTCCCTTGTAAACGGGGTCTCAAAATTTCCTATGATAAAAAAGCCATGAAAATCTCGAATAGATGTAGCTACCACCGTCATCATTTGTTATTATTTGAAGATTTTAATGGCGCTCGGCCCACCATTGATGGCCATGGGATCGAATCTCCTTGAGATCAATTTCTACAATCCACCATACTGTCAGTTCAGCTTTCGATCTTTCCAAGGTTATAGACCCCGAGAACGCCCGCAGCTTATTTCGACCCCTGGCTTTATAATATTAGAAATAATGAGGTCTGGCAAAACAAGCTAGATCAGTGTCAAGGGTTTCGTTCTATGGCATTTGTCTATGGGTAAAAGCTGGAGAGCTAATCAGCTGTACAGTTGTCAGAACTCCTGACTTATATGTTAGAAAATAAAGACTGCTCGCTTGCTGAGGAATACAATACGAACTCGCATATAAGGATGTTTTTCTTTGTTTATTCACTTAGTATTGAAGCCCTTAGTATAAAGACCTTCTTTCTATCAATCTATCAAGTCGTCTCTCTATCCTTCTATCTATAAGAACCTCCCCTATAGTAAGTCTCCTCACTGTTGAAAGAATCCGCCTTTGGCTTTAATAAATCTTATACGATATTGTTTTATCCTTTAGAACTCGGTGACTGCCAAAAAGGATTCATTAGAAACTCTGAGAAAGTCTGCACTGGTAAGAGAACAATGTTGGATTTCAATTCATTATAGTTCTTTTAGAGTTTATTCTTATTCTTTCACAGGACTGTTAACGCAGTAGTTTACAGCGTAAGTCTTTCTAAATATTACAGCTTTCTTGAATTTGACGTAATTTTTGGAGCAAACGCCTACCATGCCTGTCAAAATGCTTGGAACGCTAGAATAGTTTTTCTGCTCCATGCAACATCTCCCCTCTGTAAGCAATGTTGGGTTATGAAAAATGAGCAGACAGATCGCCTTAAACCCTTCCTTAACGTTAAAAACAACATTGTTTTCGGGGGAAGGATTGAGTCAGTGAGTGTTGCCCAGTGAAAAGCCTAAAAATATGATGTGTGGTTGTTCAGAGTAATTCTAGCAGACATTGTAGCTTGTTTATTTTCTGCCCACTTCATTTGAAAGAAGCCTTTCTCCATAAGATAACATTAGCAGTGAAAAACTATTCTTTATGAAAAATTTTTGTTCCAACTACAACATGGGAATTTCTAGTATATGAGGAGATATTCAATTCCGAGGGGCCAGGTCCAAAACGGGACCACGCGGACTTCACGGATGCATTTCAAGTCTCTGCGTCCTAGGGAATTACCGTGGACATGGATCTTGCGGACCTACGAAGTTATTGTAAATATTACAAGCAACAACAGCAGTCAAGTTCTACGGGCGACCAGCTTCATAAATCAACCATTGAACGACTCGAGGAAGCATGTGAAGAAGAGCTTTAGGCAAGCTTTGGCCCGTGCACAGGCCTAACGACCACGGCCGGGGTACTCAGCGTTTTGGACCTGGCCCTCAGAAGACCTCTTAATAGACCTCTAAAGGTTCTAGGATGCATGCTTCTTTGTTAATTAATTTGTTTTTCTTTTTAGATATAAACGAATGCGCCTTTCCAGAGGTGTACAGCTGTCCAAAACATAGTCATTGCAAAAACTACCAAGGTGGATTTTCATGTGTCTGCGAGAAAGGTTATATCAGAAATGGCAAAAAGTGTGATGGTACGTATTCTTCTAGTCATTAGGTATGCCCGTACCACTGCTTGCTTTCGCAATAATTGTCTTTCTGCAAAGTCCCCTACTAAAATATCTGTGCTATGGATCGTAAAATTGAAGGGCATCAGGCAGGTCAAAATCAACTTTATGTACACTTGAAACCATAATCTTTTTAAACTGTCATTCCGAATTTCAACACATTTTCTGCTTCCACTATGTCTTTAGGCAAGAAGTTAGATTTCGATCTCAATTTAGTGGAATATCGTGTAGTATAAATTTTAAGAAACATTATCTACAAATTATTTAGCTTGATGGTCCCTTTTTGGACCACACTGTATATTAGGAAAAAGATTTGTTCAAAGCATTTGTACATACTAGTTTAAAGCATTGCTTAAAGCATTGTTATATATTCATTCAAAGCATTGGTATCCATTTGTTTATTGCATAGTGTACTTTCGTTCCAGATATCGATGAATGCAAGAAGACTTATTTGAATATTTGTCCAAAGCCAAACACAGTCTGTGTTAATGAACCTGGAAGTTTTTCTTGTTTATGTAAGAAAGGATTCAGAGATCAGTTTGGCAAATGTGTTGGTGAGTATATGTTAGTTATTTTGTTCTTTCATCGACGCAGTCCCTGTCTTATCTTCTTACCCTTTTGTCCTTTCTTGTCGTTGAAAAGATATTGTCAACATGCTGCAATGTTACACAATTGGCTTTTAAAAACCTTCTCCTCTATCTACAATTCCTGCCAAAAGTCTTGGAAAACTTGCAGTATATTCAATTCATTTATAGCTGCTGAAACCCTCCCCCCTGCAAACAATGTTGGTTTGTGAAGAGTAAATAGCAAGCACCCGTAATGCATTTTATATAAAAGTTCAGACTGTAAACGAACTGAAGAACGTTGTTTTAAGGGGCTGGGGCTTGATTTCCTGTATTTTTCAGCAAGAAAAGGGAGACGAGTCATAGTTTTCGAAAATTATGGGGGTGTTACTTGTACGTTTACTTGGTTTTCTTGCCATGTCCTTAAAGTTCTCTGGATTTTACGTGCGGCGCTTATTCAACTGCGGCGTTTTAATGACTGCCGCGCTTCAAATTGTCAATTAAGAACGCTTAAACCTTTCAGTGTAAGTAGGGCTAAATAACGTTTTAAATTGATGGTTACAACTCTTACTTTAACAAAATTTACCGCCAGGAGATTTGTTTTACCAAGGTTATTCTGCTCATTTTAAGGGAAAGAAAAAACTAAACTCTGAGACGAGACACTTCAAAATTCGTTCAAAAACCATTCCTATACCTATTGCAAATAATGAAATAGACGCCGCGGCGCTTATTCGATTGCGGCGCTTACTGAGTTATATTGGTCAAAAATGTGGCACTTTTTTTACTGCGGCGCTTAATCGATCGCTTAAAGTACTTAACAGTCTTTTCTCCTGACACTTCTCATAGTATAAACGTCAGATGTTTTCGCTATTGCTCGCAATTTTGAAGTTTTGCACAACTCAAAGACTGTCCCCCTTAATAGAAACCATCTCTTTGATTTTTACAGATATTGATGAATGTACTGCTGGAAAACCACGTTGCTTGAAGAATGAATATTGTGTCAATCTGAATGGCTCATATGAATGTAGATGCAATAAAGGTTATGAAGGCAGTGCTGGAAAATGCAAAGGTAAAACCAAAGTACCCTTAAATTTTTTTTATTTTTCAATTACTTTTGTAAAGAGCTTCAATCATGGGCAAAATTAGTTGAGAAAACTTTTCAGAATAATCAGAAAATGTCCCCCCACCGCATATCATTTTTTAGTTTTCAATTTCCCTCCTCTGGATATCCATTGCTCTACTAATACATTTTGGGGAGACGTGAGCATATCTCTTCTTTATGCTTGCAAACCTAAACAGCATCCCTTTTTTGGTACGTATTCCAACCCGAACCCTCCGCTGAGATGATAGCCCATAGGCCAGGTGGACATCCCACCAACCTACTGGCATTACTCACCAATGTTTGCCATGGCCTAAGCTGAAACTTTAATCCGTAAAATGAGAGTGGTCCCTTGGTACGTATTCCTGCCCGAACACTCCGATGATAGCCCATAGACCAGGTGGACATCCCACCAACCTACTGGCATCACTGACAAGGGTTTGCCAAGGCCTAAGCTGAAACTTTAATCCGTAAAATGAAAGTGGTCCCTTGGTACGTATTCCTGCCCGAACACTCCGATGATATCCCATAGACCAGGTGGACACCCTCTTCAACCTACTGACATTACTCACAAGGGTTTGCCATGGCCTAAGCTGAAACTTTAATCCGTAAAATGAGAGTGGTCCCTTGGTACGTATTCCTGCTCCAACACTCCGATGATAGCCCATAGACCAGGTGGACACCCTCCTCAACCTACTGGCATTACTCACAAGGGTTTGCCAAGGCCTAAGCTGAAACTTTAATCCGTAAAATAAGAGTGGTCCCTTGGTACGTATTCCTGCTCGAACACTCCGATGATAGCCCATAGACCAGGTGGACACCTCCTCAACCTACTGGCATTACTCACAAGGGTTTGCCAAGGCCTAAGCTGAAACTTTAATCCGTAAAATAAGAGTGGTCCCTTGGTACGTATTCCTGCTCGAACACTCCGATGATAGCCCATAGACCAGGTGGACACCCTCCTCAACCTACTGGCATTACTCACAAGGGTTTGCCAAGGCCTAAGCTGAAACTTTAATCCGTAAAATAAGAGTGGTCCCTTGGTACGTATTCCTGCTCGAACACTCCGATGATAGCCCATAGACCAGGTGGACATCCCACCAACCTACTGGCATCACTGACAAGGGTTTGCCAAGGCCTAAGCTGAAACTTTAATCCGTAAAATAAGAGTGGTCCCTTGGTACGTATTCCTGCTCGAACACTCCGATGATAGCCCATAGACCAGGTGGACACCCTCCTCAACCTACTGGCATTACTCACAAGGGTTTGCCAAGGCCTAAGCTGAAACTTTAATCCGTAAAATAAGAGTGGTCCCTTGGTACGTATTCCTGCTCGAACACTCCGATGATAGCCCATAGACCAGGTGGACACCCTCCTCAACCTACTGGCATTACTCACAAGGGTTTGCCAAGGCCTAAGCTGAAACTTTAATCCGTAAAATAAGAGTGGTCCCTTGGTACGTATTCCTGCTCGAACACTCCGATGATAGCCCATAGACCAGGTGGACATCCCACCAACCTACTGGCATCACTGACAAGGGTTTGCCAAGGCCTAAGCTGAAACTTTAATCCGTAAAATAAGAGTGGTCCCTTGGTACGTATTCCTGCTCGAACACTCCGATGATAGCCCATAGACCAGGTGGACACCCTCTTCAACCTACTGGCATTACTCACAAGGGTTGCCAAGGCCAAAGCTGAAACTTTTTATCCCTAAAACGAGAGTGGTCCCTATCCTCATTAGCTATTACTATTCCTTTCAGGTAAATATTTAACTTATTTTATTACTTTCAAGATATTGATGAATGTATGACAGGAACATTCAGCTGCAAACAAGATCGTATATGCAATAACATTGTTGGCTCTTACAACTGCACGAAGGTAAGAAAATTAGTCAGGCTTTAATGGATAGGTATCTATTACCACCCCGGATAACGTATGTGCAGTACAGCTGTGGTTGTGCAGTACAGCGGTGGTTGTACAGTACAGCAGAGGGATATCATCAGTACAGCGGAGGGATATCATCGGTACAGCGGAGGGATACCATCAGTACCGCGGAGGGATACCACGAGTACAGCGGTGGATGTTCAGTACAGCGGTGGGATAATATCCCTCCGCTGTACTGCACATACGTTATCCGGGGTGATTACTTTAGGCGGAGGGACAACCATTCGGTTTGCTTAGTAATACTTTTTCTGAATCTTTAAGCCCCGTCAAACTATCTCAAAATCTGTGATCCTGTCACGATGTTCCAGTCCCGTTAAATAATCGCAGGATTGCACATTTTGCGAAAGTTTCATGTGGCTGAAACATCCTTACAGGATATCACACTTTGCGACTGTCTAACGACGCTGGAAGGAGCATCACTTCAGGATCGCAGATTTTCAGTTGTTTATCGGGGCTTGATTGTCGTTAAAGGGTCGCAGATTTTGCGGTGGTTTAACGGGCCGGAACGTCGCTACTTAATCGCGTATTTTGTGATTATTTAGCGGGCTTTAACATCTTTGGTAATTATTTTCCTTCATTTTTAGTGCAAGACTGGATTTCAAGTCAGCAAGAAACAAACAGAATGCTTAGGTAAAAGCCTCTTTAGGTCTAATGCTAGAAAAGTCGCTATAACTTTCTGGTAGCTCCTATTAGTATCTAGGGGAGTGATGCCCTTCACAAAAGGCAATATGATATCAACTTAGAAACTTGACATTTTAGAGGTATTGGAAGTGTTGTATCATCACGTATACGTTTAGTGTTGTCAAGTTCGAGTTACTAATTTAAGACAAGCCAACTTTGTCTTCACATCAATCAAGCTTTTTCCTTAGATTTTCGAATGGAAAAGGGCGAATGAACGTATATAAAGAAGTGTATGTAGAAGGGTGTATGTTGCCTTTTTTTAAAACTCCAATCAAACCCTGCTCTACCTGACTTTCATTGAATTTCCTTGAGATAGCCGGAGTGAGCCTTTTCTCTATCAGATTATAAAGCTATCCTTATTAATCTTCGAATAAGAAGCTAAATAGCTTCCAAAGTCCCCCTTTTCTTTTATTGTTTTGAACTAAAGCCTTTTGTCCCTGTTCCTAAAGAACAATGGAATGCCCAACCAGTCAAGGTCCCTTAAAGAGGGTCCTGAATGGGGGTGTCCAATCCCATTTCCTACTCAATTTTTCTTCGAAATCCCATTTCTAGTCTTCAAAGTCCCATTCCCAGCCTAGGTCAAATTAGTGTACTTTAATTTCCACAATGACAGTATGATCTGCTGGAGATTGGGGACTACTTTCTCATTGAACTGATATGTTCAATCTGCGTGTAAAGACGTAGAAAGGTCTGAAAATGTTATTTATTACATCTAAAACACCTAACAGAACGGCAAAAATCGAATCTCATTCCCATCTGGTGTTCTGTTCCCCATTCCCAGGGGACAAAATCTCAGTCCCAGTACATCCAATCCCATTTTCCCAGCTCAAAACAGGCCTATCCCATTCCCAGTTTACCCCTTCAGGACCCTCCTTAAAGACTCCCTGGCTTTCACCTCAGGCAAATTTGGCAATCTTTGATTTTGTTTAACTTTCCGTTATATTTCTGTTTATAGTAATATTCTCATAGAAGGAACCAAAATCAATGTCCTTGCTGCTTCAACTCTGCAAGCTTATAAGCATAATAGGTCTATAAAACCTTAACAATATTGATATGTAATAGGAAGTTATCTAATTCAAGTCTCCTTTGCAGATATTGACGAATGTGAGTTGGGCACATTTAATTGCACAGAAAACTACAAATGTCTGAATACGCCAGGTTCCTATGTATGTAAATGTGGCAAGGGGTTTATTGAAACAAAAGGAGTTTGTGAGGGTTAGTATCTGCAATAAGTTCTATTTTTCTTTCAAAACTATCATTAGCCTGTCTTAAGAAAATAACGAATTACTACCTTGATTTTTTTCGAGGGACCAAGAACTAGGTGGAACTTTGCTTAGTAGAGCGAACGTATGTTGTGTATATAGCAAAGCAATACATTAGATTAGTTAGCGGTTTGCCATGGTGAAGGTGAAAAGGTGTGTTTGACAGCTATTGCCGGGGCTGAAAAGTAGATGAACAAACGAGACCTCCACCCTGCCTGCTACGCTTTCGTGGGTCTGGCTCGAACCCGTTCTCACTAAGCTCTTGAAACAGTTTAATGAAAGAAATCGTTATTTGAGATGGCATGGTAAATAATCAAACAGCATTAACCCTATGGAATGCTTGGCTGTATGTTGCCTGAATGGAAATGCATGACTTTTCAAATGCTGCTCAACTGCTCAGCGTTGGGCGGGTTCTTCTGAACCTCCAAAACCTCCCGAACTTCAGAACAGAATACTTCCAAAAACAAAATCCAAGATTTAAAAAAATAGGAATTCTGGAAATCCGAAGGCTTTCGCGCCAAAATTCGTGCTTGCTTCGTCCCCAGATCCTTTCATGGAAGGTCTCCTGGCAACTGGAAAAATTGCAGTCTCGTTCGACCTTCAAACTGAGAATCTCTCGAAAGTCTTCTGCTTTTGATGACAGAAGGTTTTTGAGAGCTCCTAAACCTACCGTATTCAGAAGAATAGCTTCGAAAAACACCCATTCCGAAAAAAGAAGGCTACCGAAAAATAGAAGAAAACGCCCTATGAATCACTTTTCGTTGGGTTCCTTCCATTCAGCATAAAAAACACGGCGTAAAGAGGAAACTCAGATGTTCCATCTCGATTGAGTTTCTTTTAAATTAGTTTATGAAATTTGAAATTTTACTGTACAACAAATACTCAAAATGTCGAAATCGAGTGTTGTGTTTTCATTATATCTGTGTATATTGTGTCTTTTAGATAAGGACGAATGCCAAGTGGATAAAAACGCGTGTCCTAGCAACTCTAAATGCACGAATTTCATTGGTGGATACAACTGCACATGCAGTACTGGATTTATCAGTTTGAAAGATGCATGCGTGAAGCCTATAGTTCCCAAGAAGAAAGCTGACATAACCATAATCATTGTCGGTGTTATTGTTGGTGAGTTCTTTTGATAGTCTTAGTTTCAGCCTTCTTTTCCCTGTTGTGTGTGGCAGGGATTCTCAGAACCATGCGGGTAATGTAACTGCCCTTTGTACGGTTACCATGGTTACATCTTCCCGGGTGTCTCTTAAGACCTGACTAAACAAGCACGCGACATTGATGTCCCCTCGGTGTCTCCAGGTTAGCCACCACGGAAACTTTGTAGCGCGACAAAATTTGTAGCAAGAGACACAAATGTTTCTTGGAGACAACAGAAACATTTCTTGTCTCTGCGACATGCAAATGACTTGGGGGACATGTTGCTCGCTTGTCACTCGCATGTTTAGCCACCTTGGGAGACACGCCGAATTCAGTATCGCGGGCGGCATGTCTCCTAGTTTATCCATAGGTCATTGAGAACAGTGAACGTTGAAAAGAGTGAACAAGGGGGCAGGTTGCCTGGATCCTCCCGGACCCCTGCTTTCATTGAGCTAACTTGGATTGTAGTTCATTTTTTAGAATAACGTTAAACTTGACAGTTTGAGAACTAAGAGTTTGAAAATGTTTAAACTAACAGCCCCCCCAACCACCCAGCTGCCCTGCGTCTTTCAGGAATAGTGTGCCTGAGATGATTATCTCGTTCTCCAGTGATTTGGGTCATATCTCTTTTATTTGACAAAGGCTTCGCTGCTTAATCTCTTGCCTATCTTCCTGTCGGTAAGAACAGCTGTCGTCGTGCCCTAATGAGAAGGCCTTGAAGCTATTAACTAATGTGAATGAAAATATGGCTCCCTGCATCGTCTCATTACCATTGAACATATGATTGTCTTCTAAAACCTTGAGAACATACATCTGGACTAAAAGATTTTCTCGAGAAGACGTCCAAAGCTAAGCCTAAACTAGGAGACCTGTCGCGGGCGACACTGTATTCGGCGTGTCTCCCAGGGTGGCTTAACATGCGAATGACAAGCGAGCAACATGTCCCCCAAGTCATTTCCATGTCTGTCGCGGAGGCAAGGAATGTTTCTTTTGTCTCCCAGAAACATTTGCCTGTTTCTTGCTACAAATTTTGTCGCGCGCTACAAAGTTTCCGAGGTGGCTAAACTGGGAGACAACGAGTGGACATCGTCGCGCGCGACATGTTTCCTTGTTAGTCAGGCCTTCAGAGTTTAAGGCAATGGTCAAACGGTCAACCATTTTCGGTCAAACATATGGAAATTTGCTTGTAGGTAAAATGTTTGAACGTTTTCCCACGTAGATGAGAATTTACAATGTGTACTTACTAAAGCTTGTTTTGGTAAAAACTTAGCTCTAGGCCCTGGCCAAACGATCAAACATTGCTGGTCGAACATTTGAAATTTGCTTGCCGAAAAATGTTTGATCGTTCGGCCACGTCGCCAACATTGTTTGACGAGCAGACCTTACTAGCAATATTTTTGAAAATTTTACAAAAACATTTTCTGCTTGAAGTAAATAATGGTGTGTAAGCAATGTTTTGAAAACCCTTTGCAAAGTGGCCAAACGGTCAAACATTTTGCTTCACAAGCAAATCTAAACTGTTTGACCAACAATGTTTGATCGTTCTTCACTATAGTCGGGGTATACTAGGTTTTCACTTTAGTATTTCTCCTCCAGGATTACTCCTTATACTACTGATAATTGGCATTGTGATATACATAAGGAAAAGAAGAAAGAACAAGAAGGAAATCTCATCACTCACTGCTGATCAACAGGAATACAGTGAAGTAGCAACATACGAAATTGAGACGAGCATCTTTGAAGAAACTAACCATTTGGAAGAAACAGAAGAGATATACGAAGATGATGACACGCAGGATTTCGAGGTTTGCACGCAGAATGCTGAGTTTGACACGCGGTATGTAGACTCAGACCCTCGGAATACTGAGTTTGACACGCAGGATGAAGAAGATAACACGCAGAACATAGACTTTGATCCTCGGAATGCTGAGTATGACACCCAGAGTATAAACTATGATACTCGAGATCTCGAGGATGAAACGCAGAATGTTAAGCATGAAACGCAGAACTTAGAGACTGACACGCGGATTGATGCGTCTGACACGCAGAATGTAGAGTCTGACACGCAGATTGATGCGTATGACACGCAGAATGTAGAGTATGACACGCAGTAAATTTTTTATCAGAAAAGACTTTCTAGTGATATTTTTCCCTTTGTTTGATGTTTTAGCTAATTTGCAATTGATTTATGTGGAAAAGAAACTTTCAATGATTTTCTGTCTGAAATGCTTACTTTGGATTGATGTGTGGGGTGCAATTCACTCAAGAAATCTCTCGTACACTTTTTTGACATCCTTTCCTCTTAGGCCCGTGCCAACAATTTTTCAAATATTTGGTATTTGCTTATCAAGCAATGTTTGAACGTTTAGCCACGTCACAAAACATTGCTTGACAAGCATGAATAAGCAGATTTTTCTCAATAGTGTCTTATTGAAATGACTCGATCCAAAATGTTTGACGAGCATCGTTTAATGTTGACACAGCCGAAAGGTAAAACATATTGATTGGCAAGGAAATTTCAAATGTTTGACAAACAATGTTTGATCGTTTAGCCTGGGCCTTGTGAATACCCCTAAGAAACCATTTGTTTTGAAACATACAGTAGTTTTGTTCGGAGTGCGGTATGTCCTGCCTTAGAGTGAAATGTCCCTCAGTATTTTACACAGCTCTGCAGGCCCTGGTCAAGGATCAAACATTTTTGTTAAACATTTGAAAGCTTATTTTTCAAGCTAATGTTTTACCGTTTTGCCTCTTCGCAAATTAATGCTCGTCAAGCAAAAAATGTTTTTGAATGAATCCTGCTTATTTCTACTGGTCAAGCAATGTTATGTGATGTGCCCAAACGTTGAAACATTGCTTGATAAGCAAATCCTGGCCCTGGCCAAACGATCAAACATTGTTGGTCCAACATTTTAGATTTGCTTTGCAACATAGTTTGACCCTTTGGTCGCGTCCAAAAACATTGCTTGACAAGCAAAAGTAACAAAATTTGTGGCGTAATGTATTTGAAAAGGTTCAAAACATTTTTTGCTTGACGCAGACAAAAATGTTGGACGAGACGAGCAATGTTTCTGGACGTGGCCAAACGGTCAAACATTTTGCTTAGCAAGCAAATCGCAAATGTTTGACTAACAATGTTTGATAGTTTGGTCGGGGTCTTAGTAATAGTAGCGAATCTACACTGCCGTAATCAAATAATTTTTTGAAATCTTTCATCTGAACAGACTTGTCCTGATAATGTTTTTTTGTTCAGGCAAATCGAGGCTCAATTTTTACATTTGTCTTCTTTCCTTCTTCTAAAAAAGTTTAAAACTTTTTTTGAATTGTTTTTCATAACAAATATGTTATGTCATTTGACTACAGTATAAGAAATTCAAAGCATTTCCTTTATTTTGAGATTTATTCTTTGTGGTCAAGAGATCAAAGTAATATCAAGAAAATCCTATCAAATTTGAAACTTTGATGATTTTTGGAATTCAATACTTTTGGTTACCCACTACCCTCAAGGATTTTGTTCCATGTCACCAAGCATGACTTCGCAAGAGGATAATAGATTTTAGAACAGAGTAATTACTCTGTTCTAAAATCTAAACCAGTATTTCTCGAGTTGGTGCCATTAATTGTGCAAGAAAACCGAGAACAATAAATGCAAATAAAAGGGATGTATTTGAAAAAACATTATTTCTATATTGGCATTGTTTTAACATAAATATTGTTAGCCACCATTTGCGGCATTGATCAAATATGCAAAACAACAGTGAGAAGGATGGGCCTAGACCGCGGCCCAGGTCATTCGTTGGTGGTAACAGCTTTGAGTTTGCCTACGATGGACATTCTGGTGGGATTAAACCCTCGACAAGGAGTTTAGATAGAAAAGAAAAGCGTCCTATGAGTTTATATGAAAGTTTAAGTCTCGATATGTATGCAGCGAGGAGACATTCCACTTCTTCAGCCAGGCCTGACGAAGATGGCGACCATCATGATGACCAGGCCAGGGAATTCTCGCGACTAAACAGCAAAGAAAAAGCTGACGAAGTTAATAAAGAGCGAGAAAATGTTCGACATTCGGTGAGTAATGAACATGGCGAAGAAGGACTTGGTCAACGTAAAAGTTCTGACGCTGCAGACACGAGGAAAGCTGCAAGACAACTTTATGCTGAATTGTCATCGCCTCCATTGAAAACTGTTTCTGGTGATGAAAAGTTCAATGCCGTAAGTCGTTTGCGTTCGTTATTTGATCAAACAAATTCAGCTCCTCCAAGTAGAAATTATTCGGTTCCCCAAAGAAGTAGAGACTTGACAAATTTATCCAAAAGTGCAGATCGCAGATCGTTTGAGGAAAATCGTAAATCATTTGAAGGAGATAAGGAAGCAGGAAGCAAAGCACGAAAGTCAGAACCAGCTAAATTTGAGTTTCACCATAGAAGACCAAAATTTGAGAAAGTTGAAGCAGATAAGAAAAGAAAGCTTTTTGCTCCCCCACCTCCTGTTAAACTTGATACTCTACTAAAAAGAGAATCACCTAGAAGCCCGGAGGAAAAAAGGGAATGGCGATTCAGAAGGTCTAGTAGTTCGAAAGAGAATGAACAACCTGCTGAAAAAGACGAGAAAGTAACTGAACAAAAACAACCTGTAGAAAAAGAAAGAAAGGATAGTAAGGAGAGAATAGAGCAGACATCTACGCAGAAAATCCCAGAACGTAAAAAAGCTTCGAAATTGATGATATTGTAGACAGATCATCAACACAGCATTCTCATCATCATGGAAAGCAAAGCAGTGTTGAGAAAGATGAGTTTACAATTGTTCATGAAAGGAGAAGATCCTTGCCAAAGAAACGATCATCTTCTTTTGAATTTACAGCACTTGAAGATAATATTGAGGTTTTTGGTAAAATACTATTGATATCAATGCAATGTTGGGACTTGAACCTCCACGAGAAGATCCAGTGGCAGAGGAAGAAAATGATGATAAAGAAGTTAGTGAATCGGAACACAATAAGTTGGTAGAGGAAGATAAGTTGGTTTTTGAAGATAGAAATGAAAAACTACAAAAATCTGAAGTCTCTGTTATAGAAAAGCAAAATGAAGTTGAAGATGATGAGCCAAATGTGGAGATTGCAAAAGAAGAAGTTTCCTCACAGGAAGAAGTCTGCACTGATAAGGAAGAGGAAGAAAAAAAGATTGATGAAGAAACAGAAACAAGTATTGATACAGTAAAGGAGGAAGATGATGTAGTTCTTGAGGAGAAAAGCAAGGAAGAAGATTATGAATTGCATTCTGAGAATTTTGAGATCGATAACAAAATTGATCTTCCATCCTCAGAAGAAGAATTTGTCAGAATCGATAGTTTAGAAGTTAAGGAAGAGGAGCATACTGTCAATTTGGAGCGAGTAACGGAAGATGTCAACGTTGATATTGTGGTTGGGAAGAATGTGTTAAAAGATGAAGATGATGTGATCAAGGAAGAGTGTGAAGAAGTAGAAGATAGAAATGAATTTGTTGCTGAAAAAGATGACAGGCATAAGAAGGAGTTTGATGATAATGAGAATTGTGGTAGCTCTTTGGTTAATAATTTGGAAGAAGCAGAAATAGATGCAGTTGTTGAAGTCAATACTGACTATAAAGAGGAAAGGATTGATGATGATGACAAAAATTATTATGAAGAAGTTGTGAAAGATGAAAAGGAACAAATTCAACAGGTGGAAGAGAAGATAGATGTTATTGAAGAAGAATTAGTGCATTCTTCTTTAAAGCTTGATGAGGCCATTGAAAATGAAGCTACTGAAATCATAATTTCAGGTGAAAAACATAGTGAAGAAATTTTCTCTGAAGAAACAATAGATGAAACACCACAAAGTGCAGCTGTTGAGAATTTAGTTGAAAGTACAGAGAGGAAGGTGATAATTGATGAGGAGTTTATAGCAGCTGAGGAATACAAACAAGAAGAGTCGGAGCCAGATTTCAGTATGCTAAATGGAGAGGTTGATGACAAAACTAGTTTGGAATATGATAGTTTTGATTCATTTGCTTTGAATGTTAGAGAAAAAGGAGCTCAAAATATTGTTGATCAAACCATCAGTGAGGCTATTCAAGAGGTTGTGGAGCAACACAGGGTGGATGTCTTGGAGACATCTGATGGGTTACTGGATTTGTCTGCAGTGAAAGAAGAGAATGTTGAGAAGGAGGACTTGATTGGTAATAGTGAGGTGCAGGATGATGATTTAGAGCATAAACTAAAGGTTGCAAAAGCACTTTTAGAGAGTGAAGAAAGTGCTGTCTTGGCTGATGAGGAAGTAGAAATTGAAAAGGAACATTTTAATGATGAAGATGATGATGATCATGGAGGCAGCGGTGATGATCATAAAGATTCTGCTGAGGACTATGTGTCAATAAATGCCCCTGATGTTTCAGTAGATGTCAATGTCAGTGTGGAAGATGAGAATCCTCTACATGACACTGTGGAGCTGGATGATGATGAGTATGATAGTGATCATGAATCAGCTCTTTCTGAAGGCTCTCCACATGAGTATACTTTTGAAGAGAATGCATATGATGATCATGATGGTGATCATGATTCTGAAGATCATGATCATGATGATAGTGATTATCATGATGGCAGCTATGATGAAGATAATGTTGATGGTGATAATGAAGATGAAACCTGTGTTGAGGAGAAGACATCAGAATCATTCCAGCAAATAGAGAATCAAGACGTTAGCAAAGTCCATGAAGATTATGATGATGATGATGTCTCCTCTGAGGTTATTGAACTGCCTCCAGCACCATCCCACTCATGCCTGTCTGCTAAAGGTTCCTCTGAGAAAGCCTCTAGGAAAGTATCTTTCCAGCATTCAGTTACTGATGTCATATACACATACAGCCCTGAGGAGTATAATCGTGGTAGTAATGCTGCCATTGATACTGTAACTGCATCTGCTGAATGGGAGCTTGAGAAAAGAGTAGAAGAAAAGGACATATTTTCAGTTGACTTGGATAAAAGTAAGTGTTGCATTTTTTTGTCATCCACCAAACTCAGAAATTCCAAATTGAACGTCTGTAGGAAATAATAAGCATTAGTAGGTTGCAAACAGTATGGTCAAGAGGGGTATGGTTGGTTAAAAGATCCATGGCCAGTCTCCGAATGGGTCCGCAAAATTGAAGTTCTCTTTGACGCTTTGACTAGGAACTTTGTAAAGTCCCGGGACGATAACATTACCCTTGGGCCTCTCGGCGGCCCTGGTTGCAATTACGACTTTAACAACTGCAAATCATCGTGTTCATACTTCAATATTTTAGTAAAAATCGATGTCGAAGGAATCTTTTTTGACGTGTGCGTGTGCCAAAGCAGCTTTGTACAAAACAAGGGCAGTTGGTCCATTTTTCGTGCCCTGGCTGCATCACTTTCAGGAGCAACATATTATCGCTTAATTGAAAACAAAATGGAAAAAAGCACTTGACACAAAACTTTAATGAAGTTTAATCAATATCTCACTATTTCGCTTTGCTAAGAAAGTTTTGTTATACTGTACTTTGCTATTGTTGAGTCGGGAATTTCGCTATCTCAAACTCCCTACGCAGAATGGAGACTTGTTGAGATTACAACAGACGGTCGATACAACATGCACAATTTCCATACCCATTCTTCGTGTGGTTAATTGAAATGAACACTAACAATCTCTTTAGCTTTCTCTCTATTTTAAGCATCTTTCTCTTGCCCCCCTCCTTATTTTGGCCTCTCGACAGGTAAGCAGTAAACGTACAAATTGAAATGCAAATTAAATGGTTACATGTTTGATATCCCAAACTTTTATCCCATAACTACTAACAGCTTCTATGTAACTACGAATTTCATGTCCTCTCAGGTAAAAACATTTTTATAAAGTTTATTTTTGAATGTCTGCAAAAACTAGCTTTTACGGTATTTTGAATATCCCTTTTGGACAGCGTTTTCAAAATCCTCCTAATCGTTCGAGTTCAGGGTTGATTTGGTTGCGTTTAAAATTGAAGTCATTTTTTGTGGGCTTTTCTTAATTTGAACAAGCTGTAGTCTGAACATGGACTTGTCCCAAGTCCCTAACTTTCGCCCACATTGAATTGAATTGATGTTGTTGTTGTTCGCTTCAGTGAGAGTCCAGCCATTCCATTCAATAGCGATAACTACGACTCAGGTAATAAGTCTAGTCTGAACAGGGCCTGGCGAAAATGGATATTTATTTACAATCTTTGCAATGTTCTAGGTGCAGGAGGACTGGGTTTGAGTATCATTGGCCTTGGCGTCAGCACCGAATCTGGCGTGGAAAAATTGGGCATATTCATCAAATCACTTACGCCCAATGGTGCAGCTCACAGGGATCGTAGGTGAGTTTAAATACGTCTTTGCTTTGCATATATCCTTTTGCATGCAAGGCAGAAAGCAGTAGCGTTGATAATAAGTTAAGGGTCTTAAGGAAAATACGTAATTGGGGGTAGTGGCATTTGAATTCTCTAACTTACACTTTTTATATGAGAGCAACAGGTTTATGGGTTCTGTAAGAATTCTGTTGTACTGAACTGTCTCCGTTCTTCTGTCGATTTTCTATTACATATAAATCTCATATGTATATACCTTTTCCCCTATATACTGGTCACGAATGACGAAAACTAGGATAGATGTTCAAGTGGCATTTCACAATAGATGGGATTCGAACCTATGGACGGAATGATCACATAGCAAACGACGTTTCAACTGAGCTATAGAGCTCAATGAAATCGCCGAATAACTCGCCAAGTCATACGCTCCAAGGCTGTCCTCCCGTTTGGCTTTTACGTGTTTCGGCTATGTCGAGCCTTTGTAAGCACCATACACATTTGCATATGTTTGTCATGAGGCCCCATTAGGGTTTTAGAGATATTGGGTGTTTCCAGAACAAATCAAAGGGATAATTCTGGACAAAATGTAGGCTACACGCTTTTTTTTTATAAGGAACCACTTTATAAGGAACCTACTGTACATGTAGAAGGCCCGAAAATTTAAAGAACTTATACTACTAAAGAGAAAATCATTAAGGAACTTTTGAATGTTGAATACTTTTATCACTGCAAATAATCAAGAATTAGAAAGCCGGTTCCATTCATTTGCAGTCGAAAATCACATAAATTGTACGTTAAGCATGTATCAAATGTTTCCTTGAATAGTCTCGAGCTGTGCTCACATGCAAATGTCTTTCTTTTATTGTTGAGACCACTGTTTGTGCAGTTAAAATTAAGGAACTATTAAGGAACTTTTGGAACTACAATTGCCTCAAAAGAGGCCCAGAAATAAGGAACTTTAAGAACTAGGCCTTGAGGTAGGTTCCTTATAAAAAAAGCGTGTATGCTGAGCCTTTGTCAGCACCATACACATTTGCGTCTGTTTGTCATGAGGCCCCATTAGGGTTTTAGAGATATGGGGTGCTTCCAGAACAAATCAAAGGGATAATTCTGGACAAAATGTAGGCTATAGGGGATATTCTGGGTTAAAAGGAGATAACAAACAGGGGATAAGAATAAAAACTAGGAGATATTGGATATTTTGACAACCCCTGATGGGGCCTCTTTCATGCATGGCGAACTCTAGTATAGATTTTCCCACTATTGGGACACCACAATAGATGGGGTTCGAACCTGTGCTGTATGATCGTGGAGCCAGCAACGTTTCCACTGAGCTAAAGAGTAAATTTATCACACCTTTTTTCGTAGAAATCTTTGTTTTTGGTTGTTTTGGCTGCAGAGAACTAAAGCTTGATTAAAACGTGTATATTTTCTTCGCAAATTTTAACGTAATTTAAACCTTGTTCTTAAAAATGTTATAAATTTTTTTTAGGATTCAAGTTCAAGATCAAATCTTAGAAGTCAACGGAATATCATTAGTCGGCGTAACGCAGGAATTCGCCGCGCGGACTCTGAAGAACACCAGTGGGACTGTCAGGTTTGTGAAAGGCCATATGTAAATTGGAAAATTTTGTAGTCATTGACTTTTGTTGGTCAATCGTAAAGTAGAAACGCAAACTAGGGGCATCTCGGGTGACTTCTGTTAGTATTTTAAACACAAGCATTAATAGTTTAGTAGAGAGGGGCGTAGCCCCCTGTGCCCCCAGGTTAGATAAGGTCAAGCAAGAGCATATGTTCTCGAGCCTGTGTTTCAACATGCTTCGTTAAGATTAAACTTGTCGTTAATCGTTGTCGTTAATTTCATTTCATAGGCTATTTAAACTCAAAGTAGCTATGAAACGGCAGAAAAAATCGAAGCAATTAACCACGAGAAATTAAAACCCTTCAAAACTATTTTTATTGCTTAACAATCATTAATAATAATTAAAATACCTATTTCTAATGACGGGATGACGAAGATCATGACCACAGTAGTAAAGAATTTATTGATTTTTGTAACAATTTAAGTGTCGATAGAAACAATTAAAAAGCATGCTGTGAAGTTTTGAATTTTTGATAGATTCCTGATGGGTCGTGACAAAACTAAGAAACATTATCAAGCACCCACCAGCACTGCCGATCCAGTTTTGCAGGTAAAATTTAATGCTACTTCCTTGTTGTATTTTTCTGTTTAGTGACTTCTGTATTATGTTTTTGCTTTTTCGTTTTTTTCTAATTGCTCAACCCATTATACTGACGATTAATTCCAATTTTTTCCTTTTAAAAAATCGATTTAGATCTTTTAATACATAAGTCGAAGTCAGACATCTTTAAATTGGTATTTATTTGTTGTTGGAACCAAAATGGACAACAAACAATTTATTAAATAGTTTTTGGAAGGCCAGTCGGAAATGTTTATATTGGTTTTTGTTCCAAAGTTCTTTATACACGCAGTTTTTTGTATAAGCAACTTCCCTTGGGCCTAGTTCAAAAAGTTGCTTATTTTGAACCTCTTAACACCCTCTTTTAGTAGCACAAGTTGCTAAGTTTTGCTTAATTTTAACTGTATATTTGTTGCCCTAGGAATAGTATAGAGGCTAAAAAAACAGCAAACTTTGGAGTTATGCTATAGCTTTTTTTGCAAAATAACGCTAGAACACCTGGTATGCAGCAAATAAATACTATAAATAACATCACTCAAGAAGTACCATATAATTGTTACCATATAGAGACTTTGTATTGAAAGTTAAACGGAAACCCTCAATGAAATGCTTTACGTAATTAGTAACACTCCGTTGATATGCGAGTTTTGACGGCAAATGAATGGTAATGACTTCGATGTTGACGAATCCTTGATTGCTTGCAGTGATATAAGTTTTTTAAGATTTAAAATGTTGCTTAGGTCTTTTTCCTGTAGTACTATACGTTGCTTAAAATTTTAGCCCTTCTACATCTTGGTTGCTTATAAGCGGTTGCTTATAAAAAGAATGCGTTGGTTATAAAAAAAATGCGTGTATGACACTAGGAATGATTCTGTCGCATATTTTTCCGGTTGATTCTGAAGTCTTAACAAATCGCCATATTTACACACTTTTTTTATAAGAATACAGTCTATAAGAATATTCAGGCTCAAAATTGCTGAAATTTAAGAATTGTTTAGGAATAATCTGAGGCTCAAGCTTGACGAGGATCATTTTTATTTCTCTGCGTTTTTTACACTGCACAATAAGTGTGATTGTCAGGCAACTGTATTTGTTTTGAAATGCATACATCCTGTCTGACTCTTTGATACAGTAACTCTTTTTATTAATAAAATAACAAATGACAAAGATTTGGCTTATTTCTCTTGATCTTCAGGCCAATTTACAACATTGATGATTAAGAATAATTTAAGAATATTTTCAGGCTCAAAATCGAATAAGCTTAAGAATAATCGAGGCTCGGCAAAAAATAAGGTATTCTTATAAAAATAAGTGTGTATTTGCTTTCAAATATGTACCTTGACTCAATGAATAAGTATCGAACACTGTGTATCACGAGGGTCTTTATAATGCTGTCATTCTCGTCATATTCACGATATTGACTTTCCTTAAGTTGATCTTTCTAACACGACTTGTTTTAACAAGATATTTCGCTGGCTTGGCTTGACACAAACGATGGTTAATTCACTCTTTTGAAATCGTGTACACTCTTGCTGTACTGTGCATTCTATTGATTTCAAGGAAATTCCTTGGAAATCCTTTTGTTTCAACAGCAATCTCGTACGCCCTTTTAAAGCGTGAAATGCCCATCAACGAGAGGCAATTCCCCTGGCAATTTACACTCTTTTTTTTTATAAGAAACTAAGATTTTTGGTCAGTACTCAAAGTTTCTTAGTTTTGGGACAAATTTGGTACTGAACGTTTCTTAGCAGTTTCTTAGAATCAACATTTTTAAATGCCAAAACGGGCAATTGACACTTAAATTCTACAAATAGAAGAAGCAATACAATTCTCGTTTACATCAGCTGTTTTTTCTGTCAAAATAGGCACTTATGGTGCAACAGAAGTTTGTTTTCTCGATGCTTTATTTCTAATTCTAAAGATTCTTGAGACCTGCGAGTTTCTTACCATTTTTGGTCGAGTACTGAAAGTTTCTTAACCAATATTGATCTCAGTACTGAGTTTCTGATAAATGGGTTTCTTATAAAAAAAAATGAGTGTACTCATCGAAAACTTCGTAAACTTTTGCTGGAAGCCCTACATTTTCATGAAAGTCCCGTAGAAATCCTATAGTTTAAATAGAAATCTTGTACGCCTTTTCCAAGAATAAAATGCCCTTACATGCCCCTCGTACACAACAGTGGCCCAACGGTGGCGCTGGCGGTGCATCCGTGTCTGAAAAATGGCGAGGCGTCGTTTAGAATTAACTCTTTTTCGTGTTGGTTATTTTCTTGTTCTCGTGTTATTCCTGTTGGTTATCGCATTATTCCTATCGTAAATCGTTATTATGCACGCCACTGAGGCATACTGTAACTACATCTATGTCTGCCCTGATTTCCTTAGTTGTTCCCTCTACTGCAACTTGTTGCTGTTCTCTTTTTAGGAATTAGAACAGAAACATAACGTGGAGATGAGTGACCTTATTTCAAGCCGTCAAAAGTGAGTTGACGTTCTACATTCAAGTAAAGAGAGAATTGATTTTATGCATCCGAATTTCTGCTGCTAACAATGCTAAAATTGCCTTTACTGCATTCGCCCTGCGGGTTTAACCAGTTTGGATTGAACTCTCTTAGCGAATATTGCTTTCTGATTGGTCAATTTAACAAATCGAATTTTTCGATTGGTGGAAACTCAATTTGGTTTAAATGAGACTGTTTTATTCATGTCAGTGTGAAAGTAGTACTGTATTGATCAAACGGATTCGATTTATCTTTGTTATGTGCCTGTTTATTTCATTAGGCAGAGGAGAGAGCTGCTATAGCAGAACACAATCTGGAGGAAATCAGAGAAGCTCTTCTTGATGTAAGAGAATCTTACTGGAATTATATCACATATCATCAGCATCAATTTGGTCGTCATCATCACCATCATCATCATTACTATCATCACCATCATCGTCATCATCGCCATCATCCTTATCATCGTCGTCGTCATCATCATTGTTATCTTAATCATCTTAATCATTATCATCATCATCATCACCAGCATCATCATCATCATCGTCGCTTTCGTCATCATCGTCAACACCATCAACTTCACCACCGTCATCATCATCATCATCATCATTATCATCATCATCATCATCATCATCTTCATCATTATCATTATCATTGTGATCTGCATTATCAGCATCACAGTCATTATCATCTTAATCATCATTGTGACCATTATCATCATCACCATCAGCATCATCATTATCATCCATCATTATCTTAATCATCTTTATCTTTATCATCATCATCATTATCATCATCATCATCGTCATCAGGATCACAATCATTGGTACCATCAACTTTATCATCTTAATCAACATTATTATCATCATCACTTTGATCATCATCATCATCATCACCACCACCATCATAACCATTACCATAATCGCCATTATTATTACTATCATCTTAATCATTATGGTCACCATAGCCAGCATCATCATTTCATTGAAATCGTCATAATTATCATCACCATCATCGCTCTCATCATCATCATCATCTTCATCATCCGTATCTTCATCCTCATCATCATCATCATCATCATCATCAGGCTTACCGGTCATTTACGTTGCAAATTTAAGTTTTCCATTGTTTGTACTATGTTTGTTTGCACATCATTTGCCGTGTTTTCTCCAGGCTGAAGACAGACTTCATCTGGCTGAGTCTGAATTAGAAGAATCAAGAGATCAAATCGATCTTATGAAACAAGTTAGTTTGTCTTGATTTTCAAATACACTGTACACATATTTAGAAATCCTAACCTCTTAATGCATTCTATCAAGTAGAAAATTCTAATCAAGGTTTCTAAGTAATTAGTTACTTACTCCATTCTTTATTTTCTTCTCTCTCTTAGTCACCACATATTTCAAGTAGGAAAATGAAGAAAGACATAAAGAAACCCGTGAGAATCAGTCTCCTTTTCTATATCTTTTTCTATATCTATATCTCTTTCTATAAGACAACAAGAGAAATAGTTTCTAAATGTTAAATTCGTATACTAGAAACTGCTTTTCATTCACCTCAGAGTAGCATCCATTTAGTGTTTACAGTGAAAACCTACATATAAGAATCCTGTTTTTAAAATCAGGCTGTTCAGTTTCAAAGCAGTTCAGCAATATCCTATGTACAGGGTGGGATAATCTATCACTGTTTTTGAAGAAATGCAAAATTGTCTTCATTTTTCTATAAAATGAGCCCCGAGATACGAAAATTTTGATGCTTCCAGCTGGCATATCATGAGATTTCTGCCATCAGTACCTTCATGTCCCCTGTTCTTAGGGGTTGATACCATCTAGCCTTGTTGTGTGTCCATTCAGCCTTCGTCGCCTTCGTAACTGTCATTAGGTATGCACCACCTCTAAAAGACCCTCTCTGCTTCTCAAAACAATGCCACCAAAAAGACTGTGTCAATTTTGAAAGCCAGGAAGTAAAACTCGCTACGAGAAGTGCAATGACGGACTGATTATTAAGGGGACTATTGATTCAAGTAAAAAGCACTGTTTTCAGACAAAAAGCTATTGCTATTGCTAAAATTAAGGGGCTACGGCACCAGTTGACAATTGGTAAGGCCCAATTAGGGGGGTCAGAATATCCAATATAACCAACAGGCTTTCTTAACATATGTCTTCTCTTATAGCCTGTGTGTGTTTTCTCTTTTATCCCAGAATTTCACAAAAAATATTCCGTATACCCTTTATTTTGTCTAAAATTATCCCTTATCCCTGGTGTCTGCCACTGTAGATGTCGAGACAAATAACGGCGATTTTTCCATAAAAACGCTGCTATCTATAAGTTTTATAAATATCATCAACTGCAGATGTGTTATGCAGCTGTAGATTGCTTTCACTCAAGCCAATATCGTTTTGGGAGAGCGGGAAAAATGTCAAAATGTGCAATGTTTGTTTTAAGGACTTGTATTGTTTTTTTCTGCTTTCAGAAACAACAGGGCAAACAGTCAGAAAGAGTCGAGGAATTAGATGGTCTTGTATCAGAACTCACTGCTAAGCTCGAATCATCCGAAGAGAGGCTAAGCAGCTTGAAGGAGGAAAACGAGGCTAAAATGGAGGATCTACACTTGAAATTGAACGAAGCGGAGCACAATGCTATGGAAGCTAAAAAGGAGAACGATCACCTCGTTTCGATGTTGCAGAAGAATGCTGAAAAACTGAACGAGGCCGAGCAGAATCTGACGCTAGCAGAGAAGGCAAACGCTGATAACATGAATCAGAATCAGAGGTTGAAAGACGAGAATAATAAGTTGGAGGCTGAATTGGAAAGATTAAAACAAGAAAATAGTAAAATGAGGAAATCTCTTGATGTTAAGGAGGAGTGTCATGATCATGTTAAGTTGATAGGAAGACTTGAAGAACAAATTAATGACTTGAAAGAAGAACTGGAATTAAAGAAGCAGTTTTCTGACGTCGTTGTTGCTGAACGGGATAGCTTCAAAACCCTTGTGAATAATTTGGAAAGAGCGTAAGTTAATTTGTATTGTATACTTATATACTTTTTATTCAATGCCCGGCCTATTGCATAGTCGATAAAAAGGACTCTGTTTAATATATCAGTGGGCTCGGCCTTTTGATGCACGGCTTTGCCTCCATTATTGGTGTTAGGACTCAGACTGATTTTGATCAATTGTATAGTAGTAAACACTACAATCCCGTTCCAGGACAAGACTTTGGGCTATTTCAGTTTGTCTTCCATCAGTTTAACCGAGACATAGCACTTCTGACTCTCACCGGAGATTGTGTATACACGCTTTTTTTTTATAAGGAACCACTTTATAAGGAACCTACATGTAGAAGGCCCGAAAATTTAAAGAACTTGTACTACTAAAGAGAAAATCATCAAGGAACTTTTGAATGTTGAATACTTTTATCACTGCAAATAATCAAGAATTAGAAAGCCGGTTCCATTCATTTGCAGTCGAAAATCACATAAATTGTACGTTAAGCATGTATCCGATGTTTGAGTAGTCTCGAGCTTTGCTCACATGCAAATGTCTCCCTTTTATTGTTAAAACCACTGTATGTGCAGTTAAATTAAGGAACTATTAAGGAACTTTTGGAACTACAATTGCCTCAAAAGAGGCCCAAAAATAAGGAACTTTAAGAACTAGGCCTTGAGGTAGGTTCCTTATAAAAAAAAAAGCGTGTACGATGGTTTCTTCATGGGTGCAGACAGAGTTGCAGAAAGTTATTGACCTTCCTCCAAACCTGAAATTTTGTAACCAACCTTCCTCATTTTAACATGATATAAAATTGCCGAAAAACAGCTAGACAGACTCCTTCACGCACGAGACAAAAACATGATGTATAGGGACCTTCCCACGTAGCTTGTATGTTTTAGCATAAGTGTTGTAAAGTTGGCAATCATGCTTTATCATCAGGAGGCTACAGTCTTAAGAGGGTGATTTATTAATTGATTGCAACTTTCCAAGCTGAAGGATATCACAGCTTGTGGGGACCTACAAAAGGTTGTCAAGATAGATTTTCTTTGTATTTTAAATAATGACCAAGCAAACCCGATTTTTCTACTTTGATTAATTTTGAAATGCAGCCTAAACCGACTGCATGTATTTTAGCTAAAACTTTCCTCCAAACCAGGTGTGTAGGCGTGCAGGGTTTTTGCATCTCTGTACAATGGTTACTCCATGTGTGCAGAATATGCTTAATCAAAACTTAGGATGATTTTGTCTTTATGGCGATTTATTGCTACCTTATAATCGGAGAAGTCCCTGTTTAAAAAGAATTTGAGCTATTTGAATTTTTTAGTTTCCTTGCCTTTTTGCCTGTCGAATGTGCTCGTTTGTGGTGATTTTGTTTACATAACTTAAGCAATTTTCAAATTTTTGATAAATGTATTCGTGGTTTTAGGCATGAAAAACTCCAGGAAGCAGAGGAAAAGATGCAGATTGAGAATGCAGTTAAGAAAATGAGTTATGAAAACAAAATACAAGAGCTTGAAGAAACAGTAAGTTTTGATTTAATCAATACATCTAAAGCACTGTATCCATATCCATTTATCGAGTGTATTTTGGTCCACTTTTTGGTGTATTTTCCGTCGTGGTCTATTGTTCTATTTTTTCTGACACTGATATTCTGATTAGTGACAGATGAAATTTAAGATTTCAGTATATTCAAAGATGCTTCCACTTTTAATCGCAATATTGAAGTTTCATACAACTCTGCTACGTTCTTAGCAAAGCATGTTTAGAAAGGGCATGTTCTTTGTTTGCGGCTGCAGGAAAAATGTGGATACTCCTTCGTATCCAACAGTACATTATAGCCGCATTTTGCTGCTACTTTTTCCAATCCAGGCCAGTCTAAAATGTATCAAAAACAGTCTCAGCTCAGACGATTTAGAGATGCTTCTTGCATGAGTTTTGTTACAGTCTAATGGTGCTAAGTGTTGTGTTAGAAATCAATACAATCACTGCAAAAGTTGAATGAGATTTTAAGGAGTGAACTGCTCTCTTTTGATACAATCATCCTAGTTTGATGTTAGCATCCATCGCATATGAGACAGCTAATCGTATTGGATCTAAAGCTAGAGCATCGAAGAAACAGAACGTCAAATCCCACAACAGAGCCTCAAAAAGGTTCAAATTAATTATTATTCCTTCATACAGTTATGTAAAATGTTGAGATCGTTTGTCTTTTCCACAGATAAGGGAGCTCAAGGGTGCAGATTCAACCGATGGAGTGCCCCACAAGAAATTATTCCCTGCGATCGAGAGACCGAAAGTGGAACGAGAAATTGAGATAAAAGTTGAAGCCAGCCAACCACTCGAATCAAAACCATACATTATTCCTCCGCGGGATTATGAAGATGAGGTTCCTGAAAACGAGGCTCTTGAAGAGGTTCCTGAAAAAGAGATTCATGAAAATGAGACTGTTGCGAAGGAGGTTGTTGAGGAGGCAGTCCCTGATAAAGAGGTTCCTGAGAAAGAGATGACGGAGAAGGTTGCTGCTGACTGCGTAGCTGTTGAGAAAGAAGCTGCTGAACAAGTTGCCGTTGAGATAGAGGCTGCGGTAGCACAGGTTGAGGTTGAACCTATGGAAAGTGCTGTTCCAGAAGATGACGTCATTGTTGAAACGCAGTTGGTTGTTGAGCAGTGCACCCCAGACTTCTCATTTGTCAAAGATGAGGAAATTCCCACGAAGAATGATAGCGAAGACGATTCTAACATTCCAGAGAAACCCGAAGACACTGTTATCAATATTGTGAACCCAATACAAAAACCACCGCGGCGTTACAGCGATATAAGCACTGTGACGCGTGTGAAAGACTTGCCGCGGCAAGATAAGGTCATCGAAGAACAGTCACAGGAGGAAATAATCGTCGAAGCCGAGAAAGAAAGGAGTGAAAGTATTCGAAACGCTTTTGAGCAATTAGAAACTGAGAACTCTGACCGGCCTAAGCAAATAATTGAGATCAAGAGATCCGACACATTCGAAGTTGTTATCAAGAAAGACCCGGTTCCTGAAGCTTCACGCCAGGGTGAGAAAACGCTACAGTCGGAAGACAGTTTTTTCAAAGACTTGCCGGAATCTTCAGTTGACAGTCCGGATGCGAGTGACAATGAAATTCGTGTGGAAACTCAGGATAAAGAGGGGAATGATGAGGCTAACGTGGAAAAGGTAACTCAAGTTAACGTAATGCATGATATACCACCAATTAGTAGTACCAGCACTGCACTTACTGATAAACCAAATAAGTCCGAAACTGATGAGATGGGTAAACCAGATTTGGACCGACCCGATATTGAATCTAAGGACAAAGAAACCAAGGCTAATCCCGATCGATCTAGTTTCCTCGAAGCTCTAAGCAAAAATCCAAGTTTCGGGAGCTGGTTAAATGGTGAATTGACCGTGATTGAACAAGATAGGAAGGAGGAACAAGCTGAGGAGATCGCTTCTAAGGTATTTGAAGCTTGTATTTTTTAACTTTCAACGATTTACATGCATTTTGTTTTTATATGCAACCACTTATAAGCAACCAAGATGTAGACGGCCTAAAAGTTTAAGCAACGTATAATACAACAGGAAAAAACCTAAGCAACTTTTTAAATTTTTGATAATTTATATCACTGGAAGCAATCGAGGATTGATCAACATAAGCTATTTACATTCATTTGTCGTCAATACTCGCATATCACCAGAGTGTTTCTCGTTAAGTGAGGCATTTCATTGAGGGGTTTCCATTTATCTTTCAATGCATAGTCTCTAATGGTAACAATATCAGCAGGGAGAAATGACTCCAGTCATTTTATGTGCAATGTTAAATTTTGCTGTTTTTCTAGCCTCTATACTATTCTTAGGGCTAAAAGATGCAGTTAAAATTAAGCAACTACTAAGCAACTTTTACTACTAAAAGGTGGCCATAAAAGGTCCAAAAATAAGCAACTTTTTTAACTAGGGCCAAGCGAAGTTGCTTATAAAAAGAATTGCGTGTATACGCTTAATGGTATCAATGCTTCTCTCGTACCGTACTACTTCGAGTATTCGCCAGGCTTTTATTAAGATAGGGTGTTTAAAAAATGGAGGTGTTTATTTCAAATCGACCTTTTGTATCAAGACTATACACCTTTCAACTATAAGGGCCTCGTTTTCAAAAAAATTGAGAATAGAGTCATAGAGAAATTTTGACTTCAGATTCGAATCCAGCACCTTCTTTTTAGGGTTCAGGCAAAGTTATATGCTTCTAGTCATTACGATATTGATTTTGTAGGTGTTAAAAGTTTGGAATTTTATAAAGGATTTGACCGTGAAAAAGTGCTGGGGGTGAAATTTTACACCCTCAATCATTTTCCATGGTCAAATCTCTTACATTTTCAAACTTTTAATTTCCACGATTTGGGAAAGCAGATCAAATTTTCAACCAGCACAGAATTTATTTCTCAGCTATTTTGGATACCTCATTAACAAGATGGTAATTATCACCACAAATTACCAATTAACCTTTTAAATTATATTGCCTGGATAGCATTTCTTGGTATCATCATTTACTGCCCACACAAACAATCGTGTACTGTATGCAACATGTGCATCTTAAAAACACTAATGAAAAAAGAGGTTCATGTACTCGTACATTTTGATTTCACACTCTTCATTTTTCCCGATCCCCCAATTTTGCTTCTAATATAGAAATTGGAGAAACAGACAGTTTTGATCACAAGCTTTCATTTCTCTTCTGAACCCTCCCTCGCCCCCTGCCCTCAACCACCACTGCGTACGTTTTTATGGAAAAACCTTCCCCTTGTTGAAGACCCTCCTTTGTGTTAATACCCTTTCTTCCTTTATTTTGAAGTGAAATTACCCGCTTAAAAATGTAAACTATTTCCTTTCCTTATCAATATATCCCACGCTGAAATTTTGCTTTTATGCCTCATTTGCAATATTGAAAAAGTATTAGCATTTTTCCAACCATTCGCTACTTGCCATTACCTAAAATTTCCGTTATAAATGCCATATGTAGAAAGGCCTTCGTTGTCTAGGGCTTTCGTTCGTTTCTTGTGTCTAATCATCTTGTGTTTGTGGTGGGCTTGGGAAGGCGTATGCGAATACAGATTTCGGTCTTGTTTGTTTGGTACGTATGTGTTAATTGACATTTTTTATAAGAAAGCTGGTTTACAAGAAAGCCCAGATAGTATTATTCAGCTCCCAGCTCCTCAAAATGTTAAGAAAGTATCGTACTGGATTTTTCGAACCTAAGAAAGTACTGAATGTCACTATTGATTTGCCAGAAATCGCCTTTTGTCAAATAGACTACTCTCTGTGAGGATATATTCATACTGTACCAAAGTTAACAAAATTGCAGAAAGTCTTGAGAAAGTTCGACTCTGAAATTGTAAAACTGCTACAACCGTTTGAGTTTAGGGTAATTTGGAACTGTTTTACAAAAACATATTTGTCTATAAGGAAGGTGTATGCTTGGTAATGTATGTGTAATGTCTAATTGAAGATACTGCATAGGCATTTTACACAAGTTTTCATATACAAAAGCAATAGCAAATATTGTTTAACTTCGTTATACTTATAAGCAAGATAAAATAAGGAACATTGGTGATCCCAATGATTACAGTGGATTTGGGATCAAAGTTGCACAAGAGAATATAAACGCCCCAGAAAACAGAGCATTTCAGGAGGTTTGTACTTAGACTATCTTAGTTCCTTATTTTATCTTGTTATAAGTGACCGATGAGTTACTTATGATAAAGCAAAAATGTTGTGCCTAGTTTTCGTATAGTAGTTACAGACAGGGACACATGCTCGACGATGCATCAGGTCAAATTTTTTTGGAAACCGGTCGATTTGGTTCGTATCACTCATGACTGGGTCGTGTCTCTTGCTATTACGACTATACGGAAACTCTGTTGAACCATATTTTGTGATAGATCACCAGTGAAGTGAAAGCGAAACGTCTCACAAAGTTTAAGCTATTTGTAAATACACTGCGTGTAGATGAATTTACAACTCTTGAAAGTAGGTGATTGTGAACTATGTTGTGAAGTATGTCAAGTATGTCAACATCACACATCTAAACGACTCTCTTTGCAGCTGAGCTAAATTCCCTTTCACTTTTTATTCTCGAAACCTTGTTATTTCCTCTTTCTAGTTTCTCTTTCCATGTTTCCCGTCGCTTTGCTCTGCCAACATAGCGACTTCTCTGTTAAAGTTATTTAATAACCTGTTAGTTATTCTGAGTTTTCACGCAGAGATAAACTCGTGTGCGATAAAGCTTTTAGAATAATCAAAGAATATCACTCACTACAAGTCTAATTTAACGAAAAGCAACTGAAAAACTTGCTGCGACACAGCTCTAAACTTCGCGTAAACAACATCGTAAATCATACGCGATTCTGTCAGTTTCAAGTAAACCTAATTGGTCAGCTAGCAATTTGAGTTCAGCAATTAGAGTCCAATCAGAGTTATCTATTTTCGTAACGATGACGCAATCGCTCATTAATATCCAATACTCCCACTCGAAAATAGATCGAACTCAATGTCCTCAAGCAAATGCACCAAGTTTCTCTCAAATTGCGTTTGCCACGCCCATCAAGTCTCTGAACTTGTGAAACTTAACTTTTTCCAGCGGTTTGGTTAGCATGTCTGCAACCATGTTTTCTGTTGGGCAATACTCCAACCAGATCTCTGAATTCTCAATTTTTTCCCTGATAAAGTGATATCGTATATCGATATGTTTGGTCCTTGCATGATACTTCGGATTCTTGCATAAGGCAATTGTACCTTGATTGTCCTCGTAGATCTCAGTTGGCTGCTTTTGAACGAAGTTCAAATCTTTTAGTAATGAACGTAACCACAACGCTTCTTGTAAAGACAGGCTAGCTGCAACATACTCTGCTTCTGTCGAAGATAATGTTACAATTGGTTGTTTCTTACTTACCCAACTTATGAGTCCACCGCATAAGAAAATAGGTAACCAGATTGTGATTTTCTTCCATTGGGGTTAGTTCCCCAGTCAGCGTCAACATAGCCATTCAATCTGACTTCACTTTGCTTATTTCCATCAAAGCATATTCCATAATCAATCGTTCCTTTAATATATCGCAAAATTCTTTTGGCTGCTTTCCAGTGTTCACTTCCTGGATTTGCACAAAATTGATTCAGTGAACCGAGTGCCTGTGCAAGATCAGGCCTTGTAGCTGTAACTGCATACGTCAAGCTGCCAACAAGTGCTTGGTATTTCATTTTATCAACAATGTCTCCTTCATTCGGTAACAATTTCGTGTTCTTTTCTTGTGGGGTAGAGACAGCTTTGCAGTTTTCCATTTCAAATTTCTGCAATAAATTAGACAAATATTTCGTCTGATGCAACAGCATTAACTTCTTGTTTCGATCACGTTGAATCTGTATTCCAAGACAATAGCTTGCTTCTCCAAGATCTTTCATGCTGAAATTATTCTGCAGTAATTTCTTTTCTGCTTGCAGCATCTGCATGTTATTTGCCGCTAGGAGTAAATCGTCCACATATAAAGCGATATATACGAAACTTTCTCCCACTTGTTTTATATATATGCATGAATCAGACTCGCATTGTTTGTATCCACAATCTTTCAAGCATTTCTTTATGGTATCAAACCAGCATCGTGATGCCTGTTTCAATCCATAGATGCTCTTATTCAGTTTGCAAACAAGATTTTCTTGGTCTTTTGCAATATAACCTTCCGGCTGTTTCATGTAGATTTCTTCTTTCAAATCTCCGTTTAGAAATGCTGTTGATACATCCATCTGATGCAGTTCAAGGTTTAGTTGATTGACTATCGCAAGCAATGTTCGAATTGATGTGTATCGAGCTACTGGTGAGAATGTTTCTTCATAGTCTATTCCAGGTTCTTGCGTAAAACCTTTGGCTACTAAACGAGCTTTGTAACGATCTATTGTGCCATCGGCGTTGTATTTGATTTTAAATACCCATTTACAATCAATTGGAGTGCGTCCTTCTGGAAGTTCAACAAGATTCCAAGTTTTGTGTTGAGTCAAAGATGCAAATTCATCATCTAAGGCTTTTCTCCATTGAACTTTTGAAGACGAATTCATTGCTTCATCGAGAGTTTTAGGCTCTCCAAGTATACCATCTGAAAAGGTATATAATGCATCGTTGATTTCCACCAATTTCCAGTGATAACACCATCTCTCTCTGGTGGTCTTCTATCTCGTGTGGAACGACGAGGTAGTTCTCTGTTTTGATTTTCATTGTCAGCTTCTCTGACATCATCACCATTATCATTATGATTGTCTACTTCTTCATGCTCAACATTTTCTTCATCTTCTGATTCTGTATCAGACACTGTCGAATACGGTAAGATAACTTGATTTTCTGAGCTCTTCTTCTCATTTTTCTTTAATGAGCATATGCGATTATCAAAATCAGTTTCATCAAATATGACGTCTCTTGATACCTCAATTCGTTTGGTTTCAGGATTCCACAGACGGTAGCCTTTGCTGTTAATACAGTATCCCACAAAGATGCATTTTCTCGATTTGGGGTCCCATTTCTTTCTGTTTTCTTTTGCAATGTGCATATACGCTGTACACCCAAAGACTCGTAGATTTGAAACGTCGGGTTTCTTTCCAATAAAGCTTTCAAACGGTGTTTTGCTTTCTACTGCCTTTGTAGGGCTTCTGTTCCTAAGAATAACTGCCGTGAGAACTGCTTCTGCCCAGAAGTTGTCAGACAGACCAGCTCCATGAATTATGGACCTTGCAGTTTCTTGCAAAGTTCTATTCATGCGTTCTGCAACACCATTTTGCTCAGGTGTTCCGGGTACCGAAAATTGCCTTTGTATGCCCTTATTTTTGAGATAGTTATCAAAAACTTTGGCAGTGTACTCTCCGCCATTATCGGAGCGCAAAATCTTTATAGTCTTTCCAGTTACATTGGTAACCATAGCTTCATACTCTTTGAATTTGTCAAAGACCTGGTTTTTAGTTTTCATAAAATATACTGCTGTGTATCTTGATTTGTCGTCTATGAATGTTACAAAATATCTGTTGCCCCCAAGACTCTCAGTCTGCATTGGACCACAAACATCGGAGTGAATTATCTCCAGTATATCTGCTGCTCTTGCTGCTTGCTGTTTTGGAAAAGATTTCCTTGTTTGTTTTCCTTTGATACAAGCTTCGCACAAATCTGTTTGATCATTTTCAGCAGCTTTAAATTTCAGTCCTTCAACGAGATTATTATTTTGTAAGATTCGTAGATTATTTACATTCAGATGACCATATCTCTTATGCCAAAGCTCTTCTGATAATTCTTTAACAGCAATGTCAGCTTCGTGGTTTGCTTTATTCAATTCACAAGCATTAAGAATGAACAGCTTACCATCGAGTTTTCCTGAACCGAGAATCATTCCTGTATCATCCAGAATGAGACATTTTTCCTTTTCAAATGTCATTGTCATTCCTCTTTTTATAACGGCGCTGACAGAAAAGAGATTCTTCTCTAAGGCTGGAACGTAGAGAACGTTGACCAATTCTGCAGGTTTGTAAACTGATTCAGTTTTTATTTTAATCCAGATATTTCCTTTTCCGTATGCTTTAACTTGTCGATTATCTCCCAATTTAATAGTTTCTGGTGAGGGGAATTCTTCATAATTTTGCATACCCTTTTTGTCATTGGACATGTGCTGCGAAGCACCTGAGTCAATGTACCACTGCGAATTCCTGTTTGCGTTATTTGCCATCCAGAACAAAGTATGGTTACTTTCATCTTCACCTGATAGACACGACGAAGCATTAGCATAATCTGGTTTCTTCTGAATTGGTTTGGTTTTCTTCGGTTTCCTACAATCCTTAGCCCAATGTCCCTGAAGTCCACAGTTAAAACATTTGCCTCTTTTCTTTGGTTTGACAGACTTATCAAACTTATCACGAGAAGGTAAATGTCCTTTCGACGAAATCATGGCTTTTTCTGTGCTTTCTGATGCTGAGCTTTTTACTATGCCCTCGTGGCGTTTGCTTTCTTCGTGTAGCAATCGTGCAATCACAAATTCCATATTCAAATCGTCTGCACGGGACTCTAGTGCCACAATCAAGTTACTGTATGAATCTGGGAGACTACATAGTAGAGTTTCGACCTGATCATCCTCAGTGACCTTTGCTCCCACGTCTTCTAACTGTCCTGCGAGCGATTTCATTTTGTTTATATGTTCAGTCATAGAATCAGCCTCGGCCATCGACGTAGTGAAATATTTCTTGCGAAGAAATAGTTTATTAGCCAGGGATTTCACCTGATAGTGACTCTCTAACTTATTCCAGGCTTCTTTAGCCGTTGACGATGAGCGGACTATCGACAACTGTTCGTCTCCGAGTGATAAACAAATTGTAGCCATCGCTTTTCTGGCTCGCTTTCTAAATTTCTGAACTTGAGTCTCTGTGGTCCCTTCTCCTGTGGGTTCCACCTCATCTCCAGAAACAATCGACCAGAGATCTTTATCTTCTAGCACCATCTGCATTTTGAATTTCCATAAATGAAAATTTTCACCCTTAAATTTGTCGATCCGCAGAGATGCCAAATCTTCAGTTGACGACGACGTTGCCATTCTGAACACCGAGTTGAATTCGAACACAAATCTAGACTTTCAAAAGTCGACCAACTATTCTAAATGCTTATCGGCCCTGGGCCCATAACCTGTTAAAGTTATTTAATAACCTGTTAGTTATTCTGAGTTTTCACGCAGAGATAAACTCGTGTGCGATAAAGCTTTTAGAATAATCAAAGAATATCACTCACTACAAGTCTAATTTAACGAAAAGCAACTGAAAAACTTGCTGCGACACAGCTCTAAACTTCGCGTAAACAACATCGTAAATCATACGCGATTCTGTCAGTTTCAAGTAAACCTAATTGGTCAGCTAGCAATTTGAGTTCAGCAATTAGAGTCCAATCAGAGTTATCTATTTTCGTAACGATGACGCAATCGCTCATTAATATCCAATAGAAAACTGGCTAGTGCGATCCCAAGAAAGTCGCCCAGAAAACCGGTAATGACAGGCCTTTTTTATACTCTTGATTTGTCTAAAGTTTTACTTCATTTAAATTGTTTGTAGGTCACAAAGAACTTGTATTGTTTTGACTTTTGAGTAAAGATTGACTTGTACTGGTAAGACTGCAAATAGAATGGAACTTAAGGCTTTTGCTACAGGGAGGGTGGTACTTACAAGGAGTACTCATGAATATTTGATTGAAATTATTCGATAGTAAATATTTCCGAAAGGTTAGGTTAATAGGGGGTACCCACCCAACAGTCCCAAAGTGATCACCCTTCCATCCAGGAAATCATGCCACTAACGCTTGACAGCACAGCTGCCTCTATAAGTGAAGGGTAAATGTGCTCAATGCCAGTCACAAGGATCTCAGAAGTAGATAAAGTAGATAAAGAAACCTCGACCCTGGCTGTGACGCTATCGTATCTGGGACTCGAACCTAGATCTCGCTAAGCCTTGACTATGAGACCATGTTCAGATTAGACCACGACTACATGATATCTTTTTATACTAACTTATATATTACATTATAGTATATTACATTACCCTATTAACTACCAACTAGAATACCTATGTTTTACAGTAATTATGTTTTTGTAATTTCTTAAAGTCGACTCCGAATATTAAAGAAGGCTTTGATGAGCGGACCGAACAGAAGCCCTTGCCTTCTATGCAAGTTCCTTCAAACTTGTCAGCTTCAAGAGAACATATCTCAGAAGAAAAGCAAACTAACAAAGTCGTGAATATCGATTATGGCGGCAAAAAAGATGGAGAAAAAGACAAACGGAAAAGCATCTTCAGTTTCCTTCCGAAGTTTGGCGGCAAGAAAAAACATAAAAGAAGCATGGAAAATCTATTGGCTCCTGAAGAATCTCATGGTCACGCGGGGACACGCGAGAGTTCACCTGCAAGATCTGAAAGAGATGACGAAGAAGGAGTGGTGCCTTTTGATGTAAAGCATGGCACTGAATCACACTTTCCCGCGCAGCAGAATACCCAAACGAGTGTTCCAGTAGCGTTCGAAGGTAATCTCACTCGTAGCTTCTATAGTATTTTGTCAAACGCTTTGTAAAAAGCGTAAATATATGATGACATGAATACTGTAAAACCTCGAATAAGCTCCCGGGGGCTGCAAAAACGAACTTTTTGGTGGGAGCTTATTCGAAGGGAGGGCATATTCGAAGGGGGGCTTATTTCAAAGTTCAATAGTTCCAGTGTGTTTTCGACAGAAGAGCAAAGAGAAAAAAGATAGCTTATCCCTCTTCTATAATCAAAATCAGCTGCTTTCCAAAAGCCAATGGCTGGTTATTGCTTGAATTGATAGTAAAACCTGTCAGTACTAGTGTTTTCAGTGCTTTAATTAGTTGAAAGATGCATTCTCTATAGGCAAAAAAATTCATAGGGCCTTCGAATAATTCCCCATGAGGGCTTATTCGATCGGGGGGCTTTGGTGGGGCTTATTCGAGGGGGGGCTTTTTCGGAAATGGGACCTTATTAGAGGAGATACGGTATAGTTTTTCAGCCCTTGATTATATCCATTTTTGACAACCTGATGGCATTTGAATGATTGCTGAAGCCATTTTTATTTTGTAAGAGCATGTTACCTACCAAAATTACTGGCTGAACTGTTCCGTACAGAATTTATTCCTTGAAAATATACTAATGAAGATGTAAATAATTCGTATTTCTAAGATTTCATCTTTTTTGTTTTCAGTTAAGATTGTTAATGGAGATTCAGACAGTGCGACTTTGGTAAGATTTCTATTTTTGTTTATTTTTAACTGAATGCATACTAGATATTTATGTACGTGTGTATATGACCTGATGATTGCAAAACTTAATTTTCATATCGCGAAGTCAACTGAAGGTCTTTTTATTATATTCCATTGTAGGTTTCGTCCGGTGATTCTCATTCTGGAACGTCATCACTTATAGTTCCACCTGAGTCAAGCAACGCAGCTGGATCTACTGAAAATTTAGCTGAAGGTAGGTATTCCCTAATTATTACACAATGTGCATTAATACCACTGTACTCAAATTACGGCTACGATTTGATAGGTCAGGGCACGCAGTAGACTGCAGCATGATGCTACGATGCGACTCTGGGGGGAGTGCATACCTTTTTGGTTAACGGGGATGTGCTGCTTGGATTGTACGGATCCACCCATTGATAATGTAGACACAGACTCTAAATTATTATACTATTTCCAGGTATATCATAATTTCTGTAGCTGTCTGAAGGAATGTTGTTCAGCATTTTCTTTGGGGGGTCTTAAACCAACAACTGAAGCTAGCACGACACATCCCCCTCTAATGGTGTGTAGGAATTATTTACTAAAAAATACCCGAATAATCAGAACGAACACTACGAGATTAAAGTGATATCACTTTGATGGTGTTCAATCTCTTACCATTTGTATTTTCAAAATAGTGAAGTCAATTTTCATATTTTTCGTCTTTTTGAAGATGTAGAGCACGAAGACGGTCCTGAGCGATTGTCTAAAGAAAATCGACATAGTTGGATAAATCGCCCAGTAAATGAATGGGATAGACGACAGGTAAATAAGTCATTTCGTATATACCAACCTCACTTAGTGCATCCTACAGTTAATGATTTATTTAGTGTACGTAGTGTAGAGTTTTAATGGAACCTCTGTAAACGGACACCCCTTTGCAGCGGACACCCCTTTTCAACGGGCATCCCTTCACAACGGACGCCTCTTTACAGCAGACATCCCTTTATAACGGACACCCCAACAAAGGACACCTTCCATCAACAGTCACCTCTCAACAATGGACAGCTATTTTTGTAGCATTTCTTACTTAAAAACAGCCTCCGTGCAGCGGACACCTCTCCAAAACGGACAAATGCTGGTCCATCAAGTGTCCGTTATATTGAGGTTCCACTGGACTCGTAGCATTTCAAGTTTTAGGGTTGAAGTTAGACTAATTTGACCACGGCCACTGGCTTCACCCGTCTTCTACTCTCTAAATCATAAGTTATTTTCTTTAGGTTGGTTTATGGTTGATTCGCATGGACCTTGAAGCTTACTCGCAAACTTTCCAAGAACGGAATGTCGACGGGAATGAACTTCTAAACCTAAATGGAGCCAAACTAAAGGTAGTGTTTTGTGACATTTTTAATTCACTCTGCCTTCCTCTGCTCGATGATTTCTTTTGCTGCATGGAATTTTAAACCTTTAAAAATACTGCGCTTGTGCACACGGAAATTCGGCCTTCATGAAGACTTTTTCATTGAGTTTACAAGTCTCGTATAAAGTGCACTTAGACCAGCCAGTTCTATTTTGTTACCTTATTTCCTCCAAGGAGCTTCCGCTGAATGAGTCCCCCTCGACTGAGCACCCCGGACACATTTTTGAGTCATCACCAACAGTGTTCCTCTAAATTTGAAAATATATTCCAACTTTTAATTTTCAAGGCTTTTTCTGACATAGTAATCCTTGTAAAAATTCGAACTAGCAGGTTCGGTTAGTGTTTCTCATTGCCTGATTATAGGAGACGGAGGCTGTCCCGAAATGATGCCTTGATGAATATCAAAGTCTTGTCATGATAAGCAGTCACTGTAATTTCTAATACTATTATTGTAACTTTGTTTTTGTTCAGGAACTTGGAGTTATGCATGGTGATGACCGTGCCCTTATAAAGAGAAAAATCAAGGAATTCAAACTGAATATTGACCATAAGTCAAAAGACTCAAAGAAGGACGGGAAATCTAAGGACAAACCGAGCAAGAAAATATTTTGGAAAGGAAAGTATACCGTTAATCAATGATTTTTAATTTCTGAATATTTAAAAATATTTGCGGTGTCTAGATTTTGTGAGATAAAAGGAATCGTAGATAGGTTTTTATGCCTCAAGATTTTCGAGTTGATTTTCTTTCGTATTACATACAGTATTGTATTATTGTTATAAATGCAAAAGCATAGATAATTAGGTGGGTTTACCTGATATATAAAGACGAATTTCGTTTAATCTTGTGATTTTCAGTAGTAAGCAGGGCTGTCGAGAGGCTGAGCGGGCCCCGGGGTAATTTTTATTGTACTGGGCCTTCAGGAGGCTTTAGGAGAAGTATAAAGAAAATTTCAATTTTTGCGGGCCCCGTAACAGCCGGGGCCCCTGACCTCTGACCCCACTGGACCCCTCTCGACGGCACTGGTAGTAAGACAATCCTTCGGTGACTCGGTATAGAACTGCGAGCACTGCCTATAATATTTCTGCTAGTAAAAAGTGTTCATCATGTCGAATTGTCTTCACCATACTTCACTATATAACTTCACTTCACACCTATTCAACTTAGAGCCTCAAATTCAAATTTTGCGAAATATATATATATACCGAGTCACCAAAATATGTTTTTTTTTATCCCTTCATTGATTATGTTTTTGACTAAATGATTGATTGAGTAATTGATGTGCTTTGTTGGGGCTCTGCTAACTCCTTTCTTTCAAGAGAATACGTCATAGAGTGAAGGGCTGACTAAACTAGGAGACATGTCGCGCGCGACATTGATGTCCCCTCGGTGTCTCCCAGTTTAGCCACATCGGAAACTTTGTAGCACGCGACAAAATTTGTAGCAAGAGACACGCAAATGTTTCTGGGAAACAACAGAAACATTTCTTGTCTCCGCGACATGAAAATGACTCGGGGGACATGTTGCTCGCTTATCACTCGCATGTTTAGCCACCCTGGAAGACTCGCCGAATACAGTGTAGCGCGCGACGAGTCACCTAGTTTAGCCATGGCTTAATGATCATAATCCATCATCAGTCATAATGAACTGTATAAGTTTAAGTATTTTTACATATAAGTACGTATATTTGTTATCTGCTTTTCGTCTAAAAAGTGCCTACGTAATGCCTACGTCTCTGTCTCGAGGTATCCTTCGATCTCTCGCCTTCATCCGTTCCCCAGATATCCCTCAGATTTTTCGAGATATCCCTCAAACTGTTGTGAGATATCCCTTGATTTATTACGAGATATTCTTCGATTTGTTGCGAGAGATCCCTCGGTTTGTTGCGAGATATTCCTCAGATTTTTCGTGTTATCCTTCGACTTGTTGCGAATATCCTTCGGTTTTTAGCGAGATATCCCTCAAATTGTTGTGAGATATCCCTTGATTTATTACGAGATATCCTTCGATTTGTTGCGAGAGATCCCTCGGTTTGTTGCGAGATATTCCTCAGATTTTTCGTGTTATCCTTCGACTTGTTGCGAATATCCTTCGATTTTTAGCGAGATATCCCTCAAATTGTTGTGAGATATCCCTTGATTTATTACGAGATATCCTTCGATTTGTTGCGAGAGATCCCTCGGTTTGTTGCGAGATATTCCTCAGATTTTTCGTGTTATCCTTCGACTTGTTGCGAATATCCTTCGATTTTTAGCGAGATATCCCTCAAATTGTTGTGAGATATCCCTTGATTTATCACGAGATATTCTTCGATTTGTTGCGAGAGATCCCTCGGTTTGTTGCAAGATATTCCTCAGATTTTTCGAGTTATCCTTCGACTTGTTGCGAATATCCTTCGATTTTTAGCGAGATATCCCTCGATTGGTTGCGAGATATCCCTCGGATTGTTGCGAGATATCCCTGGATTTGTTGGGAGATGTCCCTCAATTTGGTGCGAGATATTCCTCGATTTATTTACGAGATATCCCTCAATTTGTTGCGAGCTATCCTTCTATTTGTTGCGAGACATCCCTCAGGTTTTTCGAAAGATCCTATGTTTTCCGAGATATCCCTCGACTTGTGAGATATCCCTCGATCTATTGCGAGATAACCCTCGATTTGTCGCAAGGCATCCCTCGAGGTATTCGAGGAATCGAGGAAATTACAAAATATATTTATTGAGATATCTATTGAGTTATTATTACATTATGTCCCTCGAGATATCCTGAAATATTTTGCGAGTTATCCGAGATAAACCTCGAGACATTCCTCGACTTTTGCGAGATATCCGTCGATTTATCAAGGATGTGATTACAAAATATATTTATTGAGACATAGAGGAGGTTTTCCCGTAGTATCCTACTGTTATCCAGGTATACCGCAAAGAGATCGGTATAGGATGTCCTTCTAAATCATCTCCATACAAGGCGTGTTGTGAGGCGCTTGCGTCTTTCGCGGGACGTGCTTTGTAGTTGTACTCCCCGCTTGTTTTGTGTAAAGTTACTCATTAAATTTTTGAATATAAGCAACTTTGATGTAGATGTTAGGAAATTTTCTGGAATTTAAGAGGTGTATTTTTAAAATTTTTTGTCATAATATCGCATTTGATTTGAGAAAAATAAAATATGTAATATTTTTTACATCTATCTGTCATTTCTTAGTTACAAAATCTTGCTCCACCGTAGTCTAACACTGCGGCTTCGTCTTAAGTCATTTTTAAAAATTTCATTTAATATATATCTTTTATCAACCCAAAATTAAAAGCATTACACGTTTTTTACAAGAAACCATTGTTTAAGAAACCTTGTCCTGAAGACATAAATTTAAGAAACTTGCAGAGCAAGAAACTTGGAAAGAATATTGATTCAAAAACTCCTATAAGCTTAGTTTAAAGCGATTCTTAAGTCCCTTAAAACCGATTTGATGTTTGTGTTTATTTCAAAAAGAGTTGTCTGGAAAACTTTTAGATCGAAAATTGGTAAACACAAATTAACCCTTTCCCTGCTTGTGCCCCACTTCGTCCCACAAGGGTAAAAATTGGGTAAACAAATTAAGCAACTTTTCATACCTGACTCAGAACGAGGTTCCTTATATAAACGCTTACTGTACAAAATGTCACTAAAGCATACTTCGTGTATGTAAAGGAAAATCTAGCTTTCTTTTTAAGCTTTGGAAAATTTTAATAATTATCCTGTTCTTCTCAGACCTTACTCTTCTTTTTGCCTTTCTTGCCAACCTTTGCTTTCTTCGTCTTCTTTGATTTTTTCTGGTGAGTCTTCTTTTTACCCTTTTTCACTTTCTTTCCATGCTTTTTTGGTGGCTGTTGGGGCTCAGGCTGATTTGGGTCCGGCTGTGGTGGGGGAGTAGCTGGCTCCTGTTGTGGTTGGTTGGGAGCAGGAGTGGTCTGTGGCTCTTGAGGCTGAGGCTGTGGAGGTGCAGCAGTAGGTGGTGGTGCTTTGGTTGTCTCTGGTTCAGGAGGTGGAGCTGGGGCTGCTGTGGGTTGAGGTGCTGGTGGTGGTGGGGGTGTTGTTGTATAGGCAGGATATGGGGCAGGCTGGGGTGCTGGATACGGAGCCGGCTGAGCTACTCCAGAGGCAGCGTCTCTTGGTGCGCAGCATCTGAATTCATCATCATTGGGGCATGTGCCGTCAACTTCGTCAAAGCCCTCTCCAGTGCTTTCGCACCCTTTTCATTGCCGATGCAGAATGTTCCAGCCCCCGCACAATTTGTTCTGCAGCAGCGTTTGTTACTTGCTTCGCATTGACCTCGATCTTCAACTTCCTCGGTTCCAGTGCTGCAGCTTGTTGAGCAGCCCGAGAGAGCGTCCAACACATCGCATGGTACAGATAGTGCGATGCCTGAAAAATACGTACTTTGCAGTTAGCCACAACATCATCTTATTGCAAGACTTCGACTTCTATCTTTGCATCTTAGTATCAGTAGTGATTGCATCAGTAGTTGAACAGCTTTCAAAATGCGTTTTATAAGAAACTGGTCCACTCAGACATATCGTGTTTCCCGCATTTTGCGGCAGACTCCCGCACTTTGAAGAGAAATGTTGTCCTCCCTCCCGCATGTCATATATTCGGGAAATCTCCCGCGTTTCTATGTATCTTGCTACTTAACCCATGAGGTTTCTTATAAGAGATTTCTTATGCAAAAATGAGTCTCGTACAGCATTGTATGTATACATCGTGTGTAGTGAGGGTGTAGTATGTAACTCAAACTATTTGATCGTTTAAAATAGACCGATTTATGACACTTACCAATGAATACACAGAGTATCAACGTTTTCTTCAGAAAATGTTCCATTCTAAAGTGCAGTACAGTCAGTTTTTCACTTTTTGCTAAAACCTGGAATGGGTAAGAATTGAAACTTGTGACAGGTAATACAGTGCATCATATAAGTAGTGCGAAAGCAAGATCTGGCGATTAGATTTAATTGAGTACTCCTACTTTGTTAGCGCTCACCCTTGGGCTACCGCTCTCACGGTCTAACGTCAAACCGCAGACGCGGCTGTTGGCTGGTAACTTTTATGCCCGAAAGTTTTAGAAACTGCGTTTAACTTGAGCTAAGGAATATCAACTAGCAATAAATTTCACTACTTTATATTTTACTACCTGTAATTAGGAAGATTATTTCGAGTAAACAAATTAGTAAATGGAAAATTAAGAAGAAAGGTTACCAAGACGCACCCTGTAGAACACCAACGAGCTGCTTTATCAAATCCACTTATATTTTTTCAAAGGTTTTGTAGTACCACTTTTTGACAAAATGCTTTACTCCATGGTGCTTTATTGATTTCGACATGAGAAATTCGAGAAATCTCCGTGGCAGAAGAAAATATCTCCACCGCAGGTGAAAGTATTCGGTTCACCGGAGCACAAGGAATTTTTTCACATGAAACTTTTCAAAATTGCTCGGTTTTTATAAGTTTATCATTTCTTCATTAATTAGTATTGATAACCTTGGATTTGGTTTCAGCAATCACTACTTACAACTTTACAACCTTTCATTAATTAATTAACTTAATAGGTTGCCATCACATAGTTTTTAAAGTTTCGCAAAGGAAAGTAAAGTTAAAGTTGCTGTTATTGAGTCTACTGCTAGCCTATGGCTACTCAGTCGACTTTACACCTTAACCCTGCTCTGGATGCATTAGCATATAGCAAGGTGCAGCCACACATGACGCTCATAACTACCGACCACCAGGTACCCACTTATACACCTTGGTAAAGAGAGAGGCACATTTTTGTTAACAACTTGTCCAAGGTTATCTTTGAAATCACAAGTGGAAAGACCGTGACCCACAAAATTTTTGTTGTGAGTCAAGCACGCTAACCACTGCACCACACCTCCATATAACGAACACCTGAGGGCTGAGGCAGAGACCAATGCTTTTTGTCCGTTGTGGACAGATATCCGCTGGCGCTGGATGTACTGTAGAGGTTTTTTAAATGATAGTAATGTTCGTCCGTTGTTGCATAGAACTGTCCGTAAATGGAGGTTAGATTAAACTGTGCTTCAAAATTGTGAACATGAGAAAATCGAAAAAAATAAGAGAAGCTCCATTCTTTTTGCCTACGCGACATTTGCTGCTAGCTAAACCAGGTTTCCTTGTTAGCAATCGCGAAATTTCGCTGCCTCGTTTCTATGTTTGAATCGACCGCGAATTCTACTTTCAAACTTCAAAGCTGCAAATCCAAGCAAAGTAAACTCCAAGTGTTCCTGCTTCATTTCTGTTCCAAGCAAGCTTCTTGACAAGGCAAGAAAACCATTTTACACACAGAAAAGGTGACTGATTAATTTATATTTTGCTAATGAACTGTTTTTGTCGATTGCAGAAGCATCTGGACTAATTTAAGTATGCAAAATACAAACATTAGGCCCATCCATCCGACATCCGAGGAGGTGTTTCGGGGGCGCGCAGGCCTCGCAGTTCGTAAAAGAGAAAGAGGAACAATATGTCACATGACCAATAAATTGTTTTCTTGGACGTGTTCAAGGGGCAACAGCAGCGAGAGGTCAGCAACACTGGTCTGACAAGTACCCGTTGCATACGAAAATAGCAGTGAATAAGTTAATATTTTGGCATAATTTTGGGTATAAGTTTTAAGGAATTTGGTGTGAATATGGGTAGGCATTTTGATTATTGGGGGGCACTTCCCTTTCCCTATCCGAAACTAAGTCAAGTGACCCCCAGTATTGAAGCTAAAGCTGTAAGCGTACTGTACTCAGCACTTTTTCGTGAAATTTATGCCTTTGTCACAACTATTTGGACCTGACCCAGGCTGAAATCTTTGCACATCCTGCACTGAAGGCTATTGTTTTCCAAACAATAGGGGTATTGTTTCCTATTGTTGTGACAAGATTGCACACCTTTGTTTGTTGATGTGCACAAGAAAGTTTCAGACCAAGGACATGACTGCAATGTTAAAACAGATTTTCAAATAAAAAGTGACTTGAATTATAAATTAATAAAGTGCTATAAAAATTAAGATATGAAAATTAAGTTTATTTCCTGTGAAGCAGTCATGTCTCCACAGACAGACCCTACTGACTTCATGATAATTGGCAAAATACCATCACCCGATCAAGTCATGTTTGAAGATGGGACATCACATAACGTTGGACAAAGTAACTGAAATTCAGTGCTTTAAGGGGATTCAACTGTTGTAGTTTAAAGATCAGAAATTTTGTCTTAGACCATTAAGTAAAAACTGCACTTTTAGTCTGTTGATTTCAAATCCATAATGGGTACCATCAAAGCTGTGAATTCCAGACGTGAAGTTAAATGTATCCATGACCATTATATCATTTTGATCACAATATTCCTTCATAACTGCATTGAAAGCTTTGATTTTGCTATTGCCTTGGCTTTCTCTGAATTCAGTCGGCTTCAAAGGACCTGCAGAATGAGTACTCAACCATATAAATGTAGATTTGTCATTGTTAATGCTTTTGCGTAATTGAACTATTGGTGTGAGGAACTCGTTGATTACCTTGGTATGATTGAAATTGTCATGTACTCCTATTCCTAAAACAATGAGTGGCTTTGTTTCAAGAAGCTTTTGTTTAATTGTTTGCATCGCTAGATCCAATTGTTTAACGCTGTGTGTTTGTTCATAAGACAATAATGGTTGCTTCCTGCTCTCCATATATGGGCAGTATTCTCCATGACTCTGTACATCATTCCAGCTCATTGCAAGTTTATTGTGACATGCACTGTCTACGAATTGGTTCTCTCCTCCACACAACTCTTTGTATTTCTGGTTCAGGTCCGTCCGCAGCCCTCCGGTTTTTGTGTTATCTGTCAACAAGATCAACAAAGCTGTAAACAAATGACGTACTAACGAATCCCCTAGAAACGTCACTGATGTGTATTGTTTACTCAGGTCATTGCAGGCTTCAGTCTGTGTGATCTTAGGTATTACACAACCATCTAACGTCTCCCAAATTGCCAACTCTGCCGGGACGTATTCACGGTAATCAGTACAGAAATTACACTGACAAAACTCGACTCCGCTGCCACACCATCCTATATCGTCTCTGCAGCATGGTGTATTGCTTAGCATATCGCATTGTGATGGTATATCCAAGTAATACCCTTGCGTATTGTTTGCGTGGATAACTCTAGGCAACGGATACTTAGTACCGCAGCGAAGATCTCCATGGTACAGAGAAGACGGCCAACCTTTCTGAAGTCTCATTTTCATGACAACCTCGTTGTAATCAACGATATCCTTGTACGTTATGCCGGCTCTTTGGCGCCATTTCCCTTGCGGTAGAGTTTTCAGTATGTTTCTGCATGTAGGGTGACGCGCGGACGGATTTGTCAGTTGAAAGTGCATTTGTCGTGGGTTGGGTATTGTTATATTGACGTAATAATACGGCATCATGTCATGCATCAGGCGATGGAGGTATACAAGTAAAACTAATGCTAGTATCAATGTAATGCATGCTAGATGCTTCATGTAGCTGTCTTTGCAGTCCTAGAAATAGTCACAAATATAAACATACACAATGAAAAAGAAAAACTTTTGAGTCCATGAACAAGATCAACAGTGGTCTAGCTAGACTAGGGAGAGGCTTTTTCAGCGTTTTAATTGTGTTTTTGGCATAAAATTCTGCTTCAAACTAAATACCTCGCCCCTTTTCATGCTTGTATTTGTAGGAAAAATGGCACGTTGTTGGGTATAATTCATTTTTTCGTAAAATTATCAAAAACGTAAGAAACCTTTTAAGAAACTTTTAGTGCTGAGATAGGGTTAAGAATTAAGAAACTTTTGGAACTAGGCCTTGAGCTAGGTTTCTTAAAAAAATAAAAACGTGCACTGTGCTTCGCAATCTCAAACAGCTTCTTTTTATCTTGGGTTATTTCAAAAATACTGAACCTTAACCTGTCGTCGATGTTATTAAGGCCTAACGGAGGGAAAAGTTAACTTTACTAAAATTTTTCGAGATTTTGGCGAAACAGTTTGGGATTCTTTTGATTTTCAGAGATTTTTTTAGGATTATATGACATGCAGCTAAGTATTAAGAGAACTCTCTTGGAGTTCTTCTCTTGGTTGTGTCTGACCGTCGGTTGATGTGACCGTGATTTTGAAAGAACTTTTTCCTTTTACCTTGAATATTTATCGTTTAACATAAACTTTAACTCGTCTGGGAGACATTACTGACCTTTGTCAACGACACTCTTAGGGTGACCTGAACTATAGTCAATATAGCTACAAATAGCCCAAATGGCGAGATAGATGTCGTTAAATCCCAGAAAAACTCCAACGCTTTTACAACTCACCTCCTGGCATTAAATCCAATAGCATCAGTTTTAGAAAACAGCCATGTTTAAAAACCCATCTTATTGCAAGTGGCGGCTAATAACTTAGTTCTTTAGTTTGCCTTTGCCTGACTCAGATCAATGTTTTCACGAATGCTTATGGCTACGGCAACTTCTTTGTTGGTCGCTCAGTCAAGCGTGTAATTTTCGCTAGGCCTGAAAATCACGGGTCGCGGAGCATCTCGGAGAAAGTTGAAATAAAAAACCTGTTTTGTTTCTGCAGCAGTATTTAAACTTTAACTGTGTCAATTGATGTTTTGATTTTGCATGTTGTTTAGCTATATGATGTGTTCTGAGGGGTCGAATTTATTGTTCTATTATCGATTGCTTGAGCTTGGGAACGATAAGAAACAGCGGGAAAGAATGAAGTCATATAATGGAGTCGTCGTTCCTTGTATGGTGTAGTTGTTTACAGCCCCGGACGGATCACCCACGCTAATTTCCAAGGCCGGACCTTGCTAACGTCTAAATGTACACTTTCAAACCTTCTTCAAGCACGTTTCTCCTCTGTTGCCTTCAGTGGCAAGATTTCGAAATTCCCCGACTTCGTTTAGAATATTGTAAAAAATCCTTTAAATACCAAGGAGCAGCTACATGGAATGAGATCCCTAAAGAAATAAGAGATTCTGCCTCGCTAATTTCCTTCAAACGAAAACTAAAGGAACTCCTGAGGTTGTGACCCAAACACAACACGACCCATTGGAAGAGCAGCTACATTATTATTTTTCTTACATCCTAAATTGTGAATTTGTAGTTTAAGTTTTTCTTTTTGTAATGCTGAAAGGGTATTGTGTAAAAATAAGAATAAAATGAAAATGAAATGAAGTGGCATAGGAGCTTTTGGCTTTTTCCTTAAAGGAACTTCTTCAGCTTATCTATCTATAACCCCATTCGCTCAGCATTTCTAACTTAAAGACGACATCTATAAAATTGCATGCACGTATCCTAGCGCTGTGGCATTAAGTTAGCAACTAATTCCTTTTTGACCGCAACTAGTCGGCCCAAGTTCCAGATAGTCTGTCGTAATCGACCCGAGCGCTCTTGCATCAACCAACTGTATCCTACAAGTTCTAACTAGCTGTTTAACATGTCCACGTCAGTAAGCAGTAACATTTAGTTGGCAGTGTTGAATCGTAGGTCGACATAAAATCTATGTGTTCAAAAGCTTGACTTGCAGCTACCTAAGTGTTCGTCCACAAGAAGCTATGTCCCTGTTGTAGACTCTACCGTGGCTGGGGCACGAACGCCGACCTCTGTAAGCCCGTGACACCTCAAGTGGCTGGATTAGACCACGATGCCACAGCATCTCTGATCTTACCCTATACTTATGCTCACTGCGTGAGCACATGGGCATCGCTTGATGCTTAACGCTTCCATTACCCCCCTGTAAACTTCCTAGAAGGCCTCATTTGGGATGATTTTTTAAGCTACAGCTCAAGTTATTTGTGCAAGTCAGTCAGTCAGTCACCCTGACAGCATCTAGATCAGTACCATATATCGTGTTGGAAAACAAAACTGTGGGAGCACCTTGTGTGATCAATACTTCCGATCAATTCAGCCACCCCTGGCAATATCAGAAAATCAATACCATCTGCCGTTTATCAAGAGTGAAAACGGGGGTCAACTTGCTGTGTACTCGAGCGTTGCAGCCATCAATTGAACCAAGGTTTTCAAAGCAGGTGTCTCTCATCGGCTGTTTTGACTTTTCTGTTGCAGTTTATGTTTTGTCTGCGTTTTGGTAAACAAACGATCATGAAAAAGGCCTCAGATCTACATTTTCATTTCTAACATGTGCTGCATATCTATAGCCTGGTTTTTAACGATACTGTGCCAGATCTCTTACGCCACGGGACAGTTATCATTTCAACAGAAAGTATCCTTCATGAAAGAATTCCTCACGCGAGAGTTTACGACGTTTTGGTCATACAAAGACTTATATGCGGCGCCGGCGCAGATCGGAGCCACTCCGCAACTTGTTCAAAAATCGGTATCAAATCTAGGTGAAGAATCAAGACTGAACCGATTACTAGTTTATGCGTTTAAAGGAGGGAAGATTACTATGCCAATTATTGGTGGATCGATATCTAGAGGAGCGCCATTCACAGAGGAGAATCAAGGTTTTAGGATCTATTTCAAAGCTATAGAGGACTGGTGGAATACAATGTTTAAAGATATAAGTGGCTCCGAACTTGTGGCCAAAAGCCTCTCTCTCGGTGGTGTTGGCACTGATTATTTCTCATATTGCCTTGACCCTCATTTAAGTGAAGACTTCAAGCCGGAACTAATCATATGGGAGCTCGCCGCTAATGACTTTGGCCGCTATAAAGACAAACCATTCCCTTCTGGCGAACCGCTAGAGCAATTTACTCGTAATGTTGTTCAGCGCTACTCAAGGCCTGCCTTGATTTTTCTTAATTTTTTCCGTGGCGCTGATGCATCTGACGAGAAATGTCCTAATTACGAAGACGAGGGTGGCCTCGCTGTGGCGACTCATTATAATATATCATCACTGAGCTGGAGGAATTTTATCTGTGATTATATCCGACAAAAGACCCAAATTTTGGTTTTGAGCGTGAATTCTCCTCGGATAAATTTCATCCAAGCATACTTGCACACGCACAGATGGCCTTTATTGTTATCAATTACATACGAAACGCGTTTTTACGAGTGTTAAGAGGACCTGCGGGGCAAGCGCAGAATCTCGATGCTTTTACGGACCTTGTTGATATAGACTTATACATTCTGCCGCCGCTCGTTCTGTTCCCTGGAACGTCCACCGCTAAACCGCTTTGTTTCACATATTTGCGTTATAACGAGTACGAGCCAAATAATACCCTTTCTGCTCTGGTGACGAGGCAAGATGACTTCAAATTCAACATATTCAAACAGTTTACGATTAGAACGGACAAACTTGGCGGAATGCAGACTTTTGTTTCTGAACAACTGATACAATTTTCTATGTTTTTGCCGCGTTACTCCTCGCGGTTAGCAGTTGTTTCGCACGCAACTTCAGGGCAAGCGCAGATTTGGTTAGATCACCAAACTCCAGTTTTGGTAAATACCGAAAATTACCATATGGGGACCTTATTAAAGGTAGTATCAACGAATATACAGCCTGGAAAACATGTTCTTAATGTACTGTCTTTAAAAAACGGGTTTGTTGTTTGTGCTATTGGCGTGATTTGATTTACGCCTTCGTTTCTTCGTTTATTGCTTTCCCGACAAGATAATTTTAGACTTATTGTAGACTCATTATATATAAGTCATACCACACTCTTCGCAAACAACAATGGCAACCTGTTTCTTTATGGAATCGAATTGAATGGCTGGCCATGGGATTATTGAGCGACAAATCAACCAGCATTGGCGACTCATGTAGTACTACAACAACAACTACAACTACAACTACAACTACAACTACAACTACAACTAACTGCAACTACTAGCTACTTCTATAGTTTTTGAACCGTTCTCAGCGCCAGTGTTCTTATGAAATTGTTCTTATGAAAGAGATTGTATGACAGATCCATTACGTGCTTTCAACTAAAAGTAAAACTAACCGGGTTAAATTTGACCATTTTTTAATAAATGCTAACTTAAAACGTTATACCGTTAGGCTTTTTGTCTAAATGATAAAATACTTCAAAGTACCAAAAAGATAAATTCATATATAATAATATTAACTTTTTCTTAATGTACATTATTTCACTTTATTCATTTTTATATTACAAGGTATAATTTTGGTTTATTTGTTAGATTCCAACATTATTGTCAAATAATCTTTTATGTTCTGTTCATCTCTTCTGTAATATCGTCTGCAGCAGATTTTCCCCGCGCGATGTGTATTATTAGAGCGTTCACGGTTAGTTTTCCGCGCGGTAAATTTGTGTTGTCAAATTTGAAGATTCAGATTCTTCTCTTGTGTGACTGGGGTTAGATTTCTTGATAAATGTACTTGATCTCTCTGCAATACCATATGCATCGTGCTTATCGTCATTTCCTCGTCGCGTTTTCTTGCATTTTATCGTGCTGCATCGTCTTTATCGCATGTCTGCAATTCTCCGTTCGTCTATCTTCTCCGCTAAACCAATTTATATATATTTAACGACCATGGCCCACCTTTTCCATTCTTATTACAAGCAAGGCTTGGTCCATATTGTTGGTATTTTTTAAGAATAGCTTTGCCTCCAAAACATTGTCCACCATTTTCTATTGCAAAACCTGGGAACCCTTTTAGTTTTGCTATGCGTGCACATTTGTATAAAGCATTTAACCTTGATTTGTAGTTTTTGTCAAGTGGTGACTTGAAAGAACTTTCTAGACTTGAAAGAAGACGCTTTTCTTTGTCCTTGTAACAGCCAACATTTACATAATCTGCAGTAAAGTAAAAAGATATGATAACACACTAAAACTGAATCAGCAAAGTACAATAACTCTCATGCATGCTCTTTGTTATTATCATGCACTTGCCAACTACATGCGAGGGCCTAGACCGAAAATTGTAACGATTCTATGAAATAGCAGTCCTTGTCCTAAGGGTCGCGTACTGTATGACTCCACTCAACGTTTCACCCTACAATAAGACCATGGCCAGACGATCTAACATTGCTGGTAAACGTTTGAAATCTGTTTACGCCTAAAAGCATTGTTTGGCCGTTTTGCGATGTCTCAAAATATTGGTTAACAAACAGAATTTGTTAAGTGAAAAGCTATGTCTGACGAGGTATGTTTTTCGAGATGAGCAAACGTCCAAACATTTTGTTTGACGAACATAAATTTCAGATGTTTGACTGAAAATGTTTGATTGTTTGGCTGTGGCCTAAAACCGAAAATCGTGAAATTGTCTGAAATAAAAGTCCTGCGGCTAGCCTTGTTACCAATGTCTTGTATACTCAACGACTGCATTCAAATACTTTACCGTACAATAAGGCCCTAGGCTAATGGTCAAACATTGTTGGTCAAACATTTGAGTTCGCCTGTCAAATGGTCAGCAGTTATCTTGCTGTTTGCATGGCTGTTTCCCTGTTTCGATGTTGATATTTTGTTTAATTTGGGCCGTTATTTATGCTATTGTTTGAGCAGCCAATCAAATCATGAATTGACAAAGCCGATACCGATACAATCACCAATTATGGACAACAACGTTTGTAACCCTAGAAGCCTCTTGTAGCCCTTTTTTTTTGGCGGGAAATTTTGATTTGAAATTTCTATTTCAGATCACGCGCTTACCTTCCCGACACGAAGGACTGGTGAACATAGCGTTATATTTATCCTTACTTTATTTTTCGTTACAAAGTAGCTTTACTTACATATGCGTATTGCTAAAATACACGTACAAAGAAAATTATGTACTATTTAAATTAGAATGTTATCGTTTAAAAACTATAGGGTTATAAATATACAATACTGATGAGTATAATAAACCCAAAATTTGGATTTGACGATTTAAGATACTGTAGATATAACGTAAGTAAATATACATACTGCCTTGAGGGATACAAATGTACATTGATGGATTGATGTACAAACTGTATATACTTTCCAGCGGGGTACTCATTGTAATTTTGGTATGGTTGCACATACGGTTAGGGTATGTGCCGTAAGATTGTGAAAGAAACTAAAGAAAACTCAAAAGTTCAGTTTTGAGTCAGAAGTTAGAATAGTGTTAATATCGCGTCGAAGATATTCGTAGTACAATTTCAAGTAGTATTAAGGTCTAGAGGACTGTAACACCGCGGGGGTATGGTGTGTCCTCGTCCATCACTCAGTCATGTACAGTATGCCCCCCTCCCCGAGATAAAAATTGATTAAACTATATCAGTATAATATAAAGTTGCAGATTATAGTAGTTAGTAAATAAGTTAGTTATTTATATAAGTGAATATTTTTGTTGTTAGTTAGTTACTGTGTTAGTTTTTCGTGATGATAAGTTTGCAGCCGCGTAAGTTTCTCTCTGTGACTGCATTTTTGGTGGGTCTTGCGCAGCAGAATTTGCATTCAGCAAAAATCACTTTGCCAAGCCCGTTAGGCCTGGGTTGGACATCTGCCTAGTTCTTTCTTGAATGGGGAGCTTTGGGAAGATACTGAAGCAAACGGGGTTTCAATCCAACAACCACACTAGTTAAAAAGCTTGAATTCTGAATTGAGCAAAAACTTACTTATTGCCAATTTTTTGCTGTTAGCTAAAAAGAAACAAATTTGAATCATTAACACGACATGTGTATAACTTATAAGTAAGAAACCACAACATGATGTGATTGGAGATCAGAATCAAGAAAATTAGGCGCTGACCAAACGATCAATCAAACATTATTTGTCAAACAGTTGAAATTTGCATATGAAGCAGATTGTTTTACCGTTTGGCCATGTCATAAAACAATGCCTGTAAAATTTTTTTTGAAAAACAGAGATCGCCAAGCGTTCAAACATAGCTTGAAAATGTTTGACAAACACAAACAATCAAATATTAAGGGTCAAACAATTGAAATTTGCTTGTCAAGCAAACTGTTTGGCCGTTTGGCCATGTCCAAAACATTGCTCGTCCAACATTTTATGTTTGCGTCTAGCAAAGAATATTTTGAACTTTTTCAACAACAACACGCGACAAACTTTGCTTACTTTGGCTTGTCAAGCTTTGTTTGATCGATTGGCCATCTTTCAAACATTGCTTGTCAAACATTTTTTTGTTATTGTCAAACTTCAACAACTTGCAACATTTCGGCCCTTAGGAACAAGGCGTTAGTGCTTGCGCATTTGCAACGACTTCATTGTTCCAACATGCTGGACAGCTGGACAGCAATGTTTTTGGACGTGGCGAAACGGTCAAACATTTGCTTTGAAGCGAATTTCAAATGTTTGATAAACAGCGTTTGATCCTTTGGCCAGGGCCTTACTGTTAGCATAAACAGCAAAACAAAATGGCATACTGACCTTTTGCATTCTCTTTTTTTGTCTTCATCAGAGCTTTGTATAATGACGTCAAGGCTAGAAGAATGATAGATACTGTTATGCGAGCCCTAAAATCCCTAGATTGTAGAAGATCAAACCTTAAGCTTTAATCGTCCGTGTTACGTGGCTCTAGACTCCTTTCTCGAGGCCCCTTTCTTTGCAAGCAGCAACAACAACAACGACCCAACAACAATTTGCGCAGAGAGGGTTGGTTGATCAGTTTTAAGGTTGGTCGTTAAGGTGGTAGCGATAAATAAGACCCATGAAGGACTTAGACTCATACTAGACTTGCTACACACAAGTCCCTTACTTTTGCTCACATTGAATTGAATTCAACTGTTGCTGTTGTTCGCTTCAATCAATTGTAATTTGAGCGTTTAGCAATAGCGATAACTACGACTCGGGTTATAAGTCTAGACCAATAAGACTACGAACACTTTTAGGCCATTCGATTTAATTCAATTCAATTCACGTTGTGAATGGTTGTTGTTGTTGGTAATTCTGTTTTCTATTCTTGCGAAAGGTTGGACTTGCGTACTGAGCTTTGCCTTTTGTTCTTAGTTTATGTGGGGGTAACTTAACAGTTTTGGGGTACGGGGACGTGCCATTATTTAGGGTACCTTTTTCTGAAAAGTGCGGAATTATCGATATCGTTTTTAGAAGTATGTGCGGAATTATGGGTACCATTTGAGGAAACATGCAGAATTATGGGTACCAATCTGGAGAAATTTTGAAGAATTAAGCTTAGCATTTACAAAATGTGCAGTCCGAACTGATAGCTCTTTGGACTATCAGCAAGGTTGCCCTTTAAACATTACTTGCTTTTCATGAGATGATTTTGTTATCTGAAAATGTTCTTTGCCTTGCGGAATATTGGGCATAACATTCATCATGTTTGCGGAATTATGGGTCACAATTTTTATCAGGTTTGCGGAATTATGGGTCACAATTTTTCAGACGTGGGCGGAATTATGGGTCCAAATTTTGGACTGAAATGGCACGTCCCCGTCCAAAACTAGGCTTAGATACCCCCCTCGAGACATCAAATTCAAGTTGATTCCAAAGCTTAGATCCACGGAAAGATATAGCCCTGAGGTAGTTTTCCGCAGGGGTAGTAAGAACCAGTTTCGACATTTCTCGGCTTACGTAGTTTAAAAGATTCAGAATCTGAGAATCATTTTAATTTTTGGTGATTTAAAGATGATAATCACATTTGTTTTGATTGGGCAAAAGAAAGCATCGGCATTAACAAGCTCTTACCACTTTGTTTCTCTTCCTCTAGTTGTATTTCTTTCGACGCTATCAAAGCAGCTAACTTCAGATTCTTAATTAATAATTTCTTAATGGCGTCTTTCCTCTTTGCAGCTGGACTGTTGATATCATGTGATTTTTCGATTGTTCTTCTTCTAACTCGTTCAGCTTATCTTTGAGATTGTTTAGCCTCTGTTTCAATTTTCGTAGCTTTTCTTCGTGACGCACTTTCTGAACCTGTTGTACCTGCTTAGCGGGCTTTGAGGCTTCAGCGGGCGAGATGGGCTGCGAGTGTCCAGGTTTATCACTCGCGTGTGCATGTACGGTAACTCCAGGCTCTATGGGCAAGCCGTGATGTCCCATCATATTTCCGTAGCCGTCGATTCCGCCCGCTCCGCCTGTTCCACCCATACCACCCATTCCGCCGGCTGCAGGCATGCCCATTCCTGGCATAGGCCCCATACCGGCCATCATGCTTCCGAGCATCGGCGACATCTGTTGATGCATGGGGTGCATATGTCCATGGTATCCCATTCCTGGCAGTTCCTCTGGGGCAGGTTGCGAATCCAGCGATTCCTGCAGAATAGAGTTGATAAAACAATGCAATGATTTGTTACTTAGGTTTAAGCTCTAATTACACTGTATGAATTCTAGTATACCCAAATAAATTGCCATGAGCTATACTAATAAATAGGAAAGATATACATGTATAGTCCTCGTAAGCCTTAATTTTCGCCCTTGATGGACCTAGTTGTAGTTCTAATTAAGTCCTAGCTACGTCCTAGTTTATTCCTTGTTAAGTCCTATCCCCCTAGTTACAACTGTTTATCGTAGTTGTAGATCAAGTCAAATCCTACTGGAGTCATAGTTTTAATACCAGCGAAAGTATAAGCTGTAGTTCCAGTTAAGTTCTAGTTAAGCTACTTAACTCCTAGCCTCGTATTGTTACAAAAAGATCTGGTTAAGTCGTAGTTAATCGTAGTTGTAGCTGTAGTTGAATCTCACTTCCGTCTTAGTTATTGTCCTAGTTTCCACTATGGTCCTACTTATAGCCTAAGGGTCTTATTTAAATGCTCTACAGCACTTAACCGCGCGTTCGAAGTGAGACGAGAAGCTGAAAGGATGTTTTGTAATAAATATGGTAATGCCCGATAATGTTAACAGTAAGCTTCAAGTGTGAGGCGACTCAATGGTGTGGCCACCCTCGATATCAGTAACACTACTCAGCTTACACTGTCACTCCCAGTTGATTCCCCGGTATTTCCTCCTCCACCAAGTTTTCCATCTTCCAACATCTTTTCCAATTTTTCGTCTGTCATGTCTAATTGACTGAGCTCGTTAGATAGATTTCCTTCTGCAAGAGAAAAAGATACTCATTCAACTGTTGATCAGCTCCTCGCTGTCGGCAAAAAAAGTTGTTTCGATTGCACGTGCTTTTCGTTGCCCTAGCACAGCAACTGCCTTACCGGTCATCCACTTCACCGGGCAGCATAGTAAAGTGGTTGGCACTTGTGCAATTTGTGCTTAAGGTCTGCGGTTCAAATACAGGCCAGGGACCAAAAATATTAAATTCGAAAGCCTTGCTTTCTGTGACTCCGATGATCACGTTAAATGGCTGTTCCGTCTAAAAATTAATTGGGACGCTAAAGGTCCACTGAGGACTTAAAAGACCCTCTGGCAGTGATTACTCTCGGTGCCAATGAGGAGTTCATCCTGGCGTTGTTACTCCAGAAATGACTGCTGAGTGATTCAGACCTCAAAATTGGTCACATTAGCCAGAGAAATGGAATGTTGCCGTGTACAGGAAAACAACTGTACACTTGAAACTTGAAACTGTAATCTCTTCTAGAATCTAGTAGTCTTACCTCCAAAATCGCCTATGCCTTGACGATCATCGCCACCGGTCGTCGTGCCACTTAGCAATTTCTGTAAGATTCCTATTGAAGCATCGTTTATTCCATCATTTCCTTTGATGTTCTTCAATGCGGTTGCTAAACTTGATGAACTGGGCGAGCTTTGAGAACTTTGAGAGGGAGGAGATCCCCCTAGTAGTGTGGCAAGATCGTTTTTACTCAAACCAAGCAAATCAGTATTAGTACTAGATGTCAGGGAATCACCCAGATTGACCGTGTTCTCAACATTGCTGTTGCTGTTGCCAATATCCAGGTTCAAACCATTTAGGCTATCATCAGACGTAGACTGTCCTAAATCGGCCTTCGTTTGGCTGTTTTCAGACGACGATGATTTCCCAAGATTTAGTAGCGATAAGAGAGATTGTTGCTTATCGCCCTGTAGATTAGCGAGACCATCTAAAGACTGCTGCTTATCACCTTGAAGATTAGCCAGACTTTCTACTAAAGGTTGCTGCTTGTCGCCCTGTACATTAGCAAGACCATCCAAAATACTAGTGTCGCTCCCACCTTTACTTTCAGTTTTTCCTCCTAAACCAAACGCGGCAAGCAGACTAGCCGCGTCACTGTTTCCATCCGATTTGCCATTATTCGCGAATTCACTCGTTAGTTGATCATTACCTCCGAATATATCTTTACCGGCTCCTAACGCGTCTAAACTTGCACTGTCTTTGCCGTAAATTCCTGCGTTTACGTCTCCCAGGCCTAGTCCTAAATCGTCATTTCCTCCCATACTAGTCAGAGAATTCAGAGACGAAAACGAGTTTACGGAGTTCCTCCAAGCAAAGCTCCGAGACCCCCCAATCCATTATTACCGTCTTCACCAAGACTTAGTCCTCCTTGATTGTTCTCTGTGATGTGCATTTGGGAACTCGGACCATTTTCAGTCCCCAGCTCACCCCCTAAAGAATTGTCACTAAGCCCCCTTGAATATCCATCTTCGATACTAGAATCTTCGCCTCCATAGTTAAAAGAGTCGCCGAGATTGACAAACTGTTTCTTATCAAGATGTCGAGAAGAGCCTAAAAGAAAATGAATCGAGATTAATATTCGTCTTTAGATAAAGACTTCAGAATATTGTATCATTTATCATATACCTGATTTCTCATGTCTTAAGCCCTGACCAAACGATCAAGCATTGTTTGTCAACATTTGAAATGTTCTCATCAAGCGAAATGTTTGGCCGTTTGGCAATGTCGCAAAGCATCGCTTGTCCATCATATTTTGCTTGCTTCAAGAAAAAATGTTTTTGAACTATTTCAAAAACATTATGTGACTAATCTAGCTTATTTTATCTTGCCAAGCAATGTTTTGTAACGTTGCCAAACAGTCAAACATTGCTCTCAAATGTTTCACAAACAATGTTTGATCATTTTGTCAGCGTTTAAGGTCCAACCTACTTCTCCGTATGTGGCTAGGTTTAAAGGAATTTGTTTCTGTTCGTAGGGCAGGGGTCCACCGAGCAGAATGAGCCTAATCTAAGCGGTGCGACCAAAATCTTCCTGTGTACCACCTGGGGCACAACCCCAGTTCAGTTCCCCCACTCGGCGAGGCAATTTATTCTCTTTTCCCAGAATAGATCTTTTCAAAGAGGCCTGGGTCGGGCGTGACATTTTTCTGGATAATGGTAGACATTGCCCGTAAGGGAATTCTCTCTGTGTGCAACAAGTGGTCGCTTTAGTAGCATTGTTTGATTCACAACATCTCCTGAAACGACCGTTATTCGAACTGTTGAGCGCGGAAAGGATTCCCTTGCTGGAAAGGTCTGCCGTTTTCCAGAAAAATGTCGTGCCCGACCCAGACCTCTTTGAAAAGGTCTATTACAGTAGAGCTGCCTACTTTGCTCTACCTTTTGACAAGTCAGACCTTGGTGGGAATGGAACCCACAACCATACATTGCAATTTAGACTTGCTCAGCACTTTGCAATCAACACATGTCATATATAATATTTAACTTCTAACTTAATCCCTTGCACTCCGTTCTACTCTGTCTTACAGAAATTACTTTGTTAGATATCAGGCTAACAGATCGAATATTTTGATGCAAAGTTTTACCTTGACTCACACACAGGCTAGCAAGCAGCAAGAGCAACAGTGACATAGCTATGTCTTATTTTGCATTTCTTTTGTCCATCCGAGATCTGTGTCATCTGCCTAGAAAAGTGGACATTTAGACTATTAAGTTTAATTATTACGTATTTGAGATCAATAGAAAACATATTTATATATTTATATTATATAAGAATAGAATGAATTGATGTATATATATATATATGTATAAGATAATATATATAAAAGATATATATATAAGATGTATATGAGAATCCGGGGTGTACAGCTGGGGGAGCTGAGCCCCCTTGTTATTGAGAAAAAGGGTCATTTTTCACATTTTCGTATTGTTCTTCAAAGAAATTCACAGCATAGCCCCCCTAGTTCTTTTCTAGCTCTACATCACTGAATGGCCATTCTAAAAGATTAAGGTGCTGTAGTGCTAAGAGTATCCTTAAATGTTTTCATCTGGATATAAATATGCTACTTTTGAGGGAGGGGGAGTTAGATGTAGAAGAAAATGTTTTCGAAGTAGTTACGCTCTGTTGCAAAGTGCAAACCGGTAGGCCTGTTTTCCTGTTACGCTAGTGTGAACACAAACTCAGGAGCGAAAATGCTACGAACAAGAAAACGACAGTTTTTGAAATACAAACTTCCAACTTACCTTTCTAAGATGTTAGTAAAGGATCCTTTATAGGATAAAATCAAATTTTTAAAGGAATTTTTTGCGAATTTTCAGCGATAAGTTTCCAGACTTGCGAAAGGAAAATCAGAAGTTGGCGTCAGTGACACTGGTGACCTCTGCGCACTGGCCCGTTTGGTATGTTTACGGATCTTGGTTTCTACGGGTGGCAGTTCTTATTAATTTGCACTGCATACTTGCTTAAAACAGCACTGATAAACATTGTTAAACTCACGCATTTATGCAAGAAATACCTCTGTTTATTTTAGTATTTCATTAGATTTAGCTTGTTGAAGTTGATTATTTAGTATATTCGTCGGGCATTCGACTGTACTGGTGACTTTTGTTTGGGCAACTTTTCTTTCCCGAAGCAATTCGCTATTTTGAGACTGTGTTGTCAATTTTGTATGTTTTCTGTAACTTTTTGCTCCGATAGTATAATCATAGTAGTAGTTGGCAAACTTCTGTCTTAAAGATCATGGAAAGTTAGAATCTAAGATGTATAATTTACAACGACGCGTACGCTTAGGGAGTTCGTATGGAAGATGGGGACTGCCTTAGACCTTCCATTCCCCCTTTTAGTTTTCGTGACAGTATCTTAGGCCAGACATGGTCTGTCACGTCAGCTGTAGGTTATGCCATAAGGCCATCATAAATTCAAGCTAACCGTCTATATCCACAGCCGACGCCTTTTCATCAGGGTTTGGCCTCATAGCCCTTTTTCAACCAAGAAGTACCCACAATGCAATGGAGGCATATGTTTTTAGGCGGTCATTGCTCGCCTTACTCTGTAGTTTGTAACTTTGTGGCATTTTGTAGGCACGCAACGGGTCCCATCATGTTGTATCAGGCCCTCCAGTCGAATGCAGTTTAACTTCATACCCAGCATAATCAAGTAATATGGGATGTCATCTATCTTGTGATACCACGTTGAATATGAAAAGAATAAAGCTTAAAAAGAAGCAAAACGTTTGCCTTGGAGTTGTATATATTTGTCATTAATGGCGAACACTAAGGTAGATACAGTATTTCCACAAGTTGCATACGACAGTTGACGGGATTCGAACCTGGACTGCCTCTTAGTTGGTTCACATACAACAACCTTTACAGTAATTTCATTTCCATCCTCTACTAATTACCCCTTTCACCCATATCAGCAATTTTCATGAATTTGATTTCCATAACGTGGTCATACAGTTGCCTTGCGTTTCTATTTTTTTGAACCTAAAAGGGGGGATATTGTCAAAGTGGAAAATCGCTCAAAATATCATATTCTCGAAGATTTGCATGTTTTAAGATATCGTTTATTTTGCAGGTTCTTTCCCACGCACGATGTACTAAGATGATTAATCGAAGCCGTCGAAATTCAAACTTCTGGCCTACCCATTCATATGGTATGTTAATTATTTCAGTGTTAATACTTGGACTGTTTGATGTCGCCTTTGCGCAAGAAACATTCGTTAAAATAGGCCAACAGCCTCTGAATTTCAAAGCCACTGAAAACGTATCTAGCAACGAACTAGCGATTGTTTCAACGTGGCGCGGAACCCCGCTCACGTGGGCGAATTCTTGGCTTCGATACCATATAGCGATTGGCTTCACTCGTATCTACCTCTTTTTCGATGATCCAAAACATGATAAAGAGGTCATAGAAGCCCTAAGTGATGCTCCTGAATACAAAGAGGCATTGACAATTGTCAAAGTTGATAAGAAGTACCGCAAGAAATACTGGACGCTGGAAGAAGGCGGTCCCAATTTAAACTCTGAACCAGAGCAATGGCTGCTACCAGCTTTTGGGGTTCATGTTAAAACTGAACATACCGCGCGGCAGATTTTAAATGTCGCGCGGGCTGGAATGCTAGCAAAAGCAGATAATATTGCTTGGTTGTTGCATATCGATGCAGACGAGGCATTTTGGTTGAAAGGCTTAAAATCAGGCGCTGCAAAATCGTTTTCGCTCAGCTTACAAATCGCCGAGTTACGCATGCTATATTTTTCAACGATGAAGTAGCACCGAAAACTGCAGATTACAAATCAAAGAAATTGCCGCGCGATCCGTTTCACCAACGGCTATTTTTCAAGAGAAACGAAATGGCTCTGAATGAACATCAGCTCTCATTGGTGCAGAAATGGCAGAAGGAAAAGGATGTTAGGTACTTCTTAGGCTACATGTGCGGCAAAGGCGCGATTAATGTCGCGTTATGGCGTCAGAACTTCGGCGATAAGTCCCCGATTTTACCGCAACATGTCGTTAGCTTCGCGTTCCATTACTATCAGCCTGGTAATGTGACTGTAATTAACTCTGACCCCTCAAAACTACAGCCGTACATCAGCTCAAAGAAAATCAAAATCGCTTGCTTAACAAACGACGCAAGGGTTCTCCATTATGTCAACCCGGAATTTGACGCGATGCTGAAGAAATTTGCTGCGCGGAAAAATTTTAACACCGATATCTTCGACCTTAATTTGGTCGCAAAATGGACAAAAATACATACAAGAAATACGAAAAATATTGGATCAGATCTGAAAAAATGCCAAGTTGGAAATTTTATAATGAAATGTGGACGCTGGTTCGTCACGGTTTAAAAGCGAATAATAACGATAAAGCGTTAAAGTTTTATGTCAAAGGAGCGTTAACGCCACAAGGAAAGGATTTTAAGCAATACTTTGAATTTGGCCTTGTCTATAAGAATAAGCAAGTCATGGAATTTATTCGTGAAATTTCAAAATTTATCGAGAAGAAAGGAAAAGTTGTCAAAAGTAATATTTTGCTTCAGCTTGCCAATGGTCAGCGGAATCTACAAGTCGGAGATGGAAACGAGGTTGCTGATAGGATGTATCCGCTGCATGGTTGCAAAGATAAAGCGCCTCATTTTCAATGTGACGTCGAAAATTGCTGTGGGCTTCTAAAATGGCCGCAATTCACTTTCACGAAGCGGCTGCTTGGTTACAAGAGATATCAAGCTATGGAATGGTGGAAACCAGGACTCAAATGGCCTTAAGGAATAAAATTATTACCTGAGTCCCAGTTATCGCTCATCAGACCAAGACTAACACCAAACCGAGATCGCTCAAACTTTTGAGCGTCCAGCATTTAAACTGAATCTACGACTCAAGTAATAAGGATACTTAATTATACATCAAGGAAGGGGGTGAATTTTCAATAAATGTACATAAACATTGTTGTTGGCCGTGGTACATAATATTGGGGATGATATTAGGGTAGGGTAATGATACAAGTTTTTTTTTACTTTTTTAGTTATGTTACATTAACTTTTATATAACAATTTAATTTGAGCGAATTTTTTTTTAAAGTTTAAAATAAATGCACATGCTTTTTAGGAGCGTATTTCTAGTTTAGTAGTTTTCAGTAAGTTCAGTACAGGCTTTTTATTTTATAAGAAATCCTGGCCTAAGGTCTAGTTCCATTCCAAAGTTCCTTATTTTTGGACCTCTTATGATTAACAAAAGTTCCTTAGTAGTTCCTTAATTTCAACTTCATATTTAGTGCCATGACTACTATAAGGTGTAACTTGCATGTAAGCAAAGCTGGAAACTACTTGAGGAAACATGCGTAACACACAATTTACGTGTGTCTTGACTGCAAATGTATGGAACCGGCTTTCTAATTCTTGATTTTAGGCCGTAATGAAAATATTCAACATTGACAAGTTCCTTAAAGTTCTTTGAATTGTTCGACCTTCTACATGTAGGTTCCTTATAAAGTGATTCTTAATAGAAGAAAAAGCGTTTGCACCAAATTAAGGTAGAAATAAGTTCCAAACTATCTTACATCACAAGCGTCGTGGATCATCTATATAGGACAGGAATTCGAAGCCATTGCATTTTTGGATTAAATAATTTGCTTTATATTATTATGGTGTTTTACAGTACAGAGAATGTCCTTCTTTCATCACATTGCGACTAGTATAAGTTATTTGATTTTTCGACCTGCTACTATGCAGTCTCCTTATAAAGTTTTTATTTGTAAAAAAAACGCGTGTAAGTCATGAAGTCATGTTTGGGTTAGGGCCAGCGCTGTCTTCTAAGCCACGTTGACGTCGTGACATCAGTCCCATGTAAGTTTTTTTGTTAAGTATGGTATTATATTTATTGTCATCAAAATATTTTTAACAACCTGTTTGTATTTTTATTTATTCTATGTGAAAACGTGTTTAACGTTTTATTTATTTCTTTATTTGCTTTAGTTCGTTGAAACACAACAGTAGATTGTTCAACTGATAATATTAAGAAGAGCACGATGCTTTATCTGTATTATTAGTTACAAACTTTTTATGTTCTAATAAGTTATACATAAATCTACTCTAAATACAACATAGGATGTACATCGTAAATCTAAGTGTAGCGAATGCTAAACTGATCTAATGCTACTGGTTGTGCAGTGAAGTGACCTCTTTGAGATACCACCCTAACTTAAAGGCGGAATTTTATACCAAACGCTAGTACCGAGAGCAGCCCCTGTATACAGAGAAAGGGTGCTGGTATGTACGTGAGAGGCAGATTGAGGGCTGCCAAAAATTACAGTGGTGTAGGACCGGAAGACGTTTTTCGGGGGCACCATTGTTCTTCAAACAATAGGAACAAATGCAACCATATGACTAATACATCAAAACAATTGATTTTGTAAATGTTGGGGAGACTTCAGCCTAACATGCCCCCCTCTAGTGCCTACGGGTCTGAATTATACGTATATATAATAATGAAGGCCGAATCTGTCGAATCACTTGCCGCTTTAACAAGATAGCTTTATAGGGGATACGATTCCTGATTGCTAGTGATGAACGCGTCACCGGCGATAAAGTATGTATTTATCAACGATAGAAGAATTGCCAGCAATTACCACAATATTAGCATTGAAAGATGGCTGGCGATGGACGCGTCACCATCGATGAAGTATGCATTTATCAACGAAAAAAGAGTCGTCAACAATTATCAAAATATTAACAACGAAAGATGGCTGGCGATCAACGCATCAACTGCGATGAAGTTAGTATTCACTTTTTCACCAGTGATCACGTATTCGCTAATAATGAGTAACAGTGCAGACGATTAAGAGTCAATAACATCAGCGATAAAATAATCGCTGTAAACGCTTGAGTCACGAATTTCTAATAGTTCTGTCTAATCATCGTCGTCCTTGATATCTTCACGATGAACGTTTGGTTCCATGTGTCCTTCGTGGTCATAATCGGGAGCTTCCACTTCTCCATTGCTCAGTTCCGTCACTCTATCGACCCCATGTTGAACTAAAGTAAAAACAAAAAGACTAAGATGTTACACGGAAGAATGGACGAATCTAACTGAAAATGGTAATAGGAGCTACACTAGCTGACAACGGTAAGACATTTCTCTAAAGATGATATCTATTTCCATATGAAAAATGGAGTCGCATTTAATGTGAAATGAAAATTCTGACGAATACAGTATAAAATGAATTAGCTGACGAATACAACAGGGAATGAAAATACTGACCAATACACTATAAAATGAACATGCTGACGAATACCATGTGAAATGAACATGCTGACGAATACAGTATGAAATGAACATGCTGGCGAATAAAGTATGAAATGAACTTGCTGTCGAATACAGTATGAAATGAACATGCTGACGAATACAGAATGAAATGAACATGCTGACGAATACAGAATAAAATGAACATTCTGACGAATACAAAGTGGAATGAACTTGCTGACGAATTAAGTATGAAATGAACATGCTGTCGAATACAGAATGAAATGAACATGCTGACGAATACAATATGAAATCAACATACCGAAGAATAGAGTTAGAAATGAGCGGACGTCAAACAGTGGTCAAACGATCAAACATTATATGTTTGTCAAACATCTGAAATTTGCTTGTCGAGAATAATGTTTGACCACGTCCCAGATCATCGCTGGTGAAGCAGGAAATGTTTTTGAACTGAAGCCTAAGCAATTCTGTTCGTCAAGCAATGTTTCTGCAACATGGCAAGACATTGCTTATAAAGCAAATTTCAGATGTTTGAACAACAATATTGGATTGTTTACTCGGGGGCTGTAGCGGCATGGCTAATGCCTAAATGCGTCGCATTCGTCTTAAAGCGTGCGACTTTTTGTTTGAAATGGCGACAGAACAAGTTCTAAAACTTTCGTCGACCGGAAAAACTACGAGTCGCACGTGTAGCCAGGGATAAATTTTCGAACAAAACGTTCTGCGACTTAAGAAATACGGTCGCAGAACATTGGTTTGGTTGAACTTTTCGCGACAAGTTTTTGCTTGTCGACTATAAAGTCGCAGCGTGTTGCCGATTTCTTTGAGCTGGCGACGCAACACATTTTATTGTTTTCGCGCCTTTTCCTGGAAATTTTCTAGGACCCATTTTCTTACAACGGAAGTTGATTGTCGCAGAACTTCAGTCGCAGCATTTTTGCCGCAGCGTGTAGCCACTTTAGGATTTTCATGACAGGACACTTTCAGGTGGGTCGCGTCGCCATTTCAAGCAAAAAGTCGCAGGTGTAGCTACGGCTTAATGTTATGAAATATTTATTAGTGATATGATTTCAAAGTCAAGGATTAGACTGTAGTGCTATAAGCTCTTGGCCTTCATGCTTGCATATTCAAGTACCATTTTAGTCTCAATATAAAATAAAGGATCAATTACCACTGTCCTCTATGCTTCTTCCAACATCCTCGACATCCTTTATTCCTTCGCCAATTTCGTGTTCCATCGTTTCACCGTTCTGTTCCGTCAAATAGCTCAATCTAGAAACGCCATAGCCATTTCTTGGGATATTCTCGACCACATCATCACTTCGATCATCGTCTTCATCGTCTTCTTCTTGTACTAGTCTCTTTGATTTTTACTAGATTTATTTAAAATGTGATTTTTGTTTGTTTTTGTTTTCTTTGCTCTCCAGGTTGATTTCTTCTTCGCTGCCGTAATCAGATGTTCTGGAAAGATGAGGGTAAAGGTCAGTACGACGTATATCTTAGGCCATAGCCGAACGATCAAACATTTTCAAACATTTGGAATTTGCTTATCAAGCAATGTTTGAACGTTTGGCCATGTCACGAAACATTTCTTTACAAGCACCAATATGCAGAATTCTTTCCGCAATGATTTTGAAGAAGTTCAAAAACAACAAAATGTTTTGACGTTTTGCAACAATCAAACATCTGGCCAAATGATCAAAAATTGTTTGTCAAAGATTCGAAATCTCCTTATCAAGCAATGTTTCATTTGGCCATGTCACGAAACATTGCTTGACAATCATCAACAAGCAGAATTAGTTGCGCAATGTTTTCGAGTAATCCAAACAGCATAAAATGTTAAACGAGCATTGTTTTGCAACATGGCCAAGACGTAAAACATTTTGTTGGACAAGCTAATTTCTCAATTTCATGATAAGGCTTCTCGAATCTCTAAGTTTTTTATTTCACTAACAATCAACTCACTTTTTTCTCCATTTATGCCATGTTCGTGATCGTCTCCATGATTGTAATCATCGTGATAATCATCGTCGTCGTGATGATCGTTGTGATCGTGGTCGTCATGGTCATAGCCTCGTTCGTGATGATAGCCTTCATGATAGTAATGATCATTTTCATGATGATGGTTTTCATCATAATGGTCGTCGTCATGGTGATCGTCACCATGGTTATCGTATCCATGATGACCGTATCCATGGTGATATGGATGCGCGTGCATCTCAACCTCGTAATGAACATCAGTCTGATCATGAATGCCTGGACCATTCAGCATATGATGCATATCTTCATAGACTGGGGCGAGTGATATGGGGCCTTCAAGTGAAACTTCGGGTGTATGGTGATGGTGGGGGTACGGATGACCCCGTAACATTGAATCTATATCTAAATGATCATGGATATGCCTATCTGGGTAATGATGCATCGGTGCTGTGTCTACGTTCAGCGGTGGTGTGTACCCCAAGTCACCATGCTCATGATCATTGTCCATGCTTATTGGTAGTTGGTTACCATGGTAACCATGATGTTCGTATATCTCAGGTTCGTGTTCCATGTGGTGCACGTGATGGTGCACGTGATGCAAATCTTGTTGCATCGGTAACGGAAAATGATACCCATGTACAATATGACCCTCGTGTTCATCATCCTCATCTTCATCATCATCATCGTCATCATCATCATCATGATGACCATGTATCATTCGATTTCTAATAGGCTGACTCGTACCTACGATATCAGACCCATGTGGTTCCATATGTCTTGATTCTCCTTGGACAGCACGGTTGCTTTGACTCGTCATTTCATTCGGTTCTGCATTCTTTGCCTCATCTTGATTCAACGCTTCTCCAATCCCTGCATAAGGATCAGATTTTGACCTTGCTTCGCCACTCATCCTTGCTCCCTCACTGGCTGATTTCCCAACAGTCTTAGGCCCACCCGACCCACTCTTGTCTTTCTGTACTTCATGTAGCGCTTTATCTAATAACGTGATTATGTCTCGTCCAAAACAATTCTGATCCATGCATCTTTTTTCTTTATTCCATTCTTTCTTATGCCTTTTCTTCTTCTTGCCCTGGTATAGCAATGTCGCGTTTATCTCTGCTATGTTTTTCAGCATTTTTTGCACTTGTATCTTCGTAATGTCTGCCTCTGATTTTGTCTTTTCGGTCTTTTCTATCGTCTTTGGACCTTCCATATCTTTCAATTTTGCCGAATCCTCGCCTTCATCGCTACTCGTCGACATCGCGTCATTCTCCACGCCCATCGGACGAATCACTTTCATCGCATTTTCGTCGCTGACAAGGGATTTCAGATCGGCCTTTTTCGGCGCTTCTTTATCGCCTTCGTCTTCAGCAGCCTCATTTGTTTTCAATCTCTTATCAAGCATCCGAATAAAACTATCCAGATCGGGCTTTTTCGTGTCGTCGCTGTCTTCATTATCGCTATTCGCCTCTGACGACTCTTGTTTTATCTTATCAACAAAGCTGCTCAAGCTGTTTAAATCCGACGCTTTCTCGTTAGTCGTCTTAACACCACTTTCCTCTTTCGCGCTGCCACCGAGCATTTTAACCAAGCCTCCCAAATCAGGCGATACATCAGGCTGCTTTTCGTCTCCTTTATCTCCCCTTGCGAAAAATCGTCCAACTTGTTGAAGAATTTCTCCAAATTATGCACTGGAAGCTCTCCATTTTTCATTTTTTCTGTTACATAGTAATATAACATCAATTTTTCTAACTTCTTTCGCTTCACTGGAACTATTACTCTTCTTTTTGTCGCATTTTTATTCACATATTTCCCTTTGTTTGTTTTCTTTTTTAAACTCTTGATAAATAAGCCTTTATTCTTTCTATATTTATCTTTTGTATTTTTCGCTTTGCTGTTTTCATTTCTTGATTGAGCATTTCGAGTTCTTTTAGCTCTTTTTCTCATTTTTCTATTTACATGCTGTATATTGTTTCTCTTTTTGTTTTCAATACTTTTACCAATTTCCTCAACACGCTGCCCTGAAAAGAAAGAGAATATCAGTTAACTGACATGCTCCCTTCGACCTCTTACTCGGAGAGGTGCAGATGGTTGCACTGAGGGTTGCACTGGATTGTGCTTAACAGCCCAAACTCCAGGTTTCTTGTCATTTTCGTTGCCATGTTTCAGCATGGGACCCTCACTGTACTACACTACAAATTGATCTCGAACGAGTCCAAAAACGCTCATTTTGTATGTGGAAATTACATATATAATGGTGAGGAACGAAGTATGACTAATATCTTAAAAGAATCAAAGTGGAAGTCACTGCAAGACAGAAGAAAAGAAAATAAACTGACACTTTTCTACAAAGCACAGAAAGGGACGGCAAGAGTAGAGCTTGATGAATTGCAACGACCCCTGAGGAGAACAAAGCATATGCATCCCAAACATTACAGACAGGTACAAACCAGAACTGACGCCTATAAGTTCAGCTACATGCCATCTACAATAACACTCTGGAATAGCCTACAACATGATATTATCGACAAGTCCAATAACTCCAAAAATAGCTTATTTACCCTCATTATTCACTTACGATCTAAACAATAAACTATTTTTACACAGGTGCAGGATGTCTTCTATAGATGTTGCACATTTATCCAATCAGTAATCAGTAATCAGCCTCGTTTCCGATGTTTTTTGTAATTATCTGCATGACCATATAGGATAAACCATTTCATTTTTCTAAACCTCACTGTGATTGCACTCGAACTTCTTACTTCATTGCCAAAAAGACCAAGTTCTACTTAGACGTGTGCCTTCAACCCCCGAACCCCGCTGAATTTCATTTTGCCCCATTGACGTATAACCCCTCGGATAAATGAACTGTACATTTCGCTGAACATGCCACTGAGCAATGTCAGCCTCTTTTGATGCATTTTGTTGCTCAAGCAATCAAGACAAAGTCATGTGGTATTCGGTAACATTTTCTACTTCACTTGACCTTACTCCACAAGATTTTGCGGAGGAATTAGAACAATGGAATAAGAAGAATTTTTTGCTTCACTTCAATGGTACAACTAGACTTGTTCCCAGTCCCTAACTTTCGCTCCCATTGAATTGAATTGATGTTGTTGTCGTGCGCTTCAGTGAGTGTTTTTCAGCCGAGTTCAGACGAGTTTGCACAGCAAAATTTGAGAGGAGAGAGATTTCTGTCAGGGGGTCGTACTATCTTCAATCGAACAGAATAATGGAAACGGGGCAAAAATATCAGTCCACTTTCGCAAACGAATTTGAGTGAGTCAGAGTCGTAGTTTGAGCGTCCTGCCATTTAGTTCAATAGCGATAACTACGACTCAGGTAATAAGTCTATGGTACAACGTCTCTTTGTCTTAATATTCTATTGCATTACCTTGTATTTCGACAGCATCTTCCAACTTCTGTTGTAAAACCTGTTGTTTATCAAACCCTCCATTGTTTCTAATAAACGTCTTCGCCATAGGCTTTTGTCGCAGGGTCTGATGTTTGTCAGTATTGCTTTCTGGGCTTGCTTTATCTTCTTCATCACTACCTTGAATTTTAACTGAATCTTCTATTTGTCTGCCTATAAATAGAAAATCATGAATTAGTGGTTGGTCACAGTAGAAAGTCAATATCTCCAATGCTGCTTGAGGTACTTATTGACGCTTTGAATGATACTGGAATAAAATTAGGATATCGTTCTGTTATATCAAGTAATCCCTCCGGGAGCTTACGCAGGTTCTGTGGCATATTATATCCTTCCTACCTTTTTCTTCAGTTTCTTTGTCCATTTTATCCGATAATTCATCAATGCTCTCTCCAGCTATTTCTAACTGTGGCTCTACCTTATCTAACCGTTTCTCAACTCCCTCCTCCAAGTAGCCCCTATTCCTTATAAGAACTCTGCCCACCACCTCTAGTAATAATCCCGTCTCAAAAATCAAATGAGCCCTCCGGGAGCTTACGCAGGTTCTGTGGCATATTATATCCTTCCTACCTTTTTCTTCAGTTTCTTTGTCCATTTTATCAGATAATTCATCGATACTCTCGCCAGCTATTTCTAATCTTTTCTCTGCTTCTGGTGAATCTATTGCTTTGCCAGCTTTCTCAATATCATCTTCCATTCCATTTGTAGATTTTTCTATTGAAGAGCTTATTTCATCTACTGATTTTCCCTCTTCTGCTATTTTCTCACTTATATCGTCATTGTCATTGGTTTTTGCTGTATCTGAAACAAAAAAGTTTTGATCAAAAAATCTTTCTACTTTGTATGGTGCTTGTAGACTATCACAAGAAGTCTCAGTTGGGCTCATAAAATCTAAACCAACAACCACAGCGATTCGCTGCACTAAGTCTCATATCCCAGCAAAAGCCAAGCGTCCTAGTTTGAGTAGCCTTCTAACAGCAACGACAAGGTAGTAGCTGCGATTACTGGGAATTGTGTAATAAGTCTATGGTAATGGCAGACTTATTACATGATTCCTACTCATCGCAAACAGTAACAATCATCTTTGAACAACAGCAGCAACCTTGTGTCAGTTCGCTTCAGAGAACTTTCTTCTTAGGATAGACTTTGTCTACAGCTAAATAGATTTTACTATGCACTCGGATGAGTTTTCAAAGGAAAACGCAATGATCTCTCACCGTTTTACGGGCTCTTAGCCTCCCACACCACATTGCTAAATCTGTTATAGTATTTTACACGCAGCGACACACATTGCAAACATCTGGAAACTGAACACTCAAACAGTTGAAAACAGTTTCCTTATTGGCAAACTTTAAAAACGCAGCTTTTTTATAACGCTCGGGGGCCTTAGTTACAACTTTGCCTTTAACTTGTTTTTAAAAATGTTCGTCTTACCTGTCGCTCCTGCAAACGCTGCTGCGATGAAGAACAACAAAGCAATGTTTACGATAATCGTAAGTCTTCGTAAACGTCGAATTTTATGCATCTTTAGGCCTGTTGCACTGCAGAGCTAGCTGATTACATCTTTAAGTGTAATTTATTATTATAACTTTGATTGTTAAAATAATATAAGCTTCGAAGGTTCTTCCATAGGCCATTCCATAGATATAGGTCTCTGCCACTTTTCGCAGGTGGATTGTTAGTTGCGAGTGACTCGGGTCAGTGGAGCAGCTACATACTATTGTTTGCGATTACGATAAATACGCACAAGTTTGCGAATTATCTTCTCGATGAGTGCACAACGTCGCAAGAACGAGCTCGAAATGGGGTTTCTCTACGGCCTTAGCAAAGAGCAAGGCCGCAAGGAAAGCTTCGTTACGTTCGTGTCAGTTTTAATTAGGGAAAAACACTGCTAGAGCAAGCACAAGACGACTGGTAAACATTGCAAGAGCGACCTCGAAATGGCGTACCTCAGCGGTCTTTGCAATGAGTAAAGCCGAAACGACACTTTGTGACAGTCTTTTTACTTGCATTATTAGCGAAATCAATGCAAGAATGAGTTCGAAATGGCTTGCTTTTTTGCGGCCTTGATTTGAGGAAAGTCGCGGAACAATCTTACTTGAACAATGAGCGAAAAATGCTGCAAGGAAGAGCTCGAAACGACTTATCTTTGAAATGACTTGCCTTTTGTGGTCCTTCTAATGATCAAAGCCACAATGCAGCTCGAAACAGATAGGACAGAACAAGGCGCCGGCGAAGGTGCTGTGGCACTATGGCGTGGCGTAATCCAGTTGACTCTTGGCTTCAGGAGTTAAGTCGGGGTTCGAGCCCAGCCACGGTAGCGTCACAGCCAGTTTCGTGGTCTCGATTAGTTAACCTACTGCTGAGATTCTAGCGACTGGCGCTAAAACACCATTTCACCTTCACCTTGAGAAGCCCCCCTCAAAATAGAAGTCGAACATTTGTTATGCAAGCAGCTGTATGGTTGTTGTTGTTTTTGTTGTTGATTTGGGTGATTTTGGCGAAACACAACACAATACCCCTGATGTTACCTTGCTTCAGGCTTCAGCCCTGTTTGATTTGTGCTTGTGCCTAGTTTAGGAATTTCACGCCACGAGAAATCAGCCAAATGTTTGCTAACAATTTTTCGCACTATGGAACAGAGTCTGGAAAAATGTTCAGCCGTACGCCTGACAAAAATTTCCCTGACCTTTCTTCCGGTCAATGACTCTGTGACTGTAACTTTCTGGGATATGAGCTACAAAATCAAAACCTTTCTTCCCTCTTTTTCTGAGGCTTGTGTTGATTAATATTTGTTCCAAGGAAAGCAGTAACGGTATGGAAGCAATAACAATTGGCTATGCATAAGACGTCCCTCAGCGCTGTGTAGCCACCATTGTCTATCAACTGAGATCTGGTGATGTCTCTCTAATCCTCGGAACTTCAGGATGGGCGGTCAGTGTGTCAGCCCAATGCCAAAATGCCTTTCGCTTCTGGGGGTTAACGAAGAAACGGAGTTTTTCCGCAGACCAGCATGCTATGTCCATGCAGACAACCACAGCCCTAAGACAGTACTTAGCCGAAAGCATGAATGAATGAAACAAGTACCTAAACCAAGCAAGCAGGGAGGGTGGGTCATAGAAAGTCACAATTCACCACATAAACGCAGTTTAATACGGTGATACATTAAAAATCACGTTATATAACTCACTTTATACCTTCCCCGTTCACAGTTCATGTTCAGTTTCAATGATAATCACCGACCTATTCCTTTTACCAGTTTCCTTTAAAAATGTTTAAGATGAAATTTCTACTTTCCAAGGCTACTAAATACAAAAGCGTGGCCGCTCCAGTTCCAAATATGATATCCTTTGTTAGACCACAATTGCCAAAAAGCATACCCTTGGCTAGACTAGAAGTCCGAAAAAGCATACCCTCTAGCACAGCACATCACCAGGTACCTTTACTATGGAAGAACCCCCCCCCCCCCCGCTGTGCCATGCAAGCCACAATTTGATGCATGAAGAAGAAGCCTCGTATCAGCTTCTTCGTGATTGCAAGGACTTAACTGACTCTGCAGAACTGTTGCCTCATTCGTCAACACTTTATCCATGAAAGTGACTGCAACTACTCTATCTGACGAAATGCAATGAACAACGGAACTGGCTAAGAATTTAAAAAGTTCCTCCTTATTTGCACTATCTTCAAAGAAATTTTTCCAGTTTTTTGGAATAAGAGCAGACTCTACTACTCTAAACCCCTCCCATCCTTTCCGTGTTTTTGTCGAGCTCCTTCTTTGATACTGTTTCTTTATACACATCGAACATCAAGATGATTTTCTTTATATTATCTTCTTTTTCTTTACATAAGCTGCATAGCCCTCATATCTACAAAAATTGCAAAGCTGCAAACCAATTTTATAAAGATGAATGGGCTGAGCTTGGGCAAATCAACCCCAAGTCTAAAAATAGAATAAGAGGGTAAGATGTGAATAGGGTCTATATAACATCTTTTTTGAAGTATTAAACTGCCCTTGACTGTGAATTTCGACATTCTATGACCTGTCGTTCTCCCTCTAAACCCAGTGGTACAATTTGGGGTCTGGACCAGGTTATCATAGTCTAAAAATAGGACGTTGGGGCGATATATGATTTGGGTCTTTATCACATATTCTTAAGCGTAAAAAAGCTGTCTTTAAATTGTGAATTGTGACATTCTATGGCCTGGCCTTCTCTGTTTATGGCAAATGGTACGATTGGCGGTCTGGACCAGACTACCCCAGTCTAAATATAGAACTTAGGGGCAATATATGATTTTGGTCTATATCGCATATTTTTCAGCGTATTAAACTGTCTTTATATTGCGAATTGTGACATTCTATGACCTGGCGTTCTCAGTTTATGGTCAATTGTAAGATTGGGGGTCTGGACCAGAGTACCCCAGTTCAAAAATAGAACTTAGGGGCAATATATGATTTGGGTCTATATCACATATTTTTCAGCGTATTAAACTGTCTTTATATTGTGAATTGTGACATTCTAAGGCCTGGCCTTCTCTGTTTATGGCCAATTGTACGATTGGGGGTCTGGACCAGAGTACCCCAGTCTAAAAATAGAACTTAGGGCAAGATATGACTTGGGTCTATTTCACATCTTTTTCAGCATATCAAACTGTGCTTTTGTGGTGAATTGTGACTTTCTATAACCTGGCGTTCTCAGTTTATCGCCATTGTACGGTTAGGGGTCTGGACCAGAGAAACCCAGTCTAAATATAGAACTTAGGGGCAATATATGATTTTGGTCTATATCGCATATTTTTCAGCGTATTAAACTGTCTTTATATTGCGAATTGTGACATTCTATGACCTGGCGTTCTCAGTTTATGGTCAATTGTACGATTGAGGGTCTGGAGCAGAGTACCCCAGTCTAAAAATAGAACTTAGGGGCAATATATGACTTGGGTCTATATCACATCTTTTTCAGCGTATTAAACTGCGTTTATGTGGTGAATTGTGACTTTCTATGATCTGGCGTTCTCAGTTTATGAACAGTTGTACGACTGGGGGTTTGGACCAGAGTACCCCAGTCTAAAAATAGAACTTAGGGGCAAGATATGACTTGGGTCTATATCACATCTTTTTCAGCGTATTAAACTGCGTTTATGTGGTGAATTGTGACTTTCTATGATCTGGCGTTCTCAGTTTATGAACAGTTGTACGACTGGGGGTCTGGACCAGAGTACCCCAGTCTAAAAATAGAACTTAGGGCAAGATATGACTTGGGTCTATATCACATCTTTTCAGCGTATTAAACTGCGTTTATGTGGTGAATTGTGACTTTCTATGATCTGGCGTTCTCAGTTTATGAACAGTTGTACGACTGGGGGTCTGGACCAGAGTACCCCAGTCTAAAAATAGAACTTAGGGGCAAGATATGACTTGGGTCTATATCACATCTTTTTCAGCGTATCAAATTTAGTATTTTCTGAAATTTTGGTGCTTGTATCACAATTTGCACAATTGTTCTGCTTATCTCCCTCACTATTAGCCGAAAGCGTGAAGTAACGAAACAAGTGCCTTAACCAAGCATCAGAGAGGGTGGGTGGGACAAAAATTTGTTTGACAAGCACTTTGAAATAGCTTCCACCAATCATGAGACACATCAAAGCCTCTCTAGCTCTAATGCAATGCAAGTGTGGAATAATAATATAGACGCCCCTGTCACATATTAAACCAGAATAGATTGCATTTAGTCGTGCCTTTTAATACCTCACCCTCCGGAGCAGCTACTCGATTTTCTGTATTTTAGGCATAATGGAAAAAATTGTTTAAAAATCGATAGAATGGCTGCAAATGACGTGCTTTAATTTTCACTGATGTCCAATGTCCAACTTCTTAATTTTTGCGAAGGATGTCTTCAGTATAAGTTACGAGTCAATTAGTCAAGAGAATATCGATTTTAAGCATTTACTGATTGTAATGTATCTATGATTATAATAAATGTACATACATAATAATGGATTAGAATATCCGTCGCTATAAGAAAAGAAAATTTAGAACTATCTACACTGATAAAAAAGCTGAATAAAAATTCGAGGCTAAGATATGATTTATCTTTATGCGACCTCGATTTCATGTTTATGGCAGAATTTGACATGAAATGAATTACATAGATACTTTTTACATGGAACCACTTTATAAGGAACCTACATGTAGAAGGCCTTTGAAGAACTTATACATTCATTAAGGAACTTTTGAATGTTGAATACTTTTATCACTGCAAATAATCAAGAATTCGAAAGCCCGTTCCATTCATTTGCAGTCGAAAATCACATAAAATGTACTTTGCGCGTGTATCAAATGTTTCCTTGAGTAGTTTCGAGCTTTGCTTACATGTTGAACTGTATGTGCAGTTAAAATTAAGGAACTATTAAGGAACTTTTGGAACTGCAATCGTCTGAAAAGGGGTCAAAAAATAAGGGACTTGGAAGAACTAGGCCTTGAGCTAGGTTCTTTATAAAAAAGCGTGTACTTTTATGTTGCTGCCTGCTCTTTTTGCAAAGAAAATTTGAGATTTAGTAAGTTTATAACTCCTATGCTACATGAATGATACCACGAGTCATAATTGTTTCGTCACTTCTAAATCGTTTCAGTCTAACTTTATAGTCAGTTTCTATATAGTTGAGTTACAACGGTCACTCTTATTCATATTCTGAGTTTGAGCAGTCTTTTCCGTGATATAGTTTCTTTGTTTCAAGCCACAGGGCCACAGCATTCGTCTTGCTCATAGAACTAACAGCCCCGTTCAGATGCATAGCTAACCTTTCTCAGATGCTCTATGCGTCAGGGGGGTTTTTTACAAACATTGTATCAGCTCCTTGATTTATTATCGTGATCTGACGATTTTTTTCAAGTTTTTCGCTTTGGGTACATGGTGTTTCTTATGCATTAGGTCTTCCAGGGGGTTTGTCACTGGATCCAATATTTTCTTCTGTCTGAGACTATTATCTGCTTCAAGAAAAGCTTTGATCGATGAGAAGTTGTCTTCCATTTCTTTTCCTGATATCAACCCAGGATTCGCCGCCAATATACCGCTTGATCCAACGCCCTTCTGCGACAGCATCGCACTTAACGTATCGCCTATATTCGAAGATGACTCTACAGCAGACGGCACGCTTTGGGGTGCAAACGATGCTTCAACGGGCGTCGAGGCCTCCATTGACGATGCAGGGCTGGAGCCGCTGTTTTCCGCTGACGGCCTTATCGATTCGGCGTTTAAGTGCGCCACGTTCAAATCAGTTGCGATTTTCGGCTCAAGCGCCATTTTGTTGATGTTTATTGGCGAGTGAACAGCCGATATCTTTGCAGAAGAAAGTTGTTTCTTGCTGCCCAGTAAATATGATAGCCTTTTCACGTTCGGAAATCGCTTTTGTCCTTCTCGTAGACCCATAGGAACGCTATTCTCCTTAATCGCATGCTGTGTTATTGGCCCACTTGGACTGTTGAACATTGACGATTGGGGGTTTAGGCCAAGATTAGTAAAAGCCATAAGTTCTCTATTATGCAGACTGTTCTCGACTATCGGTGTACCAGCGTCAATATTGCTTTTCAAACCATTGCCGAAGAACTCGCTGTTTATTCGATTCATGACGAATCGTGGATCCGTAAATGGATCCCTCATGCCTTGCCTAATCGTCTGCTCCAAATCTGTTATCGGATTTGCTGACTTCATGGCTTGGTTGTGACTTTGTACTTCAACAACTAATGATTTTTTCCGCTGAGTTTCTGTGAATAAAAAATATTGAATTGAATTTAGATGAAATCAACACGCACAGACAAAATACAGTACAGTAGAATCTCTAAATATAACGGACACCTGAGGGACCAACATTCATGGTCGTTGTAGGGAGGCGCGAAATTTTGCATTTTGATTATTGAGGAAAATTGCTTTGGTCGCCAAACTTATATAAGATTTAGACCGTTTATTTCAGCTTTACTTCCACTTCTAGTTGGGGATAGTGAAGTAACCGAACAGATGTAGTTGTTAAAGGGAGTTGAAGAAGCTTTGATTCGTCGTATTAAATTCTTAATTGTCGTTCATTGAGATCCTTCCGTGTTTGGAAACTATTTCACATACACTTTTTTTTAAATAAGCAACTTGACTTTCGTCCAGCCCTCAAAGTTGCTTAAACGTTGCTTAACATTTTTTGTACCTACTAACCACCCCTGACTTCACGGGTCAAAATCGTCATCTGTTAGGCCTACGACTTACTGGGAGACAGTAAGTGGAAAACGTTAGCTAACGAACTTCAACATGCAAAACATAAGGACGAAGAACAATTTCCTAACACAAGAAAGAGAATAAGCTTGGTTGTTTGACTTCTTAGTTGCTTACAGTAATTCAATTGAGCCCTCAAGTTGCTTAATGTTAAGGTCAGTTCAGCCCTAGTTGCTTATTGAGCAGTTGCTTATTAAAAAAAAGTGTAGTTATAATGTTACAAAATGTATGGATAGCTTAATGTGCTATTATCTTGCTATTACCTTTGCAGTTTACAACCAAAAGCACCGATGCCAATGCAATGCCAATCACCACCCGCATCATGATTTCGCTTTGTTGCTCAGATCCAAATCTTGATTTCGCTTTATATCTCAGATCCAATGTGAGAAATCCATGAGTATCAACATATTAATATATCTATCTTGTTACACGCATATCGATATTTTAGTAACTTTAGATCGTAAGTATCACTTGTTTTCCGTTCAATGTTCATGCCTAAACTAACAATAGGCTTGAACAAGTGCTCGGAAACGGAATCAGTGACCTCCAACAGCTTGGTATTGTAAAGTCAGCCCAGGGTTCACGCTCTGAATTATTTATGTTCTTCTCCTATTCGCAAACATGGAGTGGAGGCTTGGTGATCAATATATTAAGAGCGAGGCTTTTCTTTTCTCAGAGCGAGGCTTTTCTCTCTGTTGTTCGTTTGTAGACTTATTACACAAGCCACTAGTTTACGCCCCCTACTTATGATTTGTTAATGCAACAGAGCGATTGAAGAAAGCAATAACAACAAAAACGAGCGAAGTAGTTAGACTTATGCTAGACTTATTACAAGAGTCGTAATTATCGCTTTTGAGTCTATGTTGGACGCTCAAACCACAGAATCTCAAACTACTCTGAGCAAACAGCTGTATGGTTGTTTTTGTTGTTGTTGCTGTTTGTGAAGAGTGAGATTCAGGTAATAAGTCTAGATTTATGCATGGAGCTGGACTTATGTAGTTAGTCTAGTTCGGTTGCAGATGTTAAATTTGCTGGACTGCCTCGAGGCATTCTGTTCATTGACGCATCAGCTTTGACGAGCATAATAGTGGTACAAAAGCATGGTTGCCCGCTTCCGATGCACCCGTTGCAAAATATCCTCTGTTGTTATCAACCGGAGAGTACAAACAAGCTCGATGAAATAATCATAGGACAGTCTGTCCTTGCACCTCAGAGCTTTACTTTGTCCTAGAAATCACTTTTCAGATAGTTTGCTTCTCTTTATCAAATACAAATGACTTCAATATCATCATGTCCTGACTTCGCAGTCATGCTCATTCTATCCTTATCTTTTGTTGCTCCGAGGCAATAAACTAGACTTATTACCTGGGTCCCAGTTATCGCTATTGAATTGCATTACTGGACGCTCAAACAACTTCAAGATCGCCAGCATCAATTCAATTCAATGTGAGCGAAATTAAGGGACTTGGGAAGCAAGTCTAATCCGAACCCTTCACTTCGTTATCAGATGAAATTCGTCAATTTCGTTATCAGATGAAAGTAAAGGGACCTGGTACACAGACAAGAAGTTTTCCAAGACTTCAACTTTGACTTTGGGGGGGGGATGGGCGTACAAATACGACAAGAGCGACTCAATTTTAGTAAGTGTCTCCTAACTTTTCTCCAGGATTGCTGCCTATTAACCGGTTGCTTGTATTTTTGTAATCATCTGTTCTTGGGCAAGTGGTACTGTTCTAGGTACAATGTGGTGGTATTTTTGCTTACTGTGGTTGATTTTGTTGTTTTTCTTTCTAATATATACAGTTTTGCTATGATTTCGTATTCACCACATCAAACATAATAACCCACCACAGTATGTATTATCCACCACAGTACGCAGAAACTACCACCACAGTACGCAAAAAGTACCACCATAGTAGTGATTCTCCACCTCAGTATTGATAATAGGTTTGCTAGCGTGGTATTATAGCATTCTGTTCCCTCTAAGAAATACCTGGCTTTTCTTGTCAGGACTTTCTGGGATAGTTTCAGTATTCAAGTATCTAATAGTCATGGTCAAAAGGGTGTTGAAGGAGAAACAGAGAAAGGAGAAGAAAATTTTACATCGACTCACATAAACATTGAACAAAAAGGTGACTATTTTTATTTACATTGAATAACTAACTGAAAATATAAAACTGGAAAATAAGTGAAGTGGCGATTTAATATTGTCGCTTAATTGTTCTAATCTTTGCATTTGTAACCATGCTTTCCTTAGTAACTCGGTTTATCTACTTAATCGCCGAAAAGATGACGAAACAACCAAGAAAACACTATTTAACGTATTCAAAGCAATTCCCTTCACAATGCTTGCATTATGACGCATGTTAATCTAGATTGGGCTTCCCGGGATTGAATAACGCTAGGCAATGTCACAGTTTGCTTATTTGACATTATCATTACCTAGTGGAACGTTTTTTGGTGATCAAGAACAATACTAGCCAAATTAGGATACCTAGTGGGGATGAAAGCTTCCCGGTTCGCCGGTACAGAGCGCCCAGTACACGGTACAAAAGGCTAAAAATCGACCCGATACGGTACAAGCGCAATCCGGTACATAGTACACTTGAAAAGTCAAAGCCATAACATGAGCATGCGTGAAAACCGGTACACCATACATTGTCACGAATATTGACTGGTACACTTGCAAAAAAGGCCGGTACACCGTTACGTTGATCATAGCTGTCAACTCCCACTACCTACTCCGATCCTAGACAAAAGAGGGCTACGTCCTTTTGCATTTGTGGCTATCGAGCTTATTTTTCTATCAGAAACTAAAGGACACTGGCCCTGGCCGTGTTCTCGGTTTTTTTTATTGTAGCAGCTCCGGCACGTTGCGGTACTAGGTTGTCCGTTGCCTCGCTGCATGACGAACAACTTCGCTCGAATACCGTCGGCGAGGGCTGCCAGGAGTGGGTCATGTTTGACAAGTGTCTTGGACGCCATGACGAAAGATCTGGCTATGATTATTGCCAATATATTGCTAAGGTTTACCTGAAATCATATATGCTTTAGTCTTAGCAATACGGTTCGACACCAATAGCAAAAGCTTTTTTACAGAAAATTTAGGCATACTCAAAAACTCAGTCTATCTACATAACCCTATGTCCTTTTGTAGAACTTATTAAGAAATTTATCATGTTTTAAAACTTTGTCTCTTTTCGAATCAGTAAGCTGATATTTCCCCGTAGTTACGATATTAACTATTTTAGTCTTTTTCGAATCGTCTGCATGCGAAAGCTCGATTTTAACCGGTGATTTCGATGTTAAAGTCTTGCCTTTTCCTTTCTGAACTTTCCCATTAATTATCTTGCTCCTTAAACTGCCTCTCTCAGCAAGAGGTTGACCGTTAACTCGAAGTTCTATGTTATCACGAGGCAGCGTTGTTGACTTCATTGATCTTTTCGTTCCGGTTATGTCCGGGTTTGAAATCCGGTGTCTTGCGTATATATCCGCTTGATTGACCGGATTTATATCGTCTCCGGCATCAATCGAATTCCTGCTGTGCTCGAATCGTAATGAATCCTGCGAGAGAACATCCATTGTATTCGGTCGGGACGGTTTTCGATATCTCGGGCCACCAGCAGCGTTGAAGAACGTGCTTTCGACCGGGTTATTCAAAGCCAAACTCTTCGACGAAACATCGACCGCCTGATTCCCTAGCATATTCGTCGTGTAATCCGCTAGACTTGGATCTAGCCCTGCTTGACCGAGAACCGGTAGAGAGCTTATTCCTTGCATGCCGTTAGTACCAATCTGTGTTATCGATCCCCTGCGTAAACCCTGATCAGCTTGTCGCAAGCCTTCCATGATTCGATTCTGTGCGTTCCTCTCCAACTCCATTGAATCTTTGCTCCAAATTTGTTTTGAGTTTCTTTTGCTAAGCATATCCAGTAATGTCTCAGGATTTGTGCCAGCAAACGGACTTGAAGGCTGCGGGGTCATCATTCCGTTCATCCCTAAAATGAAATATAGCAAAAAAATTCCCTCAGTGAAGGAAAAATAAATGTAAAGTCATGGCTTTAATATAGCGCCGTTATCGACAACTGGACATATTCAGCAGCGCTTTACAACAATTTATACAGAAAGCGTAGCTAGTTTTTTATCTGAGATCGCAAGATGATGTCAGTTATTTTTGTTATTGTTATTTAAAATGGCCCAGACTCTACATTGTCGTTTATAAGATATATTATTATAAGAATATTACCCTTATCTCCTTATGATAATTGGTCTTTCCTATGATTGCGAAGAAAATGAGCATCCTTGCACATAGCTACGTGAAAATGTTTTTCGTCTGACTTCTCAGATCCTCAGAGTATGAACGTCAGACACAGGCCGAAATAACTTACTAAGGGGGAGTATCTACCCAGATACGGATGATCATGCATCCATCTGAAAAGTGAAGCTTCATTGGTATTGTGTTTCGACAAAAATTTGCTCAGGGGATACGGGGGCAACCTCGTCCCCAGGGTGAATAGGCCTCTACGTGAAACTCCGTTGTCCATATTCGACCCTGATATCGGCCTTGTCTATTCGCAATTTGATTGGCTGTTCAAATAATAGAAATTTTAAGTGACGTCACAGTTTCTTCAAAATTTCACACCAAAATAGGCCGAAAACTATGTAAAAAACATCTATAAAAACCAAAAAATTATGCTACCTGAGATATCGATTTGACGGTTGAGATTCGAGGAAATTCCATTTGGGGCCTAGGGATGAGGTTGTACGGTGGGCTAACTAAGGCAATCAGTTGAGAGTTCAGTGGAGAAAATGAAGTCTTTCTGTGTACACAAAGCGGGTTTTTGTAAGGATAGATTCTGAGTTGCCTATGAAACAACGTCCCGCTCCTCGGAATCAATTTTAAGTAGCACAAACGCAACTGTAAAAGAAAAGACAACGCAACATACCGATTCTTTCCGGATCACCAGGTCCTGATAGTTCTCTGTTTAACTGTCCTTGTTTCACATTTTCAAGAAGGCTATCTGGATTGGCTTCCATATTTTCAGATGCTTCTGGATCTGTCCTGCGAGATTTAGCCAACTCTAGCAGTGTATCCGGATCCAGATTACGTGTATTTGCTGAAACTTCTCCGTTTGGCATTGGATCCGACAAATCGTTAACCGAATTAGACATGTACGGATTAAGCATTTGTTTCTCTTTATCCAAGACTTCCATGTTATTTCTCGCCTCTGGATGGGTATCCTGGAATGGATTACTTTGTAGTGGACCGCTTGGTTGCATTGGCATAAGTCCGGAATTCATCGGATTGACGGTGGATAGCTTGCCGGATTGATCCATGGCTAATCCGAATCCCATACCTGGGCTACTTGGTCCTGGACCACCCATTGCGTTTGATTGACCGGGAAAGCCACCCATGAAACTTGCTGTAGGTTGTGCTGGCTTTTCTTCAAATGGAGAGCCTTGCTCTTGAAATGGTGAGAACTGTCTTTGGAACTGGGATAGTTGCCCTTGATACGATGGTTGATCTTGTTGTGAGGTGGGCATCGGAAATGGAGCACCGGGTCCTTGGAAAGGCAAACCGCCGAATTGAGGTCCCAGCCCTCCCGGTCCCTGTCCTTGAAATTCATTCATGAAATCTCTACCACCTGAAGGGCTTTGTTCCGATAACATCTGACGTGCCGCACCCGGAACGTCCGCACCAGGTTGATTATTCATTACCCCGGGTTGATATTGCGGCATAAAGCCGGCCTGATTCATCGATGGGTTTTGCGGAACATTATAAACACCACCGTTCAACTGAGTTGGAACCATCGGGCTTGCTGGTAGGTTATTAATCATCCTCGGTCCGGCCATAAGTGACATGATCATCGATAATGGCACGGAAGGTACTTGGACCTGTTGTGAGGTCATGGTTTGTGGTACGGATCGTGATTGTCCGGCTTGTGTCGCGGATGCTTGAGGCATCAGGTTCATGTTTGCAATCATTTGTGGTGTTGGAACAACTGGGGCCGGTGCTGGTTGTTGAAATTGTTGACTGGAGCCATCTTGATTACCAAACACGGGTACAAGCATCTCGCCTTGCTTGATAAACATCATCGGAACTTTGTTACCCATCATCATCATGTTCCCCGGCGTGTTTTGCTGACCGCCTTCCATTCTTTCCGGTGTCGGTCCAGCTTGTTGGTTCATCCGGTCGTTTTCATCACTAAGAGCAGGGTCTCTCGCCTGTGCCTCTGGGGCTTTTAAACTCGCATCGTTAGACTGGACCGCAGTAGGTGGGACCTGAGTGACACCACTTTGAGTTATATTTTTGAGCTCCTCATTTTCCTTTGGTGGGCCTATCGACTCATAAGGCGATAAGGGTTTTTGCTTCGGTTCTACTTTCTCCTCTACCTTTCTATCGTCCTTCGGCGATGAGCTCTCCTTCGGTGAATCGCCCGAATCGCTTTTAGCACTGCTCTCAGCCTCGACTGTTCTCTCAGGGCTATCTTTCCCATCAACTTTCCCTTTAGTCTCATCCAGCGATGCGAGCGTCTTCGCTTGTTCCCTCAATTCCTGGAACTTCGCGAGTATCTTATTCACTACATCTTCGGGTATAACTTTTCTACTATTCAAAGGAGCCTCACTGCCAGACTTTATCGTAACATTCTTCTCTGGCTGCATCAACTTAAGTTTCTCAGCCAGATCCTTCGTTCCCGTTCTTTTGATCAGCGTGTCCTGTATTTCTTTGATTCGCTCGATAACATCCTTACTGATCCCCGGAGCGTCTTTCCATTTACCCGCTATAGATTTGGCACTGTCTATTATTTTCCCATTATAATCGATTATCTTTCCGAGGTTTTCTAGTTCATCTGGCTCCGGGTCGTTGCTTGATCTTGTAGTATCGTAGTCATTACCAGCGTGGATTACATTCTGTCTTCTAAATGAATTCTGGTCCTTCTTGTAATTGTAATCGTTATTGTCTAAAATTTCTACTCTCTTACTGATGCTAGATTTCGTGCTCCCATTTTTACCATACGGTTTTGCTGAAAACCAATGAAAATTGTCAGTACTTGAGACGGGGCAAAATTAACAATAATGGCTTAGAGACGCTAGGAGCATCTGGGGTACACGGTTTTTTATGAGGAACATCTTTTTAAGGAACTCCAGGCTGAAAATTCCCAAAAAATTGAGGAACGTTAAGGAACTGTCGAGGCTGGGATGAAAAACTAAGAATCGCTTTCTTCAAGAGCAAGACAGTTTGTACGAATAAGTAACAGAATAACAATATATTCCCTTCGTTCTTCCAAAACAGGCTCCATTTATATTTGAAGTTAGAAAATGACGTAAGTTTATACGAATTTGCTGTAAAACAATTTAGCATTATACATATCTCACTACAAGGAACAGTACAAGGAGCTTTCAGCCTCATTTTTTTGAAAAGTTAACTTTAGGAACTCAATCCTCAACTCAGACCGAAGGTTCCTTATAGAATGACGTTTAATGAAAAACACTTGCACCGGGCATAAAGATGTTTTAGACATTTTAGTACTTATTAAACTGTGCTCCTCCTCCTCATACGTTCTTGATTCTCGGGCCCTGGCCGTCAAACGATGAAACATTGCTGGTCAAACATTTGAGATTTATCTTACAAACAATGTTTGACCGTTTGGCCACGTCGAAAAATATTGCTTGTGAAGCAAAGTTAGGTCAACCGTGTCTTATTAATGGGAACTCTAAGAATTTTCTGCTTGTCACAGGATAATAAAGTTTGACGAGTAATGTTTTGCGATGTGGCCAAACATTTTGTTTTCAAACAAATCTAAAATGTTTGACAAACATTGTTTGATTGTCTGCCTGGGGCCTAAGAGTTTCTCTTTCCCCTATTATTATTTGCGGTCTTGCAGCTATATGTAGCTGTAAAGAGATGAGAAAGGCTATTCCTAAAATCAAGGGATTCAATAAACAAATCAAACACACTCTGAAATGTCCTTTGCCATACTGTTTCCAACATCATCTAAGCACGAGTCAATGGTTTCTTCCCCTATTTTTTGGCAAGAAATAGAGGGTTCGTAACGATATCGCTTGATTTTTTCTTTCTTAATAGCTACTCCTTTCGAAAAAACATTCTTTCGTATCCCTGAACACCAGGGAATGAATTTTAGGCTCATTTGGTCTTTCTAAAGCTAGAGAGCTTCATAACAAGTTATTTAATTGCTAATGAACATCTCAAGTTTTCCAAGTTGTTTTGAAGCTTTTTCATATAGAGTTGACTGAAAAAACTAAGATGAGGGTACCCGTGTTTTCCCAAGGTATTGGAGCGTAAAATTGTCTCCCTTCGTTTGCAAACAAAAGTACGATCAACTCACCGTTGCAGCCAATCGCTATCAGACTGAAGATCACCAACAGCTTCCAGACATCAAAATTCATCATATTAATCATCCTCACATATTTATTATTTGCAATAATTGATATATTTTTTATTTTTGAAGATATTTTGCATGGCAGGCCTTGCTTCGATCGGCCTTGCTTCGCTGCATAGCCGTTTGGAGAAAAGGTCAAGCGCATGAGATCATCCTAGAACAATACAACAACCTGAATTCAATCTCAGTCACGGGCTTTCTGCTCTAGTACGTTAATTGCCTTTCCGCATACAGTTTGCCAATTAAGTGGTCTTTGTATGGTCGCATGGTCTAAGATATGATTGTTGTAGAGACTGTTAATAAAGAGCTTGTAAACTTTGTTTTCCCTGTCTAAGTTCCTCCCCCCTCCAATATCTCGTGATTCTTAGGCCGGTCCCATATTTTCTTTTATTTTCCCAAGAGGTGCCCGAAATACTCCTCAATTCACTCGGCCCTTTTTAACTAATACTGTGGCACGCGTAATAACCTCACCCGACCCCCCCCGAGAGGTAAACTGGGACCCGACTTTCCGGGGAATTACTTTGCCAGATATTGGTTAGAGACGTGCCCCTCGAGCTTCAAGTAAAATCTGCTTTAAACAAATTTTGCAAAGAAGTGTGCCCAACTTTATACGCTTAAAACAGGTTCGAGCGATCTCGCTTTCGTGTTGGCCTCAGTCTGATGATTGGGTAACTGCCACTAGGCTGTAGCCAGTCTTATTTTGACCTACGATACGATAGAACTAAGGTTCAGAAGTTGTAACTGCTAACTTGTGTCGAAATTTATACAACTAGTCAGAACATATAGGGTGCTGTTCATCGCGCTCGCAAGAGCGCTCTGGTCGATTGCGACTGACGGGAATCATTTTTCTATTAATCGTGCAAGTATTTGAAGTATAACACTAATTTATGCACCGAGTAGCTGTCGTCAAAAGGAATTGGTTGCCAGTGTGTATTTTTTTTGATCGGTCAGTTGCGATAAATTAGTCCCAAAAAATCGCCGTTTAGCAATCGGCAACTAGTTCTGACTGTGCGCAATGTCGATATAAGCCTGGCTTCAGTCTCTGTAATTTACTAATTGTGACGAAAAAGCCATTTGAAAGCCCAGATCTTTTCTTGGTGACAGCCTCGTTTTGAGACGATATCCCTCTTCACCAATCCTCACAATGATAATGATACATGCAACAAGTCACGAGGTCTTAAGGAATTTGTTTCTGGTTGATAAAGCACTGTATTTGTGCACATGCTCACAAGAATTGAACCACACGTTATGAAAGAGAAAAATCAAAAGTCAAAATACAGGTAGCTAACGATCTCTGTTCTGTCCCAGTATGTTATAATCGTAATTTACTGCTGTTAGATGTTTTGAAAGCTTTATTCCGCTACTTAGATTGTAATTGTCAATTTTGTTCTTAGATAAAGGAGGAAACTCTAGATCACAATCCCAATCATGCAAGAAAAAGTCATTACGATATTCTGGATTCTATTTGTTGTTTCATGTATAAGTAAGTTGCAACTTTCGTTATTTTAAATTCAAGGCATGATTATTGATTGCAAGGGTGTCCTCATAGATTTCTTTGACTGTCTTTCTTTCACTTGTTTTCTTCCTTGTAGCCCTCTCGTTTCTTATACTCTTTGGAAAATCCAATAACGCTTCTTCCTTCAATTTTATTCTATAATATGTTTCACCCATGATATTCTTTCTTAAAACCCTCTGCAATTAACGTGGTGGTATTCAGGAATGCTGAATCCGTCGTTCTCGTTCTCGATTAACAATCTCTAAACATAGAAAAACACAGACTAGAGACAAGAATATAGAATTTTGAACAAAATTTTTGTTCCGTCCCCATTGCCTTGTTCATTATTCAACGTTTTCCATCTTCGTACTATTAAGAATTCGACAACCTCCCTCTTTCTATTTTAACTCCCCTCACTTATGCTCTTTGATAATTTTCCAATCCCTGTCCATCCAAACCCCCTTAAAATTGGGTGGGGATTAGAGAATGGTTAATTTGCTCTTGAATATAGTAATTTAGGCCCTTGCCAATCGATCAAACATTGTTTGTCAAAGATTTTAAATTTGCCTGTCATGCAAAATGTTTCACTGTGTAGTCACAGCGACAAACAATACTCGTCAAACATTTTTTGCTTGGGTCAAGCAAAATATGTTTTCGAACTTCTTCAAGACAAGCTGTGAAACGAAATCGGTTTATTTACAATTGATATGCGCGTTTTGTGACATAGCCATAGTTCAGACATTGTTTGACAAGCAAATTCCAAATGTTTGAGAATCAATGTTGGAGCGTTTTGCCAGGGTCTTATGCTTTGTCTCCTATCAAATCCTCCAAAGTTTTGTTCTATGTTCAACGCATTCACGCTAGCGAATTTATAATCACTAATGTAGTGGATAACCACTGTGGTGGTTCTTTTTGCGTACTGTAGTGGTAGTTTCTGCGTACTGTGGTAGATAATCATTACTGAGGTCGTTTATTATGCTTCATGTGGTGGGTTACTATACTTGTTGTGATGGTAGTTTGCGTACTGTGGTGGATAACCAATACTTGTAGTGGGCTACTATGCCTACTGTGGTGGTAGTTTTGGGGTGCTGTGGTACCACCACAGTTGTAACTATCCACCTTAGTAGTGATTATAGATTCGCTAGCGTGATATTGCAGATGTTCCTTGTATTAGTCCGCATAATTGTATTTTTCTTTTAGAGTTTCAGCTTCTAACATCTAGTCCTTGTCACAAAAGAACAAAACGTAAGTACTTCAAATACCACTCATTTCTTTGCACAAATATGTACTTTGCTTTAGCTTGATATTGTTTGTTACCCTATTGTAAGGTATATGTGCATAGGTAGGCCACAAATTATTGTAAGCTAAGTCACTGAAGAAGAACAAAGATCGAAACGTTTGCATATAGAAATCTATATTTTTAATTTGTCTCTATTCTATTCACCCATAGAGAGTTATACAATTGCAGGGATTCAGGCTCCAATTTAACGTACTATATTGGGTTTGTCCATAGCCTTGCCCCTCCTTGTTTATTAAACAGTAGCTATTTATCAGTTTGACGCATTACATGGTGAAGCTGAAATTATGTATTTAGCGCCAGTCGCTAGGATCTTAGTAGTAGGTTAACTACTCGAGACCTCGATACTAGCTGTGACGCTACCGTAGCGGAGCTCAAACCCTGACCTCGCTGAGCTTCTGACACCACGAGCCAGTTGGGTAGGCCATGACGCCAGAGCACCCTCAATAGCCCTGATTGACATAATTTAGCCCTGACTTTGTAACGGCAATTTTTTTTAAATTTTATCAAAATAGGTTGTACAATGCCTGAATGCGACCTCACAGGAGCCCTTTCCATGTGCGCCCCCACATCGACACCACATTGCCCTGCCCATCATGATGACGTAGACACAGAGAACATTTGTTCTGCACGAGGAATGAGATGCTGTCGTTCTATTTGTAATGGAACAGGAACATTTTGCATGCCAAAGGAAAATCCATGCCTTGATGGATACAAAGAAGTTCCAGGAAATTGTCCGGCTGCAGTTAATGATCGGTACAAGTGTTGTGCGCCTGAGAAGATCACCGTGTCCGAAAAATCGGGCTGACAAATATACTTTTAACCAATAAATTAATCATTCGATGGCTAAGCTCGGATACTATGGAAAAAGTGGATAGAGTTTGGGTGAATATGGACGGTGAACTCGAAAGCTGATGATTTTAAAGACAAACTTTCGAGAGTCTTAATTTACCTGCTGTACGTAAATGCTTTTTTATAAGAACTCTTCAAAAGAGAGAAACTCTGACCTTAACATAATAAGCAAAAGTATGCCCGAATGTATCAAATAACGAATTATCTATAATACCTAAAGATCGGTACCCTTCCTTGTGCCCAAATTTCAAATATCTATACTGTTTTTTATATCATACAGCGTAATTCTGAAACTTGACACCGTTCTGCCATAATCGTGAAAATGCCACCCCTTCCTTATACCATCGTGAAAAAAGATACCCTTTCCGGTGACAGGCCCCAGTACCCAAAATATACACAGTGCCCCCAGGAATGTTACTTACGTAAACCGTATTAGAGCTGGGTTAAGCGTCAGGCCGTGGCAAAACGATCAAACATTGTTAGTCAAACAATTGATGGTTTGAGATTTGCTTTGCAAACAATGTTTGACCGTTCGGCCACGTCGCAAAACATTGCTTGACAGGGAGAACTTGCTGGGCAATGTTTTCAATCTTAAAAAAGTTTGTCTGCTTGCCGTTAGCAAAAATTGTTTGATGAGCAATGTTTTGATTTTGCCAAATGATCAAACATTAGTTGGACAAACAAGTTTAAGATGTTTCATGTTTGACCAACAATGTTCGATCCTGGTCTGTATCTTTGTCGGTCTCTTAGCTTTCGTTGCATAGCTTCTTGCTCAATAAAAGTGTTATTGACCTCACTGAATCTGAATTATTTTATAAGCACCTTGTAATTACAATACCTAAGAAGCAATTTTCAAAACGAACACGTTTTTGAACGGGATCTCCACGTGGATGATTAGGTTACCATGCAACCAATAGCTCCTTCAAATCGAGGCTTAGAAAATTTAAAAAATTTGGGAAAGAGAGAAAGTAACATTTTGCAGACTTTTCGTCTTTTGCATTTTCGGCAAAAGCAAAGATGGTTCAGTACTACTTCACCGACTGCAAATGGCTGCCTGCGAATCATTTTCTATTTCAATTAGCAAACATATGCCTAGTGTTCTCATATTTAGTTCCAGACACTATGAATGGACTCTTTCTGCTGAGATTTTGGCTTGGTTCAGCTGGCCTATTTTTCGGCCTATGGGGTTGGTTTATCCTTTGTGCTCCTGACACTTTTGGATGGAATGTAGTATTTATGTTCTTTAATTATGCTCATTTTATCTATCTGCTCATCAAAGTGAAAAGACCTAGAAAGTTTTCTCAAGAATGTGAGATAGTTTTTAAAGAACTTTTTGAGCCACTTGGAGTGCAAAGATATCAATTTCATACGCTTGCTTCAAAAACTTCTGTTCTGCGACTTGAAGCTGGCGAGAATTTTGCTGAAGAAGATTCACTGGCAGATCGAATATCCATTTTACTGTCTGGAAGGTTCGTATGTTTTGTATTGAACTTATTGATTCATCTCAACCATCACCAGCGAAAGCTTTTGGCTCAGATCTTTCCACCTACTTTTACTTGTTGTACCTATTTCACCACTTCTTAAAGGTGCTGTGGCGTTGTGGTCTAAAGCTATGGTTAAACTAGGAGACTTATCATACACAACACTGTATTCAACCTGTCTCTTAGGGTGGGTAAACATGCGAGTAACAAGCCAGCAACATGTCCCCCAAGTCATTTGCATGTCACGGAGACAAGACATGTTTCTGTTGTCTCTCAGAAACATTTGTGTGTCTCTTGCTGCAAATTTTATAGTGTGCTACATAGTTTCCAAGGTGGCTAAAATTGGAGACACCAAAGGGGCATCTATGTCGTGCACAACATGTCTGCTAGTTTAGCCAGGCCTTCTTCCTTATGGGCAGCAGGTCCACAGTACCCAAAATATATAAAATGCCCCTCCCCCCAGGTGAAGCTGGGACAGGAGCCACAACCAAACGTGGCTCTAATGGTCTTTACCTCTCGTTTGAAAATTGCTGCAGTACATTCCTTATCTGATTGAGACACTGAATTAAACCTCTGTTTCACGATATATGATCCATATTGGAACCATGTGATTTAATTTGATACAGTAACATATTATTCACTGTCACAAATATAAGGCTGTCAAATTCAGCTCTGTTGTCCTGAAAACCCCAAGGTTAAAATGACAATATAATGTCAGAGTTTTTTATTCTCTTTCTTGAGGTTTTGAATTCCAGTTGAATTCAGGATTTGTAACTGCCTAAACTGTCAGGTGCACAGCTGTGTATAAGAAATTGACAATTGTATGATTGGTTGATTGATTGTTGATAATGTGATTGATTGATTGGTATGATATGATCAAATGATTGTCTGATTGTTGATAATCTGATTGATTGATTGAATGATCGATGTTTATGATTAGTTGGTTGTTAGGCTGATTTGTCAATTGATTGATTGGACAGCGTGATATGATGAACTGATTGTCTCAATGATTGGTTGATACTTTTGATTGATTGATTGCTTAGTTGATTGATTGATTGGTTGATTGGTTAATTGATTGACTTGTGTGATATGTCTAATTGATTGTCTGACTGATTGATTGATGCGTTTGATTGATTGAATGTTTGACTGATTGATTGATTAATTGATACTTTTCATTAACAGATCAGTGGTATGTTGAATTCTTTGTTCTTGGTTGATCTGTAGTTGTGCAGCCACCTGATCACAGTTTTCTGGGTTAGTTTGATAGGTTTGGTTAATAGGCACATACATTTGCTATCTTTGTAAGGTGGGGGTCTCTCATGCTTAGCACAGGAGATCCACTGAATAACATAAAGCTAACCTAAGCTGTGCGACGCCATTTCTTCGTTTTCATGCGACCACATCTCGTGATTCCTTTGTCTTTTGCGTGGAAATAAAGAGAGTTAGCGACTACCTTTTTATGGCGATTTTTACCACGGTGGGAATCGAAATCACAATCATGAGGTGGACACTCTCGAGACTCTCTATTGACTTTAACATTGATCAGTGGAGAATTGATTACGTTAGATTAAGAATCAAGGCAGAAGGTTTGGCAGACTTCGCAGAGATTCTCCTTTTCATTAGCTAAACCCTGACAACGAGGCGAAGGCGAAGTTGCTAGGTTGCAAATTTTTCAATACGGCGGATGAAATACCGGTATACGCGTCATCATGGTGAACCCAAAACCTGCCGTTTTCAAGATTTTTGTGTTTGATTAGGAAATATTTTTCCATCTCTGCAAAGTCTGCCGTTTTCAGAATGTGGAAGGTTTGGAATTACCAATCAAACACACTTGGCCATGTCGCAAAAACATTGCTTGTTAAACATTTTTTACACGAAATTGAGCTCTATAGCTCAATAGGAGCGTCGTTGGCTCTCTTGTCATGCAGTCCAGGGTCGAATCCCATCTATTGTGATATGCCACTTGTGGAAACATCCGTCGCATTTATGTTCTTTTTGTCTATAATAAGTACCCTATTTTTATTCTACTACCTTTTCCAGGTGACCCTTGCTGTTAGAGAAAATATAACATGCCTATCATGGGAGAATGAAACTTTGAGAAAATGCTAAAAAAAGATCGATTCTTAACCAATGTTTTCAATGCACTGATTGGTCAAGATGTGACGAAGAAATTGCTTCGTATTAGTGACAATCTGACAGATCTACGAGCAGAGGATATAAGCAAATATAGAACAGGATCGATAGTTTATATGCACAGTACTGCAACTGATTTAGCAGTTTACACTGATGGCCACGGTAAGTTTTTTTCGCTGTTTATTGCATGTCTTGTTCAGGTATATTGGCTTCACAAACCCTTGGTTTTCGCTGTGGTAGTTGTTGTTGATGTTGACGTTAGAAAGCTTCAGCCATAATAGCTCGTTCTCGCTCGTTCATCTTGTTCAATCGACCGCTAGTGAAAACGAATAGAGGAAGACGGCCACGTAAACGCCGAAGCAAATAACTTGCGAAGGGCCGCTGACTCCAAATGTATGTCACCAACGTGGAAAAGTCTATGCGCAGCTATATTTAAATTGTCTCTCCTATTCTAGCTCACATGGTGTGTTCCGACGAGATGGTCCTCATAAATAGTCATACACCACCGACAAGGAGGACTCCACCCAGACGGGATTCCTCGCCCAAACACAAGCCTCCACAGACACCGGAGAGTCCGCCATTAATCGTACCTCAACCTGTACTGGATATATCCCAGATTGGGGCTGGCCTACGGCACGATAGTTATGCATACGATGATAACCAAGCATTGATTAGAAGCTCCTCTGTTTCTCCGCAAACTCCTCCGGCAAGTAGTCAAGCACAGCTTCAAAAAGTAGCCAAGTCCTTACCGGTTTCATGGTCTGAAAACACGCCTCTAGCCACTGCTGCTGTTGGTCTTAATGTAATCGACAAAGAAACTGTTTTATGAGGTACTTTTTATGTTTGTTAGACCCTGGTGAAACTCTGTGAAACTTTGTTTCCATCCACTAGGAAGTCTTACCGTGAAGCAAGAATCCTTCTGATTCATGATAAGCCTAGCAAAGGCTTTCGATCCCCCGGGGGGGGGGGGGTACATAACCTATGACTGGACGGGGATGTGCCACCGAGATTTTACAGACCCACACGCTAATAATATAGACACAGACAAGGCACACACCCTTTTTAGCGGTAATGCGGAATATGTGAGAAATGAGACTTTCTAGGTCATATTATTTCTTGAAATTGCACTACATGCATCTTCGATGCTATATTAACATTATTAGGACTCACATGAGTGAATCTTTTAGTTTTCTTCGATTTCCCACCCCGTTTTATGGGGAAACGCATGTTTAGAGAATTAGAGAATCGGCGGCACGTACAAGTACCAAATCATATCAAGTGCTCCCCGGGTTTTCGACATGGCCAGCCTGAATTGTGAAATTCTACGTTTCACGTAGAAAAACTTGAATGCACTTCCACCTTGAGCGAAAACCCTAGTGTTTGGAAACGAATTTTTCTTGCTTAGGATGTATCATATTTTAAAATTCAAAATCAAATACAAGAAATTATTAAATTTATAAGGTATAGTTTATGTGGATTTGTCATGACGTTTGGTTAACTACCTTTAATATCTGAGACAAATGTTTGACATTTTTATCAATTTCATGTCGTCGTTAAAAACTCCAGTTTTTAAGACCTGGCTGTGTATACTTTGTTGTCATCATCGTCATCATCGTAATCAGAATCATCACAATAGTAACAGTAATCATCATCATCATCATTATCGTCGTCGTAGTCGTCATTGTCATAATCATCCGTTCTGTACTTGTGACCACACCTTCATTTGATACCCAATTAATTAAGAAACATGGAAGCGTGTTATACGAATGCGATACTCGTTGATGCCATACTGTATTCATTGAGATGATTCAGTGTAGAAGAAGCATTAGGTCCTGACCAAACGATCAAACATTGTTGGTCAAACATTTGGAATTTGCTTGTCAAGCAAAATGATTGACCGTTTGGCCACGTCCAAAAACATTTTTCGTTCAACATTTTCTGCATGCATCAAGCAAAAATGTTGTTGAACTTTTTCAAAAACACCACGCCACAAATTTTGCTTATTTTGGCTTGTCAAGCAATGTTTGATCGTTTGGCCGCCTTTTCAACATTTCTTGTCAAGCTGCAACAACTTGCAACATGTCACAACCTTGCAACATTTGTTAGCAACGAAGCGTTCGTGCTTGTGCATAAGCAATAACATCGTTGTTAGACAGCGATGCTTTTGGACGTGGCCAAACGGTCAAACATTAGTTGTAAAGCAAATTTGAAACATTGGATCAACAATGTTAGATCATTTGCCAAGGCCTTAGTTTCATAAATTATAGAAATTATTATCCAATATATAAATTATAGAAATTATTATCGAATATTCGTTGTGTTAGATTAAGAATTTTTACATTGCCATTCAATGAAATGCTGGTGGTTGGAAACCACTTGAGTAACTTTGAAGGTAATTTTCTGTAGAAATGCTGTAGTTTCGAAGAAATCATGTAATGAAATGAAACGTTTTAAACATGTTTTATGTTTGTCTCTCTTGTTTCTTTATCTTTTTTTAAAGAAGTGGAGTTTTTAAGCATTTAGACCTTGGCCAAGCGATCAAACACTATTTGTTAAACATTTGAAATTTGCCGTTCAAGCAATGTTTAAACGTTTGGCCACGTCGCAAAATTTTTTTTGGCAAGCATGCTTAAGCAGAATTCGTTGCACGATGTTTTAAAACATTTTTTTATTGACAAGAATCGTTTTGTGACAAGATCAAAGGGTAAAACATTTTTTTGGCAAGCAAATTTCAAATGTTTGACAAACAATGTTTGATCGGTTGGCCTAAGCACCATGAAAGACATTCCAACGTATGGTTATTCTTTATGATTAATTGCTTTGCTGAACTTTAATAAAAAGAAATCATGTAGCTATGCTGTGTATAAATTTGATTATAGCCACCATGTTTGTGAGGCCCTGGCCAAAGATCAAGCAATGTTTGTCGAAATGTTTAAACTTGTTTGTCCTACAAAATGTTTGATAAAAACTACAATGAATGCCAAGACAATCAACTAAACAAAGTTCGCCAAACGATCGAAAAATGTTGGTCAAACATTTCAGATTCTCTTCACAAGCAATGTTTGGCGTTTTGGCCACGTAGCAATCATTGCTCGTCAAACATTGTTTGCGCTGACAAACATGAAATTTTTCAAACGTTGCCTGAGAAATTTTTCTGTGACCAAACCTACAAAAATTTATTGTAAAAATCTCAAATGTACGAAATCTCAACCAACATTGTTCGATCGCTTGGCCAACATTGTCTTGTCGTTTGGCCGTGGCTCTGCTAAGGTTTGTTACGACGCTCATGCATCCAGTTTAGTCATTTGTTTGATAGCTGAAGGTAAAATGGTGTTTTAGCGCTAGTCACCAGGATATCAGTAGCAGTTTAACCAACCGCGACTTCGACCCTTTGTCTTTTTTCTTCTAATGGTCTGAGCTCCTGACTTTCGTCATTGACACGAAAGAGCTGAGGTTGCAACTGTGCAAAAAGTGCAAAAGTTCCTGCAACTTGTTACCTCGTTTTCATTTTTGTTTTCTGAAAATGAGACACAGGGCGGGCTTTTGAAATTGTTTGATTTGAAGCTGACGCCATGTTTTCTTTTGCAGCATGCAGAAGAAGGGTTTCTTTTCTCTTGTGTAAGTAATCTTTAGCTTGATGTTTTTTTAACACAAGGCCATATTAAACTCAGAAAGAAATTCTTTATTTTGATGAACTGCACTTGAACAACAGGCCTAGAAAAGGTGAGGTGAAAGACCGATTGAACTGGAATCAATGAATTAGGCTAAGGCCCCTCTTCAAAAATTCGTGAAGAAGCCTACACAATGTCGCGAAGCCAATGCCAACTGCTTAGGTTTCCTCGAGAGGTCCTCAAGTTTTGGGCTTACTCGAGCTTGTTATCGATTTAGATTAGTTTCCTATTAGTTTTCTATATTTTGTATGTAGAAAGCTAGAAATTAGAGAATTGATATAAAATAAGTTGACAAACAAAACAAGCTCCATGCAGTGGCGTGGCGGACTGGCAGCGAATATCGAGGGCTGCTATTTCCAGTAACAGGGGCCTGTGTTTACTATTTATAGCAAATTTGTTGTTAGTTGCGGCTCGCCCCTCTATAAAACATCTATTTTCTTCCATATTTTCTTGCTTCTATATTTTCTTGCTTTTATATTTTCTTGCTTCCATATTTTCTTGCTTCCATATTGTCTTGCTTCTATATTTCCAGTTCTCTACAGATTGATAAGGACCCTGTAACATGAAGGCCCGGGTTGCAATTGCAGCCCAGCATCCCTGCCAGTCCGCCCCTGGCTCCATGAAAGGATTGTTTCACTTTGAGCTAGCATTTTAACTGCTAGAATTATACAAGACATTCTATGGGCATTTGGACGTAGTCCAAACGGGGTAGGGGGACGGAGGAGACAGTCTGTCAAAACTGGAACATGCCTACCGTAATTTTTCGACAAGAAATCGCGGCTTCAATTTTTCGGAGTTTTTTTAATAATCCTTTTAAAATAAAACAGTATTTCAAAATACTTACAGTGACCAATTTCAGGGTTTATAAATCAAAGTCAAAGAAAAATCAATTTGTATCTTATCTACAAAAGTATGAACAACTCAAAAACTAATAAAGGCATTGTTTATGCGACTAGTATTCATGACTTTTCAGGGACTTTTCCCGACACCAAGGCTAAACGTGAATTCCCAATTCGTTTGCCCCATA